>PIJE02000042.1:252958-419966 GCA_002895965.2 Coryphaenoides rupestris | reverse complement strand
TTATGAGGCCGCGTAACCTTGGGGGTGATTCTGGGACAGCCAACTCTCCTCCGATGCCACATTAAAGAACAATACAAGGTTTCATTTTTCCATCTCAGAACCTGGCAAAGATCCTGACCTTACTGCTCCCAAACAACTGCGAATCCGCCTCATCCATGAGCTTATGTTTCATCCGCTGGACTATTGCAAAGCCCTCCTGGTGGGGGCATCCTGCAAAATGCATAAACCGTGCAGTATAGTCCAATAATTGTGCTGGCTGCGTGTTCTTCACCCACACCTCCCGCCGTGAGGCACATTCACTTCCAGTGTCCAGCTCACGGCCAATTGGACTTTAACAGTTCTTAACCCACACCTACCAAGGCCATCATTGCACTGGCCCATCCTACCTCTCTGAACCACTTATCAAAACTGTACACACCACTGACTGCATGGCATATGCACAGCTCCATACGTCTTCATCAGTTTGGCTGCAGTACAGACAGTGTTGGGACTAGATCGCCGACGACTGAACGAGAGCACCCTGACAAGGGAGGAGGTTGATCACTGGCCACATGTGGTGCCGAAGAGAACAACCTCGCCTCAAACTCAAAAGAAGACCAAGGAGCCTGATCATGGACTACAGGATAGCGGAGAGGAGAGCACGCCCATTCTCCATCGACGTAACTTGCAGTAGACGAAGGGTTCAGCAGCCTTCAGAGTTCCTCGCTGCACATTCCGAGGACGCTTCACCATTGGACACGCAACACCCCACACACGTGGTCGAAATAGTCCCAACAACGCTGTATTTTCCTCAGGCGACTGAGGAAATTCAACATGTGCCCCGCATCCTCAGAACATTCTCTACTCTCGTAGCCATCGAGTAGTGTTTCTTACAGGATGCATGCACGTCTGAGTAGCGGGAACTGCACCGCAGCTGGAGGCGTAAAAACACGAAGGGTGGTGCGGATGGCCCATACATCGTTGGATGGTGAGCTTCCCCTCCTCCTGCGAGTATATATTATCAGGCAGTGCGTAGCCAAGGCGCAAAACGGATTATCAAAGACATAACCACTCCAGCCCAAACTGTATGCACACTTCTACGTCAGGCAGGCGATCCCTGCAGTATCAAGTGCCCACACGAGGCAGCTCGAGAGACAGCTTCCACAGTCAGGCCATCAGGCTGCCTGAAACAAGTTCGGCATCAATGTCTAAGTGCTAGTGCTCCAGTGTTATTGCTAGTGCTAGTGCTAGTCCTGGATGCTTAAGTGCCTAGTGTTCTGCTGGAGCTAAGTTGCTGTAGGTAAGTGCTAAGTGTTGGTTAGCAGCAAAATTTCACTTACGCACAGATTGTAACTTCGTGGAGATCTAGAAGCGACAGTCCGTCCGCCGCCTACCAGATTTCAAGTCTTCGACTCGGACAGTCCCGCCCGAGTCGTGGCTGGAACTTATCCCGTCATTTTAGGCGCGACTCCATACACGAGGCATGCCGACGAGAGGATAAGACCGAGCCGGCGGTGCTATGTCAGCTGCTGCGAAACGATTGTTGCGAATCGACCTCCACTACCCACCATTCTGCCTGGGCTAATGTACAGTCTCTGGACAAATAAGTTATGCAAAAAAAAACTACCAGGCTCGCATCAATTCACCAGGAAAACAAGACAACTTGCATCATCTGCCTGACGGGAGACATGGATGTCGGTAGGGGGTTGCCGACTCAGCCATCGAGCCGACAGGAATTTTCCGTCAACCGCGCGGACAGAACAAAAGACTCTCTCTGGTAAAGATCGTGGAGGGGGGTCTGTCTCATCGATAAACAGATTCTTGGTGCAACCAGAGTCTGTGCCAGACTCCTCAAGTCTTCTGCCTTCCCGGACCATGGAGTAACCTTGAATGCTTATGTGCGCCGACCATGCTCTGGCTTACCCGCGGGAGTCTTACAGCAGTAACCGTGGACTGGTGTGTAACTACGCCCTTCAAACCAACACGGAATAGCGCTGAAGGAGCTTTATGGGGGCTATGCAGCGAACACGGAGTCGCTCACGCTGAGGCTGCCTTTCATTGTGGCGGGGACTTCGATAAAGGCGAACCTGAAGAAGTTCTCTCGAAGTCTAATCCAACACATGCACATAAGCAACACATGGGGTCGAGCGGATCCTCGACAACGCTACACCCCCTTCCGGGACGGCTACAAGTCCCTCTCGCCCCACGTTCGGCAATCAGATCACGCTCTCGAAAATTCCAAACCTTACCTTTCCCCCCCCGCCTAACAGGCAGAGACTGAAGCAGCAACCCAAGTCGCTGTGATAAAGAGGTTCCGCAATGCTGTCGCACCATATCGGACAGTCTATGCTGGCAGGATTGTTTTTGAATGACGCGGATTGGCTTATGTTCCGGGTCGCGTCGGACAATAAGATAGCAAGTAAATGCGTCCTCAGTACCGGTCATCAAAAGAAATGCAATAGATGACTTTCCTACTAAATCAGTTCGGATTACTCCAACCAGAAACGTGGATTAATGGCGATGTTTCGCTGTCGCAGCTCCGCACGAGCGCAGAACAACGGACCGCCGTTTGACTTCCGGAATATGGTGGGAGATATACGAGAGCCGCTACTGACCGTCACGCAAGACCATCGGCTCTGCCAAGCGGGAAGTATCAAGAAACGAGGGTGGAGGACAAATTCAAGAGCCCACCAGACGTGAGGGGTGTGTGGAAGGCTGCCAGACTAATCACGGACTTTCAGAGGGAGAACCAGCGTTGTAGAGAACTTCCCTAACCTCCCCCAGGGCGAGCCTAAAACACCGTTCTTCGCTCGGTTCGACGTCCGAACGGCAGCCGCCGAAGTCCCAAGCCGCTGCCTGAGAAGAGCCAGCCTGCTTGAACATCTCAGAGGCTGACTGCGCGAGAGCCTTCAAGCGGCGTGGCTAGTCCGGAAGAGCGGCGGGCTCCCAGACCGACATCCGGGGGCGCGTCCTCCGATGACACACAGTAACCAAGTTGCAGAGCTCTTCGCAGACATCTTCAACGCTGTCCGCTGTCGCCAGGCATGTTGTTCCCGAGGTCTTCAAAAGATGTCCATCGCATCGTGCCTGTCCCCTAAACACCCCAAGGTAACCTGCCTGAATGATCTGGAGACCCGTAGCCCCTCACCTGGCGGGGGTACTCGCTTCCGGCGCTGTCTTCGGGCGGCTTCGCAGCCAGAGAGTGCTCCTAGCGATCGTGTACTTTAACTTATTTCGTATCCTTACTTATCTCTGTTTTTCGTTGCTTCTTTTTCTTGTAGCCTGTTAACTGTGCGCCCTGATCGCCGGCATGGCGGATGCGGACCGGCTGGACACGCCGCTGGGCTCACATTGTGTACACAAGAGAATCAAGCTGCTGGAACCCTCCGAACTGTGGTGGCGGGGCGCTGCGGGAGACCCGACATCCCGGGGAGCTGAAGGAAGAGGTACCGGGGCTGCAGGGCCGGGAGAGGAAGACAGCTAAAAGAAGAGAAAGATATCTGACGCAGTATTCTCCGTCCATGCGTCATGGGCACGTAGCTCTGCTGGGTGAATAAGATGGACCGAGTAAACTCACTGCACAAGGAGCGAGAGTGTGTTTCGGGAGGCGCTATGTATGTGCTTCACGGAGACTTGAACTGCATGACAAATGTTCCCGGACATGTAGTGGCACTTGCCTGGCTTTCAGCTGTGCGGGCGGACCTAGGAGTTGCAGCGAAAGCGGCAAGAAAAAAGGGCGGGGAGTTTTTCGCTGTGTACGTGAACAGCAACGCAGATGGCGCAACGCCTGGACACACTTAAGTCGAAGGAACGTGTGTGCCAACCCGGACCCTCGAACTACTGGCAGTGAAGTCTCCGTCCATACTACTATCGCCCAGAGAGTTCACGCCAGGCATTGTTATTGTTGTTTACATTCTCCTGCGGGCTAACGCGTCGCCGGCTGCGACGGTCATCAACTCCGTGACCGCGTCGTACACTAGGAATTTAACACCATGCGTACAAATGGTAGAATTTAGTGGGGACGCTGGGGACATGTCCCCACCAATTAACGGAGCACCCCCCCCCCCCCCCATCAGAACCGCAAATTAACGGAGCACCCCCCCCGCCCCCATCAGAACCGCAAATTAACGGGAAGCACCCCCCCATCAGAACCGCAAATTAACGGGAGCACCCCCCCCCCATCAGAACCGCAAAATTAACGGAGCACCCCCCCCCCCATCAGAACCGCAATTAACGGAGGCACCTCCCATCAGAAACGCGAATTAACGGAGCACCCCCCCCCCCCATCAGAACCGCGAGATTAACGGAGCACCCCGCCCCATCAGAAACCGCAAATTAACGGAAGCACCCCCCCCCCATCAGAACCGCGAATTAACGGAAGCACCCCCCCCCCCAATCAGAACCGCGAATTAACGGAGCACCCCCACCCCCAGACAAAAAATAACATGTTTTCAAAGTCATTAGAACTGTAATGGTTTGATTAAGTACTCGTATCGGTATTCGGTATCGGCAAGTACCCAAATGTAAGTACTTGTACTTGTACTTGGTCTGAAAAAAAGTGGTATCGGTGCATCCTTAGTTTGTACAGATACTCAGTCAACATTTTTGATCGCCATCTTGCAATGTTTACTGACTGATTCCGGACTGATTCCGTCGCAGCGCTGACGTCATATATCTGAATATGACGTCATATATATATGTATCTGATATAGGCGGGCCTCGATGTGATTGGTTTATGTTCAGAACAACAGGAATAGCTAATGAGCATGTTACTCATTACCAGAGTACTCGCTGAGCAAATTCAAATTGTGCTCTCACGAGAACTCTGGATTTCCAGGGTAGCCTTGATGTCAGTCAGGCAGCTTGTGAGAAGGGTGGTGGCGGAATTGATGGTGTCACTTTTGGTGGAGACATACAGCTGAGAATCATCAGCGTAGAAGTGGAAACCGAGACCATATTTCCGGATGATATTGCCCAGAGGTAGCATATAGATGCAGAAGAGTAATGGCCTCAGAACCGATCCTTGAGGAAGCCTACGTTACGTTAACGTAACGTTAACGTAATGTTATGTTGCTAGCTGATGATGGATAACGTTATCTAATGTAACGTTAATTCCTGTGTAGAAGAAGATCTCTTGTGATTGTGATATTGGTCATTTATCTTGTTTAAAACACGAAGAAGAGCAACACGGAAAAGACAATGTTAATTTGTACACTTTACTAGGGTGGCTGGTTCTTCAGGTAGCCTAAACACTAACGTTAACGTTAAATTAGCATGCCAGTATGGACCGCGCTATTGCTCGAGGAAGGCGCCGACGTATCGCAGATAGAGAAATCGGTCAAAAATAAATGGAGATGGGCTTGGCTCAATGAAACGGGGGGAAATGGCAAGCCCTTTAGTTGTGGTGCACAAAAAATCAAACTTCCAGGCGTGTGGTATGTGAGTGGTATGCCACAAACATATTCAATACGGCAGTAATGGCAAAAAAATGCTTTTTTCGCCATCAGTCAGATGATAAACACAAAGATGCCGTTCGTTCTCTCCAGCACACATCCTCCCTTCCTGGTGCAACAACGACCACAACTGAGGCACGCGCATCTATGGCTGTGTGTGCAACCAGAAAGTGCGCATATGTTCTTTGACGAGTCAACAAATGCAAACATGGTCCTTAATGTTCTGGTTAGATACTTTGATGAGGATATGGGTATTGACCCAGGCATCTGGCCTCAAGAAAAAGTCAATATTGCAGATACCACAACCCTCACACACACGCTGACTGATATTCTCCAGTCAAACGGTCTAAACTGGGATCAGGCTGTTTCGATCCTGTTGGATAACTGTATTGTAGTTGAGAATTAGTTGAGAATTTAGATTGCGTAGGTTAAAGCCTTCTTGCAACTTGAATGCTGTATTGGGAGCAGAAACAGAAGAGCTGTTGGGCTAAGGGCATGTACACAATATACTCCTGTTTACATGAAAACCTATGGGAAGTGACCGCATGGCAGAAAAAAAGGAGCCGTTAAAGTGTGGCGTGTAGATGGCTGGGGAATATGATTTGGCCTGAAGAAATTTTCAGTCAAAAGATTTTTTCTTGCTTTAACCCCTGTGAGAGCATCTCTGTCGTTTTTTTTGATGCTGCTCAAACAGCTGTAACATGAACTGTTAGACCGGTTTTCTTGTACTGGCGCTCTAGGCGGCATCCCGTCACTTTCAGTGAGCGGAGCTCCTCAGTGAACCAAGGGGATGATTTTCGGAAGGAGACGGTGCGTTTTACCAAGGGGGCTACATCATCCAGTACAGTTTCCAGGGCAGAGTTATATTCTACTGTTATATTCTATAACAGTGTTATAGAAATGGAAAATGTGGCCATATTAGGCAACTCAATTAATCAATTCAAATAACATTGTGGAATGAAACTAGTCAAGAAACATGGTGTTTTTTGCAGTAGCCTATTTGTGTTATTTACAGAGGCATGTGTAAGAAGATAATATAAGAGATAAGATCGAACTTTATTAATCCCGAAGGAAATTCTTGTGCCAGGTTGCATAGCAATACTACCCTGGAAATCCAGAGTTCTCGCGAGAGCACAATTTGAATTTGCTCAGTCTGTCTCTCTCCCAACCAACCCAATCTTTCCATACTTAGTTTTCCTATAGCACATATTCTTACAAGATGGCAACTATGTTTTATGATAAAATTCTCCCATAACCCCTTGGTAAAACGCACCGTCTCCTTCCGAAAATCATCCCCTTGGTTCACTGAGGAGCTCCGCTCACTGAAAGTGACGGGATGCCGCCTAGAGCGCCAGTACAAGAAAACCGGTCTAACAGTTCATGTACAGCTGTTTGAGCAGCATCAAAAAAACGACAGAGATGCTCTCACAGGGGTTAAAGCAAGAAAAAATCTTTTGACTGAAAATTTCTTCAGGCCAAATCATATTCCCCAGCCATCTACACGCCACACTTTAACGGCTCCTTTTCTTCTGCCGTGCGGTCACTTCCCATAGGTTTTCATGTAAACAGGAGTATATTGTGTACATGCCCTTAGCCCAACAGCTCTTCTGTTTCTGCTCCCAATACAGCATTCAAGTTGCAAGAAGGCTTTAACCTACGCAATCTAAATTCTCAACTAATTCTCAACTACATTACAGTTATCCAACAGGATCGAAACAGCCTGATCCCAGTTTAGACCGTTTGACTGGAGAATATCAGTCAGCGTGTGTGTGAGGGTTGTGGTATCTGCAATATTGACTTTTCTTGAGGCCAGATGCTGGGTCAATACCCATATCCTCATCAAAGTATCTAACCAGAACATTAAGGACCATGTTTGCATTTGTTGACTCGTCAAAGAACATATGCGCACTTTCTGGTTGCACACACAGCCATAGATGCGCGTGCCTCAGTTGTGGTCGTTGTTGCACCAGGAAGGGAGGATGTGTGCTGGAGAGAACGAACGGCATCTTTGTGTTTATCATCTGACTGATGGCGAAAAAGCATTTTTTTGCCATTACTGCCGTATTGAATATGTTTGTGGCATACCACTCACATACACACGCCTGGAAGTTTGATTTTTGTGCACCACAAACTAAAGGGCTTGCCATTTCCCCCCGTTTCATTGAGCCAAGCCCATCTCCATTTATTTTTGACCGATTTCTCTATCTGCGATACGTCGGCGCCTTCCTCGAGCAATAGCGCGTCCATACTGGCATGCTAATTTAACGTTAACGTTAGTGTTTAGGCTACCTGAAGAACCAGCCACCCTAGTAAAGTGTACAAATTAACATTGTCTTTTCCGTGTTGCTCTTCTTCGTGTTTTAAACAAGATAAATGACCAATATCACAATCACAAGAGATCTTCTTCTACACAGGAATTAACGTTACATTAGATAACGTTATCCATCATCAGCTAGCAACATAACATTACGTTAACGTTACGTTAACGTAACGTAGGCTTCCTCAAGGATCGGTTCTGAGGCCATTACTCTTCTGCATCTATATGCTACCTCTGGGCAATATCATCCGGAAATATGGTCTCGGTTTCCACTTCTACGCTGATGATTCTCAGCTGTATGTCTCCACCAAAAGTGACACCATCAATTCCGCCACCACCCTTCTCACAAGCTGCCTGACTGACATCAAGGCTACCCTGGAAATCCAGAGTTCTCGTGAGAGCACAATTTGAATTTGCTCAGCGAGTACTCTGGTAATGAGTAACATGCTCATTAGCTATTCCTGTTGTTCTGAACATAAACCAATCACATCGGTGTATCTGATATAGGCGGGCCAGAGGCGGGCTAAACAGATGACGTCAGCGCTGCGACGGAATCAGTCCGGAATCAGTCAGTAAACATTGCAAGATGGCGATCGAAAATGTTGACTGAGTATCTGTACAAACTAGGGATGCACCGATACCACTTTTTTTCAGACCAAGTACAAGTACAAGTACTTACATTTGGGTACTTGCCGATACCGAATACCGATACGAGTACTTAATAAAACCATTACAGTTCTAATGACTTTGAAAACATGTTATTTTTTGTCTGGGGGTGGGGGTGCTCCGTTAATTCGGTTCTGATGGGGGGGGGGTGCTCCGTTAATTCGCGGTTCTGATGGGGGGGTGGTGCTCCGTTAATTTGCGGTTCTGATGGGGGGGGTGCTCCGTTAATTCGCGGTTCTGATGGGGGGGGTGCTCCGTTAATTCGCGGTTCTGATGGGGGGGGGTGCTCCGTTAATTCGCGGTTCTGATGGGGGGGGTGCTCCGTTAATTTGCGGTTCTGATGGGGGGGGGTGCTCCGTTAATTCGCGGTTCTGATGGGGGGGGTGCTCCGTTAATTTGCGGTTCTGATGGGGGGGGGGTGCTCCGTTAATGCGGTTCTGATGGGGGGGGGGGGGGTGCTCCGTTAATTTGCGGTTCTGATGGGGGGGGGGGGGGTGCTCCGTTAATTGGTGGGGACATGTCCCCAGCGTCCCCACTAAATTCTACGCCCATGCTCGGTACCATGCGCAGTTGCTATTAAACATCCATAAACGACAACTCGGTTGCATCTCTTTATTTCAATATTCCTTGGCTAAGAATATTACAAGGTTAACGTTGCGTTGCCAAAGTGGTATCTCCGTGGTATTTCCATTAGGCTACATTTACGTCTCTCTGTCAAACTATTCTCCAAAACAAACTCGTTTCCGTCCTCTGGATACGTCACCCCGTGTATTCTTCTGATTGGTCGTAGTGTTATCCAATTGCGTGCAGTGATATTTTCAAACGCATTCTTGGTGCCGCCCCTCGAGTTGGGCCGGCACATGTTTGATGCTCAAAGTAGGCAAAAAATTCACATCTTAAAAATGTGTCACTTTGTCAAACATAATATTAATTTGTGCTTTTTAATTTTCTTCGTTTTTTATTAATTATTGCACCTTTAAATATGGTAATACAGTAATGGCAACATGCAACTAAAGACTAAAACAAGTATGACATGATCACAGGCCAACTGGAAGTGAACACACTTAATGCTATGTTGCCCTCATGTGGCACAGCCAAGCCATTACGCTTCCTCCTTGTTGAATATTAAGAAGGAAAAAATTATACAAATTTGAGTGGCAGCTTTTTAGAGATAACAATGTTGCCCATCTTCCTATTGGTAATTTACATTCTGTGTTGTTGTTTTTTTTACAAACAATTTAACAAACTAATACAGCAGATCAAGCCACCCATCTTAACATTTGGTAGACATAAATGTAGGCCTACTTACTCCAATAATGTGCTGCACGTGATCTTATTTGTTTGTATATATTGTGTGTCGCCTGTATGATGACGTTCGTCACCTGTGTGCTGCTAGACCAGCTGAGGTCCTTTCCCTTATTGTCTCAATTGACGGTGGAGGTGTTGCAGAGCTGCTAGCAGAATCTGTTTAGATAAAATAGAAAAAACATTTCAGGTCTATCACATAATATATTAAACGCCCTACACAACGGAAGAGTGATTGCATTTTTTTTTACGTATTTTGTAAGGCATCTTATCTTTGCGAACTACTTCATTTAGGCTGTGCCATCTAGGCTTCGCCTTATGGGCTTGCACATGCTCGCACTTGCGTGCAAGAACAACTCAACAATGTACCTGTGGAATTTGTGTGGTTGGTGGCTGATTTAAGTAGCCTTTTGTTGCGTTCCATTTAGCCCAGAAGTCGGAACTGGGAATGACATCACACCCGAGTTGACCGCGTTCCAGTTTAAAGTCGAACTGGAACCAACGCTTACCAGTGTCATAAATCACGTTTGGCCCATAACAATCTGGCCTGTAAAGCCCTTTGAGACTGTATTGTGATTAAGGGCTATACAAATAAAATTGAATAACAACATATTATGCGGCATTTTGTGCATACAAACACTGTCACAACATATCCACATGTAGAAGTTGGAAAGTAGTGTGTACACGACTGATTTTATGAGACAAATAGACAGAAGTGCTAAAAAAAATGTATATTATTCCAGCTTTCACTGCCTGTTGATGCGCGGAGCAGCTATCTTGGATTTCTAAGTCGGGGTTGTGAGATTCGTCCGACTTCCAAGTTGGAAATCCGACTTCAGTGCGCGTTCCCACGGTAACTTCCGACTTGGAATTCGGAAATTCCGACTTCCGAGTACAAATGGAACGCACCATTAATCTGGGGCTGGGTGAGACTGCACACCTGCGGTGCATGGGCTAATCAATGTCCACAGGTTAAACCAGCCATCACCACACACACACTCAGGGAGCGCTAGCATGAAGCATTCCACCTGCTGTCCATTTAAAAGGGGGCTACATCATCCAGTACAGTTTCCAGGGCAGAGTTATGGTTTGTGATAGTGTCAGTGATTGGGAGGCTGGAGATGGTTGTGGTAAGGAGAGTTGTGTCTATGGCTTTGAGGTTCCTGAACTGTATGACACGTTCCTTGGAGGTGGGGGGGCGTGGCATTTCCAGATCAAAAGTGATCAATTTGTGATCAGACAGCCCTGAAACAAAGCCATCAAGGTTTGCTAGATCCAGCCCTGAGGAACATACAAGGTCTAATATGTGGCCCTTGTTGTGGGTAGCAAAATTGACATGTTGTTTGAGGCCAAAGTTTTCCAGCAGGGAAGTCAGACCAACCGAGGAGCTACAGTTTGGGTTATCGACATGGATGTTAAAATCTCCAAGCATTAGTAAACCAGGGCACTCAGAGCTCAGGAGGGTGAGGAGCTCAGATAGTTCATCCAAGAATACTGGGTTTGGCTTGGGGGGGCGGTAGATCAGAACCACCATCACTGAGATGTGGTCAGTTATTTTGAAAGCCAAACATTCACAAGATGTGAAGGATGGCACTTGCTGGGATTTGGTAGTGCAACCAGATTTATATATGACAGCCAATCCTCCACCTCTGCCTGATGTACGTGGGCAGTCCAGGAAGGCATAGCCAGGGGGGATGCACTGGTTTAATGAGTATTCATTGGCTGATGCCAGGTTTCAGTAAGGCAAAAGAAATCCAGGTGATTGTCAGTGGAGATATCACACAATACAAGAGACTTATTGTTTACAGATCTGGTGTTTTGAAGGCCAAATTTCAGTTCATGATTCCCTTGTTGGGGGCAGAGGGGGTGTTTGTTGAGAGGGCGGAGATTGCTATTAATCCTAGGAGTGGCAGTGTCCTGATGACGTAGTTGGGATGCGCCAGAGTGACTCTCAGTCCAGAGAGACGGGATGCCGATGCTCCCAGAGTAAACAAATTTGCGACGAGAACTTCTGTGGATGTAGCGTGGACGAGGGGGGGGGAAACATCCAGGAAAGCTGCAGCGGTTGCAAGTGAGCAGTCTTAATGCCATATCGGTATGCTGCTGAAGACCAGACGCACCCGGCACCGGGAGCGAGTTGTTGTTGGGCTAACATTATCCCGCCGGCTCTGTCGGAGGCGAAACCAGCGATGTCGCAGCACTCGGCGGGGACAGGAGAATCCAGTAAACCAGAGTGTACAATGCAGATGAAGATCGCAGAAAAGTCGTTGGCTGTAGGTGGCTGACTACAGCGTAATTTGGCAGGTAAGTAATCTTCACCTGTTACAGGTGATAAGCTGTCACACTCACAGGGCTAAACAAAGCAAAAACTAAGTAAAGACTGACACAGTATAGTAACAACTATACAAGCTTTCAATCGGACTAGGTGAAAACAATGAACTCAGCTAAAACTCAGTTAAAACAAGCTAGAAAAAAGCTAAAATCACAGGCGGAGAAGCGGCGAACAAACAACGCCAGCGTCCTCTCCCCTGAATGGATGGACATGTGGACATGTAAAGAGGCCTTATCACCATCCAAGGATCCATGACCTACAACCAGGAATTGAATCGTGGTGGAGGACTATCGGAGGAGGCCTGGCACTCACCAAGGTGGTTGGGACCATTCCAAGTCCTGCTGGTCACCTCATCAGTGGTCAAGGGAGCTGAAAGGGCTACCTGGATCACGCCAGCCACTGTTAACGACCAACCCGACACCATAAAGTCACGACGGACCTAGCCCTGACAACGGGGCAAGATGGCCCACCTGTTGCCACCGACGCGTCACTCCATAAGGAGTACCCCCCAGGCTGGAGGACGACTCTATGTTGGTATCATCCTCCTCTTCGGAGTCACTTTAAGGTCCCAGCCTGTCCTGGCAGACAGCCGGGACAATGGAACATACCTTCAAGGGTATCGATAATAGCTTTGATGAGTGCAGCCAAGGCACATTTTGGAATAAACAAGATAGGCGGAGATGGACCACGTTCTGTCTCCTCCGGAATCCCCCTAATGGCTGTCCCGTTGTCCCCATGTACTATAGCCTCAGCAATGCGTGCTTACTATCGGTCTGGGTTGGTCACAATAAATTCTATGAATGTGGACTGATCATGGATAAAAGAAGAATGCGACAATATTACTCACTACCCACTGAGGCCCTTCAATGTAAAGGTACTATGCGACTCGTGGTACTGCAAAACAGAGCCGGCTTGGACTACCTTTTAGCGGCTGCAGGTGGTACATGTATGATAATAGGTATGGAATGTTGTACTGATATCATTGACACATCTGAAAATATCACTGACATTTTAGATGATATGCGCAAGAACATTGATGAACTGCACGAACACAACTCTGAGAATTGGGATCCGCTGCAGGGCGAATGGTTAGGAAACATAGGTAATTCCATTCTGAAGTATGTGCTCTATGTGGTAGTCATACTACTCCTCTTCATAGTATTCATCACCTGTTTCAAAATAAATGGTCACAGAGACAATGATGATGAATGTGCTTGTGAATGACCTTTCCAAATATCCACTTCCATTAGACATTAGAATTGAACATGAACCATTCGGCTGATCTCAAATGTATGATTATTATTTCTACTAATTACTTTTTGGTTTTATGTTTAGATCTTCTGAAATGTTGCTGATTTTAGCGTTATAACTATAAGCTACCCCAATCCACAACTGAATCTCAGGGTTTCAGTTTAAAAGATTGTTGCTGTAAAGTATACTTGAAAGTTTTTATGCTCATTATGTAAGACACTGCTTGTAATTCCACTTGTTATGCAAGACACTTCCATCTATGATGTCATTGACAAATTCAATTCAATTCAATTCAATTCAATTTTATTTGTATAGCCCTTAATCACAAGACAGTCTCAAAGGGCTTTACAGGCCAGATTGTTATGGGCCAAACGTGATTCATGACACCCCCCTAGCCCAAGCCCCCCTAAGGGCAAGAAACGACTCCCTTAATTAACAAGGAAGAAATCTCGAGGAGGAACCTCAGAGTGGGGGATCCCTCCTTCCAGGGATGGTTCAGAGTGCAATGGGTGTCATACGGGCATTTAAAAACAGGGGTAACAAAGCATGACAAAATGCAAATGACAGAGTGCAAATAACAAAGTACAAATAGTAAATGAAATAGTAATAATGTGATGGGGTGTTGGCTGGAGAGCAAGCTGGTAGCCGGCAGGTGAGGTGGCCAAATAAGTTGTACCCCAAAAACAATGTTTTTCCCAAAAGGTTTTTTATGGGGAGGGTATGGCACAATCTTTACTCTTTTCCTGTAATTGGGCCATTAGGACAGGAAAGGAGAAGTTTATCAAGTCGTACCCAGTAACAAAGGACTCAGTCTCTGCTAAGAATCATTATGTGGTCAGAGTAACCGACTTCTAAGTTGCATAATATCAGGTGGATCGTGTGATTATAAAATAGTCAAATGGGGGAGTGTAATGGGAAAAGTGCATATTCCTGTTGGTATTTGGTTCTTGAAGTAGATTGTCTTTACGACAGGCAATCCTGGTAAACTGGTGGAGGAAGGGGTCTCCCTCCTGCCATATAGTCATAAATGAAGGTGACCCCTTCCTGGACCAGTCATAAAAGATAAGCAGCTGGGGAGGAGGTTAAGTGAACCGTGAATGTTTATACAGGGGACAGAGATTCCTTGGGCAGGGAACCCCACCCCATGTGAACTGGGTATTCGGAGGGCAAGGGGAGGAGGTTTATTGCTGTCCCCAGAACCCCCTGGGGTGAAAAGTGTGCTTAAAAGGGACATGTGAATATCTGTTTGTTACTCACTCTGCTAGAGAGGAGTCTGGTGGATGCAGCCCTTAAATACTCTTAAGTATTTGTCTGTTTAGACTCATTCGCCTTGGACGCAATTATTTTATCGGAGAATTGCCACGACAGCCCACATCCAGGAGTTGGTAGAGCAGGGTATTGTCAGGCCCAGCTGTAGCCCGTATTCATCACCTATTGTGATCGTCATGAAGAAAGACGGAGAGATCCGCCTCTGTGTAGACTACCGTCTACTAAACTCCAAAACCAGAAAAGATGCATATCCGCTTCCACGGATCGAGGAGTCACTGGACACTCTCTCAGGGGCGCGATGGTTTTCAACCCTGGGCCTTGCGAGTGGGTACAACCAGGTGCCAATGGCTGAAAAAGACAAGACCAAGACAGCATTCTGCACTCCCTTTGGATTATTTGAGTTCAATCGCATGCCCTTTGGCCTCTGCAATGCACCTGGAACCTTCCAGAGGTTAATGGAGCGTATCTTTGGGGACCAGAGTTTCCAGTCTTTACTCTTGTATCTTGATGACATTGTTATTTTTTCCTCCTCCTTCACCGAACGCCTGCAGTGCCTTGAGTTAGTCCTGGCCCGTCTCCAAGAGCATAACCTCTGGCTGAATTTAAGAAAATGTAATTTTTTTTCAGCATTAAGTCAAGTATCTGGGACATGTTATATCTGCATCAGGTGTTGCCACGGACCCTGACAAGATCAAGGCCGTCTCTGAATGGAGGAAACCCACCGCTTTGTTGAAGGCTTTTCTAGGTATGCTGCCCCATTACATCGCCTGGTAGCAGAAGTGGAAGGCAGCCGCAAGAAACCAAAAAAGGTGGGCAAGGGTGTCCTTGGGGGTCTATGGACAGAGGAGTGCGAACAGGGATTTCAAACATTAAGAGCCCGACTAGTCACTGCCCCAGTCTTGGGTTATGCTGACTTCTCCAAACCCTTCATTTTGGAGATTGATGCTAGCCATGCAGGGTTGGGGGCAGTCCTCTCCCAGACCAGGAAGGTCAGCGCAAGCCCATCGCCTTTGCCAGCAGAAGCCTCCGGCCCACAGAGAGAAATATGTCCAACTATAGCTCCAGGAAACTTCAGATGTTAGCTCTTAAATGGGCAGTAACAGACAAATTCCATGAGCACTTGCTTGGAAACAAGTGTTCACCGATAATAACCCACTGAGCTATTTGAAGACTGCAAACCTTGGTGCCATAGAGCAACGCTGGGCCTAGCCCTTTTTGACTTCGAGATCAAGTATCGCCCCGGGTCCTCCAACAGGAACGCAGCTGCTCTTTCTCGCCAGCCTGTACCTGACCCCATTATTGCCATCGCCCCTGGGAGCACAGTGCCATCGCAAGTCCAGCATTATCAAGGAGAAGCAGCCAAAGTGATGCACAGTCTTGCATGTTTTTGAATGGTTACACAGCAGGTGGTGAATGCTTGCATGCTAGAGCTCTCCTGAGTGTGTGTGTGGTGATGGCTGGTTTAACCTGTGGACATTGATTAGCCCATGCACCGCAGGTGTGCAGTCTCACCCAGCCCCAGATTAATGGTGCGTTCCATTTGTACTCGGAAGTCGGAATTTCCGAATTCCAAGTCGGAAGTTACCGTGGGAACGCGCACTGAAGTCGGATTTCCAACTTGGAAGTCGGACGAATCTCACAACCCCGACTTAGAAATCCAAGATAGCTGCTCCGCGCATCAACAGGCAGTGAAAGCTGGAATAATATACATTTTTTTTAGCACTTCTGTCTATTTGTCTCATAAAATCAGTCGTGTACACACTACTTTCCAACTTCTACATGTGGATATGTTGTGACAGTGTTTGTATGCACAAAATGCCGCATAATATGTTGTTATTCAATTTTATTTGTATAGCCCTTAATCACAATACAGTCTCAAAGGGCTTTACAGGCCAGATTATTATGGGCCAAGTGATTTATCGACTGGTAAAACAAGGCGTCCATCTTGGTTTTCCGACTTGTTAAATGGAACGCGGTCAACTCGGGTGTGATGTCATTCCCAGTTCCGACTTCTGGGCTAAATGGAACGCAACAAAAGGCTACTTAAATCAGCCACCAACCACACAAATTCCACAGGTACATTGTTGAGTTGTTCTTGCACGCAAGTGCGAGCATGTGCAAGCCCATAAGGCGAAGCCTAGATGGCACAGCCTAAATGAAGTAGTTCGCAAAGATAAGATGCCTTACAAAATACGTAAAAAAAAATGCAATCACTCTTCCGTTGTGTAGGGCGTTTAATATATTATGTGATAGACCTGAAATGTTTTTTCTATTTTATCTAAACAGATTCTGCTAGCAGCTCTGCAACACCTCCACCGTCAATTGAGACAATAAGGGAAAGGACCTCAGCTGGTCTAGCAGCACACAGGTGACGAACGTCATCATACAGGCGACACACAATATATACAAACAAATAAGATCACGTGCAGCACATTATTGGAGTAAGTAGGCCTACATTTATGTCTACCAAATGTTAAGATGGGTGGCTTGATCTGCTGTATTAGTTTGTTAAATTGTTTGTAAAAAAAACAACAACACAGAATGTAAATTACCAATAGGAAGATGGGCAACATTGTTATCTCTAAAAAGCTGCCACTCAAATTTGTATAATTTTTTCCTTCTTAATATTCAACAAGGAGGAAGCGTAATGGCTTGGCTGTGCCACATGAGGGCAACATAGCATTAAGTGTGTTCACTTCCAGTTGGCCTGTGATCATGTCATACTTGTTTTAGTCTTTAGTTGCATGTTGCCATTACTGTATTACCATATTTAAAGGTGCAATAATTAATAAAAAACGAAGAAAATTAAAAAGCACAAATTAATATTATGTTTGACAAAGTGACACATTTTTAAGATGTGAATTTTTTGCCTACTTTGAGCATCAAACATGTGCCGGCCCAACTCGAGGGGCGGCACCAAGAATGCGTTTTGAAAATATCACTGCACGCAATTGGATAACCACTACGACAAAGTCAGAAGAATACACGGGGTGACGTATCCAAGAGATGGAAACGAGTTTGTTTTGGAGAATAGTTTGACCAGAGAGACGTAAATGTAGCCTAATGGAAATACCACGGATAGATATCCACTTTGGCAACGCAACGTTAACTTGTAAGATTCTTAGCCCAAGGAATATTGAAAATAAAGAGATGCAACCGAGTTGTCGTTTATGGATGTTTAATAGCAACTGCGCATGGTACCGAGCATGGGCGTAGAATTTAGTGGGGACTGGGGACATGTCCCCACCAATTAACGGAGCATCCCCCCCCCCCCATCAGAACCAGGAATTAACGGAGCACCCCCCCCCCATCAGAACCGCGAAATTAACGGAGCACCCCCCCCCATCAGAACCGCAAATTAACGGAGCACCCCATCAGAACCGCGAATTAACGGAGCACCCCCCCCATCAGAACCAGGAATTAACGGAGCACCACCCCCCCCATCAGAACTCGAATTAACGGAGCACCCCCCCCCATCAGAACCGCGAATTAACGGAGCACCCCCCCCATCAGAACCCGCGAATTAACGGAGCACCCCCCCCCCATCAGAACCCGGCCAATTAACGGAGCACCACCCCCCCCATCAGAACCGCGAATTAAACGGAAGCACCCCCCCCCCCATTCAAGAACGCGAATTAAACTCGGAGCAACTCACCCCCACGCCATCAGAACCGCGAATTTAACGGAAGCACCACCCCCCCCATCAGATACGCGAATTAACGGAGCGACTCCCGACATGACAAAAAATAAACATGGTTTCAAAGTCCCATTACGAACTGTAATGGTTTTTATTAAAGCTACTCGTATCAGTATTCGGTATCCGGCAAGTACCCAAATGTAAGTACTTGTACTTGTACTCGGTTTGAAAAAAAGTGGTATCGGTGCATCCCTAGTTTGTACAGATACTCAGTCAACATTTTCGATAGCCATCTTGCAATGTTTACTGACTGATTCCGGACTGATTCCGTCGCAGCGCTGACGTCATCTGTTTAGCCCGCCTCTGGCCCGCCTATATCAGATACACCGATGTGATTGGTTGATGTTCGAAACAACGGGCATAGCTAATGAGCATGTTACTCGTTACCAGAGTACTCGCTGAGCAAATTCAAATTGTGCTCTCGCGAGAACTCTGGATTTCCAGGGTAGTATTGCTATGCAACCTGGCACAAGAATTTCCTTCGGGATTAATAAAGTTCGATCTTATCTCTTATATTATCTTCTTACACATGCCTCTGTAAATAACACAAATAGGCTACTGCAAAAAACACCATGTTTCTTGACTAGTTTCATTCCACAATGTTATTTGAATTGATTAATTGAGTTGCCTAATATGGCCACATTTTCCATTTCTATAACACTGTTATAGAATATAACAGTAGAATATAAATATAGAATATATGAGGGTCATTCATAACCTAGCTAACATACAGAGTGGCTTTAGAAAGAGTTTTCTGATCAATATAAATAATTTTAATGCACAACAATAAACGTTAATATTAAAAATGAAGGTTATTTATCCTCAGAACAGAATAACCTCAGAATCCAAATCAAATTCGATGATAAATGATCAATAATCAAGCTTTCAAACCCAGACACTGGAGTTTAGAAAACCTACCAGCATGCTCTTGCACTCACAGTGGCAGCAAACATAATCTTTTCCTCGCCGTGCTGATAGCAGTGTTCAGCTCAAACTGGTGGGATCTCTGTTCAATGACATTTCAATTAGTTATCACACCTTTAAATTTCACATACATTTTTAAAGGGGACCACATAAAGTTTATAATATGGGATAGCTAGGCTTTAGCTGTTCATTAGCAGCCTCAAAAGGTATTCACAGCACACACCAAACTTGGTGCACTTCTTAACAGCAGGGTAGGTGGTTTCAGAAGCATTTTTTGTTATATCTCTTAAAATTGTCTTTACATCCCGATAGCAATGAATACATGAAATGCTCTGATAACAATTCAAACATCTGTCATCTGCCGCAGCTGCAGGGATTTAAAAAGCTTGTCCAATCATTTAACTTAGCAATTGATTGGATGGCCTACCTGCCTGTCTACTTACCCTCCTGCCCACTTGCGTGTTTAGAGTCCTGCATCGGGTCTGGTACCCAACAGGTGACACAAAAAAGTGATTTGAAGATGTGGGTCGGCTCGCGGGTCTTGGATAGTAAATATATGAAAATATATATATATTGTTTTTACATTCAATGAATTGTTGTAATCATTTGAACAGCATGAATCTGCTTCAGAGCGCGCCAAATTGGAGATGGCTGAGGTGAAGGTTAAGCTCTCGAGCGGAGAATATAGCATTGGCAACAACTCATCCTCAAGAATGAAATCCAATGTCTGGGAGGCTTTTGGTGTCATCCTAGATGAAGAAAATAAGAAGGTCACTGGGTTCGCTGCTTGCAAGAAGTGTAAAAAGTGTTGGCTTATGATAGCTATGATACCCCCCCAAAGAATCGCCACCTTATCGTGGTGGGGGGTTTGGGTGACCCTGGGAGCTGTGTTGTCCGGGGCATTTGGCCAAGGCAAAGTGGTCCCAGGGGAGGGGCCAGACTAAGAGCCCATGAAGAGACTCCCGAACTTCTGGAGCCAGACCTGGGAGGGGAGCTCGTCTGGTGGCCGGGCCTGGATCCACAGGGCCCGGCCGGGCCAAGCCCGAAAAGATGACGTGGAGTCACCTCCCTGTGGGCTCACCACCTGCAGGGAGATTCATTGGGGTCGGATGCGTTGTATACCGGGCGGTAGGCAAAAGCGGGGTCCTGGGCATGCGGATCCCCGGCATCGCCGACTGGTTCTAGGGACGTGGAAAATCACCTCACTGGTGGGGAAGGAGCCGGAGCTGGTGCGGGAGGTGGAGCGGTACCAACTAGATATGGTTGGGCTCACCTCCAAGCACAGCACCGGCTCTGGAACCAAACTCTGGACCGTCTCCTTTTACGGAGTTGCCCAGGGTGTGAGGCGCCAGGCGGGTGTGGGGATACTCACAAGTCCCCGGCTTAGCACTGCTGTGTTGGAGTTCTCTCCGGTGAACGAGAGGGTTGCCTCCATGCGACTGCAAGTCGCTGGGGGGAAGACTCTGACTGTTGTGTGTGCCTACGCACCAAACAGCCTTCTTGGAGTCCTTGGGTGGCATCCTGGAAAGGGTTTCATCCGGGGACTCGATAGTTCTACTGGGGAACTTCAACGCACATGTGGGCAATGATGGAGAAACCTGGAGGGGAGTGATTGGGATGAATGGCCTGCCCGATCTGAACCAGAGTGGTGTTTTGTTATTGGACTTCTGTGCTAGCCATTGACTGGCCATAACAAACACCATGTTCGAACATAGGGTGGTCCACAAGTGTACCTGGTACCGGACCACCTTAGGCCAAAGGTCACTGATTGACTTTGTAATCGTATCAGCAGATCTGCAGCCGCATGTTTTGGACACTCGGGTGATAGACAGATCAGAGCTGGGCACGTGATCACCACCTGGTGGTGAGTTGGATCAGATGGCGCGGCGACGGCTTGCCAGACAGACCTGGTAAACCCAACTGGGAACGTCTGGTGGAAGCCCCTGTCCGTAAGGTCTTTAACTCCCACCTCCGGAAGAACTTCTCATGAATCCCGTGGGAGGTTGGGGACATGGAACCTCCATTGTAGAGGCAGCAGCTCGGAGCTGTGGTCAAAAGGCTGTCGGTGCCTGTCATGGCGGCACCCAAGAACCCATTGGTGGACACCAGCAGTGGAATGAAGCCGTCAGGCTGAAGGAGGCCTTTCGGGCCTGGTTGGCCCAGGGGTCTCCCTGAAACAGGCAGGACCGCGGCTTCAGCAGCTTGCTGAAGGCAAAAACCCGGGTGTGGGAGGAGTTCAGGGATGCCTATGGAGAAGGACTGTTCGGTTGGCCTCAAGGAAGTTCTGGCAAACTGTCCGGTGACTCAGGAAGGGAAAGCAGGGCTTGCTCAGGCTGTGCTCAGTCAGGGAGGAGAACTGCTGACCCAGACTGAGGATATTGTCGGACGGTGGAAAGAACACTTTGAGGAACTCCTGAACCCGACCAGTACGTCCTCTGTGGAAGAGGCAGAGTCTGAAGACTCGGGGGAAGCCTCACCCATATCCTTGGTAGAGGTCGCTGAAGTAGTCAAAAAGCTCTTAGTGGCAAGGCGCAGGTGTGGATGAGATTCGCCCTGAGGATGCGAAGGCTCCTGGACATGTCGGGCTGTCGTGGCTGAACACGCCTAGTCAATGTAGCGTGGAGGTCGGGGACAGTACCTGTGGAATGGCAAGACCGGGGTGGTGGTCCCCATTTCAACAAAAGGGGACCGGAGGGTGTGCTCCAATTATCGGGGTATCACACTGCTCAGCCTCCCTGGGAAAGTTTATTCCAGGGTGCTGGAAAGGAGGCTCTGGCCGATTGTCGAGCCTCAGCTTCAGGAGGAACAATACGGATGCCGTTCTGGCTGTGGAACAGTGGACCAGCTCTTTACCTCGCAGGGTTGTTGGGGGGCGCATGGGAGTTTGCCCATCCAGTCTACATGTGCTTTGTGGACCTGGAGAAGGCTTATGACAGTGTCCCCCGGGGAATCCTTTGGGGGGTACTACGGGAGTATGGGGTTTGGCCCATAGTCTACATGTGCTTTGTGGACTTGGAGAAGGCTTATGACCGTGTCCCCCGGGGAATCATGTGGGGGGTACTACGGGAGTATGGGGTACCGGGGCCGTTGGTATGTGCCATTCGGTCCTTGTATGAACAAAGTGCGCGCTGCGTCCGTATTCTCGGCACAAAGTCAAGCACGTTCTCAGTGGGTGTTGGACTCCGCCAAGGTTGTCCCTTGTCACCGGTTCTGTTCGTGATCTTCATGGACAGAATCTCAAGGCGCAGCCGAGGTGAGGAGAGTGTCCGGTTTGGGGACCTCAGAATTGCATCTGAGGCAGTCGGGATGAGAGTCAGCACCTCCAAGTCTGAGGCCATGGTTCTCTGCCGGAAAACGGTGGGAGTGTTCCTCCGGGTTGGAGTGAGTTGCTGCCTCAAGCGAAGGAGTTCAAGTATCTCGGGGTCTTGTTCACGAGTGAGGGCAAAATGGAGCGGGAGATGGACAGACGGATTGGTGCAGCGTCTGCAGTGATGCGGGCGCTGTACCGGTCCGTTGTGGTGAAGAGGGAGCTGAGCCGGAAGGCGAAGCTTTCGATTTACTGGTCCATCTACGTTCCAACCCTCACCTATGGTCACGAGCTTTGGGTAGTGACCGAAAGAATGAGATCGCGGATACAAGCGGCCGAAAATGAGTTTCCGCCGCAGGGTGGCTGGGCTCAGCGATAGGGTCGAATAGTTCTATCATGGGGACTTCACACGCGCACATGTGAGGCAATGAGGACGAAACCTGGAGGGGAGTTGATTGGGGCCCGATTGAACCAGAGTGGTGTTTGTTATTGGACTTACTGTGCTAAGCCATTGACTGGCCGATAACAAAACCATGTTCGAACTTAGGGTGGTCACAATGGTCCTGGTACTTAATAGAGACGCGAACGGACCACCTTAGGCAAAGGTCGCTGATTTATGACTTTGGTAATCGTGATCAAGGCAGATTGTCAGCCAGGCATGTTTGGACACTCGGAGCGACAGACAGGACAGAGCTGGAACCTGATGGAGTTTGGAATCAGATGGCGCGGGAGGCTGCCAGACAGACCTGGTAAACCCAACTGGGAACGTCTGGTGGAAGCCCCTGTCCGTAAGGTCTTTAACTCCCACCTCCGGAAGAACTTCTCATGAATCCCGTGGGAGGTTGGGGACATGGAACCTCCATTGTAGAGGCAGCAGCTCGGAGCTGTGGTCAAAAGGCTGTCGGTGCCTGTCATGGCGGCAACCCAAGAACCCATTGGTGGACACCAGCAGTGAATGAAGCCGTCAGGCTGAAGGAGGCCTTTCGGGCCTGGTTGGCCCAGGGGTCTCCTGAAACAGCAGGACCGCGGCTTCAGCAGCTGCTGAAGCAAAAACCCGGGTGTGGGAGGAGTTCAGGGATGCTATGGAGAAGGACTTTCGGTTGGCCTCAAGGAAGTTCTGGCAAACTGTCCGGTGACTCAGGAAGGGAAAGCAGGGCTTGGCTCAGGCTGTGCTCAGTCAGGGAGGAGAACTGCTGACCCAGACTGAGGATATTGTCGGACGGTGGAAAGAACACTTTGAGGAACTCCTGAACCCGACCAGTACGTCCTCTGTGGAAGAGGCAGAGTCTGAAGACTCGGGGGAAGCCTCACCCATATCCTTGGTAGAGGTCGCTGAAGTAGTCAAAAAGCTCTTAGTGGCAAGGCGCCAGGTATGGATGAGATTCGCCCTGAGGTTCTGTAGGCTCTGGACATTGTCGGGCTGTCGTGGCTGACATGCCTAGTCAATGTCACGTGGAGGTATCTGTGGAATGGCAGACCGGGGTGGTGGTCCCCATTTTCAACAAAAGGGGACCGGAGGGTGTGCTCCAATTATCGGGGTATCACACTGCTCAGCCTCCCTGGGAAAGTTTATTCCAGGGTGCTGGAAAGGAGGCTCTGGCCGATTGTCGAGCCTCAGCTTCAGGAGGAACAATACGGATGCCGTTCTGGCTGTGGAACAGTGGACCAGCTCTTTACCTCGCAGGGTTGTTGGGGGGCGCATGGGAGTTTGCCCATCCAGTCTACATGTGCTTTGTGGACCTGGAGAAGGCTTATGACAGTGTCCCCCGGGGAATCCTTTGGGGGGTACTACGGGAGTATGGGGTACCGGGGCCGTTGGTATGTGCCATTCGGTCCTTGTATGAACAAAGTGCGCGCTGCGTCCATATTCTCGGCACAAAGTCAAGCACGTTCTCAGTGGGTGTTGGACTCCGCCAAGGTTGTCCCTTGTCACCGATTCTGTTCGTGATCTTCATGGACAGAATCTCAAGGCGCAGCCGAGGTGAGGAGAGTGTCCGGTTTGGGGACCTCAGAAATGCACCTCCAAGTATGAGGCCATGGTTCTCTGCCGGAAAATGGTGGAGTGTTGTGAGTGAGTTGCTGCCTCAAGCGAAGCAGTCTCTGGGTCTTGTTCACTAGTGAGGGCAAAATGGAGCGGGAGATGGACAGACAGCACTAATGCGGCCGCTGTGCCGGTCCGTTGTGGTGAAGAGGGAGCTGAGCCAGAAGGCGAAGCTCTCGTTTTACAGGTCCATCTACGTTCCAACCTTTACCTATGGTCATGAGCTTTGGGTAGTGACCGAAAGAATGAGATTGCCGATACAAGTGGCCGAAATGAGTATCCTCCGCAGGGTGGCTGGGCTCAGCCTTAGAGATATGGTGAGGAGCTCAGACATCTGGAGGGAGCTCTGTGTAGAGCTGCTGCTCCTCCGCGTCAAAAGGAGTCAGCTGAGGTGGTTCGGGCATCTGATGCCCCGCGGGCACCTCCCCTTAGAGGTTTGTCGGGCACGTCCAACTGGGAGGAGACCCCGGAGCAGACCCAGAACCCACTGGAGGGATATCTCATCTGGCCTGGAACGCCTCGGGATCTCCCAGGAAGAACTGGACAGTGTGGCTGGGGAGAAGGAAGCCTGGGGGGCCCCGCGACCCGGCTCCGGATAAGTGGATGAGAATGGATGGATGGATGGATGGATAGCTGCAAAGTAGGCACTTCATCATTGAAAAAGCATACAGAGTCGAGTTGTGCTGCCAATGCCACAGGTACAAAACCAATTAATGAATACTTCACCAACAACCGCGATCTTAAAGCACCCAAAAGGGAAGACAAGGAGACGAGGGGTTGGCACAATAACTGCGTGAAGTTAAATTGGCTAGAGAAAAGGGCACTGCAGAGGGGGTCCGCGATGCTGGAGAGACGAGGAGGGGACGGGGTGCGAGCAAAGGAAGAACCAGGGTTGGCAAAAAGGTAGGCTAACGGCGAAACGTTAATCCTCCAGGGTTATGGGAAGAACTGGCGACCAGGTTCTTGTAGTGGTGGAAGGTGATTAAATACAAGGGACAGGTGCGGTGATTAGTAATAACGAGCAGGTGTGCAGAGTCGTGCTTCAGGCAGCGTCATCGACGCTCCTGCCATTGCGCATGCGCCGAGGAGCGCAAAGGGCGCGTAGCGGGAGGGGGGAGGCGAGGACCGACGAACCGTAAGTTCTTGCATAAAAAAAATGAGTTTCAGTCTGTATGGTAAATAAATAAACACTTGTACATAAAGTGGTAATATGCAGGTAAGGCAGGTGTTATTCAGTCTTAATGTGAAACACCAAAGCTTATAATGGTGGTCAGATCAATGCCTTCTTCTTAAAAATACATTGCTAAGTAGTTGGAACAGTTGACTTTACTTGGAGACAGCCATCACATTTGGCATATTTCTTTCTGATTAGTTGGTGATTAATAGATTAAGTCTTTTGCATTCTTGGTATTGAGAAACACCCCCGGAAGAAAGCATCATGTCATTGACACGAGCATTCAGTGTGCTTGTGACCTTGTGAGTTCATTCTTCCAAGGACGACTAGCAAGAACCTTCTTCCCAAGTACACAAGTCCAAGTTTGCATTATTGGTATTGAGAAACGGCCTGATTCTTCAGTTGAGCACAGACAGGCAAGGCAGACAGTGGTGGATTAATGTTGCTGCTGAATGTATTTCTGATACGTTTCTGCATTGGAGTCTATTTGTCTAAGTAGAATGTGTAAATGATGTTCACTTGCATTTCTTAAGGAATGTCATATTAGAAACATTTCTATTGTTTGACTAAAAGATGTGCTCTGCTAACTAGCAGTTACAGCAGTAGCTCGCTCTGTTCACTAATTGCCTTTGTGACTTGTAGCTGTTGTGGCTGTTTTTCATACAGTACAGTGCTTAATTTATCCTTTGGTATAATATATACTTTGTGTATTTACGTGTGTGTGTGTATAGTACTTAACTTTTATATGCATATGTTAATGTTTGTGTACTGATTTATGTTTTTATCTCTGTTACAGATTTACAGAACACGAAAACAAAAGCAAAAGGTACCCAAGAAGGAATCAAGACTTGAGAACACGCAGCGAGGGCAGTACACACCCAGAGCTGTATATGAAGTAGCACATTAAGAATCGCCGGTTAAATTCATATTAGCCTTTCACATTAATGCAAGCCCCGACGCTAACAGTAAATGACCACATATAATGATATAGCAAGTTTGCAGTCCATTAAACACATGTTGAAAGTGATTAAGCCCCTGTACAACGTTACTTCTCACCTGTATTTCATTTGTGTTTTATTATAATAACTTACCGAAACCATACCGAACAGTGGCTTTTGCATACCATTACACCTAAGGGTGTGAATCTTTCGCTTCACTTCGATTAACGATTCAGTAGTTGGCGATTTGATTCAAGGATGATTTTCTCTTTTGGAATGATCCGAATCGATTCAGTAACTTTTTACCATAATGTGAGTGAGACTATCTGTATTCTTCTGAAAGGTGAAAAAATCAAGACAACAGAATTACTTCTAAACATATTTTTTCTACATTCCAAAAACAGTGCATAATATTTCATGCGGAATACAAAAATGTAATTAAACATTGCTCAGTCCTATTTTTAACATTTTCGATAGGCTACATTCTGCAGTCGAGATATATTTTTCATATATTTTCTATGCCTCATACAGGGGCCGCATTTTGAGCAGCACCGGGGATAAAGCAGTGGTAAAAGTTCACCATGCTGAGGAACTCCTGCAGGGAGGGGAAATCACAACGGCATCCACCTTCGATGGGAGTGGAACTGCCCCATCTTTAGTGACGCGATGGCCAAGAAAATGGATGGTGGTCTGGCCAAATTGGCACTTGGCTGGGTTTACAATCAGGCTGTGCTGACTGAGCCACTCAAGTCTGGAGGTGGGCCAGGTGTTCCGCTTTGGAGGTGCTGGCGACCAGGATGTCGTCCAGATACAGGAAAAGGACCCACAGAGTCCAAGAGCTTTTGGAACATCTGCGCAGTGTTCCTCAGGCCGAATGGCATGCGCAGGAACTCGAACAGCCCGAAAAGGTGTGATCACCAACGTCTTGGGGACGTCCAGCGGGTGGACGGGCACCTGGTGGTATTCACGAATGAGTTCCACTTTGGAAAGAATTCCCTTTCCAGTCAGGTGGGCAGAAAATTCCTGGACGCGCGGGACTGGGTAGCGGTCCAGTGTCATTGTGTTGTTGAGATAGCGGTAATCTCCGCACAGGCGCCACCCACCGCCAGGTTTTGAGATGATGTGGAGGAGTGAAGCCCATGGGCTGTCGGAATGGCGAACGTTGCCGAGGCGCTCCATGTTTGCAAACTCTGCCCTGGCGACAGTGAGCTTGGCTGGGTTGAGGCGCCGGGCCGAGGCATAGACCGGCGGGCAGTTGGTGGCGATGTGGTGCTCCACTCCATGCTTGGCAGTGGACGATGAGAAGGTGGGCTGTGTGAGGAACGGGAACTTGGCCAGGAGTCAGAGATAGTTGGCCACGGTGGAGAACATGCTAGACAGCCTGCTGGAGTCCGAGGTGACAGCCTCGATCAAATGGCAGTGTTTGACATCCACCAGCAGTCCCTAAGCACACAGGACATCTGTGCCGAGGAAAATACACTTTTGCTGTGACAATGTCCCAGGCAAACCGCTGCTCTCCGAAACACAGCTCCATGAACCTTGTGCCATAAGTGCGGATGGGGCTGCCATTATTGGCTTCTATGGGGGGGCCGTGTCCATCGCTCAACATGTCCACCCTAGATGGTGGACATCACACAAGAAATGCCGACTGAACAGCAGCTTGCTAGCCTAGCCGAGGCTCATGGCCACTACTGAGCACCAGCCCCAGTTAAACTCGAGGGCTGACACCCCGTAGTAATATTTAGTGATGTCCGTGTGGTCTCCCACAATGCATATTGCGCTTCTGTCTGGGCAAACGGAGGCTGACGATTCCCAGAACTCCGACAGCTTACCAGATACCGCATTGGTCGTCATGTTCGTGCCGATGTCTCTGGACACATCCAGCAGAGAAATGTCGGGGTCACCAGTGTGGAAATTGTGAATAAATCCAGTAAGACAATTTGTCATGAGACACGAAATCATGTGTTGTTTATTAAGTCAGCAAAACTTTGGAAGATCGCATCAGGACAAGTCTGTGAAACCCGACACCACAACAACCCGACCAGTGTTTACATCACTTCTCTTAAAGGCCCCATCTCTCTAAGGACCAACAGGCAAACCATAACCCTGCATGTAGAACACACACACACAACCATAACGCTCCATGTAGAATGCACACACACAACCAAAAATGAGTAGGATAAGTAAGTAAAGCGCCTTTCAAAACCAGGGTTACAAGGTGCTGTACAATGCACACAATAAGAATAAATATTATATGAAATCATTTAAAAACAGGAAATAACAATATAAAAACAAAAATAAAAACACATTAAAATTAACAAGGGCGCAAGAAGTCAAATACAGACAATAAAAACGATAAAATTACACAGAAAGACAAGCCTACATTGCAGAACAAAATTCTTACGAAACAGGTGCGTTTTTTGTAGTTTCTGAAAGCTGTTGACTGACTTCTTTTTTTATTGCAAGGGGAAGACTGTTCCAAAGGGTGGAAGCCACAACTGAAAAAGCTTGGTCCCCTTTAGTTTTGAGCTTAGAGATCAAGATGGCCAAAAGGCCTTGGTCAAAAGACCTTAGCAATATCACCGTCGACAGGGGACACAAATTCTGATATATAAAATGGGGTCAGCCCATGTAGTGCTTTATAAGTGATTAAAATAACTTAACTCAATCAATTCTGCAATCAATGGGTAACCAATGTAGATTGGCCAACACTGGTACACATTGGTCACCCTGGCAGATGCAGAGAAGCTCGTCCACGGCTTTGTCTCCTCCAGGCTCGATTACTGTAATGCACTCATCGGGATCCCTAGTAACAGCCTCCGGAAACTCCAGTATGTCCAAAACAGCGCTGCTAGGATCCTGATGAGGGTGCGCAAATATGATCACATCACCCCCATCCTCAAATCACTTCACTGGCTCCCCGTCTCACTTAGGGTTGAGTTCAAGGTCTCCCTCCTCACCCACCAGTGCATACACGGAAATGCCCCCCGCTACCTCAAGGAACTCCTTACCCCTCAGACCTCCTCACGTATCCTCTGCTCTGTAACCACCAACCTCCTCAAACACCCCAGGACCAAGCTCCGCACCATGGGGGATCGGGCATTCTGCTCGGCCGCTCCCAGCCTGTGGAATGCTCTCCCCGACTACCTGAGGGCACCACAGACTGTGGATGCTTTTAAACGAGGCCTAAAAACCTACCTTTTTTCCAGAGCCTTCTGCTAGATTTTTTTTTTTCATGTTTTATACTTAGTTTTTAGCAGTTTCATGCTTTTTAATCTGTAGCACTTTGAGTTTTTCTTAAATGTAAAGTGCAATACAAATAAAATTAATTATTATTATTATCACTGGTGTAATGTGTGATCTACGACGTGTATTGGTTAAAAGTCTAGCAGCCGCGTTTTGGACCAACTGGAGCCGAGACACGGAGGAGCGACTTAGGATGGTGAACAGTGAATTACAATAATCAAGGAGGGAGAAGACAAAAACATGAATAATTATTTCCTGATCTGGACAGGATAATACAGATTTGATTTTGGCAATGTTTCTTAGTTGCAGGAAACCACTACACCGAGGATACACATAGGTTTTGAGGTTTTCTTAATATTTGCAGCTGACGGACCAATACACTGCTGTATTTCAGTCAAGGCTCTCCATAACCAGGTCTGTCATAAATAAAAAGTTCAGGTCATGATATGCAAAGAAATCCCTTAGGATAAATATCTTATTACACACTGACCTTGCATTGATTAACAGCATCTTAATTGGAGTGATCGTTTGCACTGATTGATTCTGGTTGCATGTAATCTGGATCAGGTTGCTAACATTTGATATAGGTGTCGGAACTGGGATACATTTCTTCGGCCTGAAGTTTGTGATGACAGAAATCAGTGAGCCAGAATCTGAATCAGTTTGCATGGGGAGATGGGCAGGTGAAGGTGATAATAAGAAACTTACCTGAGATCAAGGTAGAGGAAGAATGGGAGAGGGGAATTCCAGGGTGGGTGTGTGCTGTGTAAATAGCAGTCTTGTATAAAGTACTTGAAAGTGATACTTGAGTAAAAGTACAAGTATCTTACCAGAAAATGACTTTGGTAGAAGTTAGTCACCTTTTAGAAATTTACTTGAGGAAAAGTCTTAAAGTATCTGATATTTACTGTGCTTAAGTATCATTTACATTTTACATTTAGGGCATTTGGCAGACGCTTTTACAAAAAGTACATTTGTTGAAGGAGAGGCAGCAATATATCACTGTGGTACCTGAAGATAAGTAGAGCTGTTTTCGAGCATTCATATTTACGAGACGAATAGAACGAGTTTCATAATTGCCAAGTTGTCTGCATAAGTAGCTGGGCAGGCGTGCAATTCTAAGCATGATACAACATCTGAGAACGAACAACAAGTGCTAAATGTTAAGACGTATAAACACGCAGGTTAGTGCTAGGATTATCAGAGGAGGGGGGGTTTATGCAGAGTCCAGGTGAACTCTAAACAGGTGGGTCTTGAGTCTCTTGCGGAAGCTGGCGAGGGACTCGGCCGTCCTGACATGAGCCGGGAGCTCATTCCACCACTGCGGAGCCAGAACCGTGAAGAGTTGGGACTTGGAAGTGCGATGTTTGGCTGTTTTTAGTGAAGACCAGTCGTTTGGCAGAAGTTGCCGAGCGGAGTGCTCGGACTGGGGTGTAGGGTCGGACTAATTTTTGGAGGTAGGTAGGGGCGGTTCCGTTGACAGCCATGAAAGTCAGTACCAGTGTCTTGAATCGAATGCGAGCGATTACCGGGAGCCAGTGGAGGTTGCGGAAGAGGGGGGTTACATGGGAGAATTTAGGTAGGTTGAACCTCGTGTTCAACCTACCTAAATTCGTGCTGCTGCGTTCTGGATGCGTTGTAAGGGCTTGATTGTTGAGGCGGGAAGTCCAGCCAGGAGAGAGTTGCAGTAGTCGAGACGAGTGATAACGAGTGCTTGGACCAGGATCTGCACTGCTTCACGTGTGAGGAAGGGCCGGATCTTGCGGATGTTGTAGAGAGCAATTCTACAAGATCGGGCCACAGAGGTAATGTTGGTGTTGCAGGACAGCTGGTCATCCAGTACCACGCCAAGGTTCAAGTACAAGTATCAAAAGTAATTTTCTGATATTAAATGTACTTAAGTATTGGAAGTGAAAGTAAAAGTAAAAAAAAAAAGTGGCATCAGTCGTTGATTCTACTGACATCCTGGACATGTGGGACTTCTTACGCACGAAACCCACCAGACGCGGACAGACGCTTTCGTGTGCTTACTTCCACTCCCATGTTACCAGACGCGGGAATTGATTGATATTGATGCTATGATCACACTTTAGTGTGATTAAATCAAATATCTAAACTATATAGAATGTTAATAATAATAATAATAATAATAATAATAATAATTATTATTATTATTATAACATTATTATATATTAATAATATTAATTATATATTATAACATTATTATTAGAATCTTGTTTTGGTTGTATGCAAAATGTATGACTTGATTTAATTTAATTTAATATGATGCAGATATTGTGCATATACAATGTATTACTATGAGATTGCGCACAGGGACGCACGGAAAATTCCACCACGAGCAGAAAAAAAATCTGTCCGCCCGCATACACGGGCGGCTAGTGGGAACCTCGCAATTCGTTAACATGGGAGCGGAAGTAAAGTGCGTGCGCCCGCAGCAGTACACGTGCGCTTGGCGCGTCTGGTGGGTTTTGTGCGTGATTCGCCAAACCTGCAGTCTTAACAAATTTCTAATGATTTTATTTTGTAGTAACAAGTAACGAAGATGCTTAGGAGAAATGTATGAGTAAAAGTGAAAGTTGCCAGAAATATAAATAACAAAGTAAAGTACAGATACGTGAAAATTCTACTTAATAATGAAGTAATGAAGTATTTGTACTTACATTACAACACTGGTAAATAGAATAGAATAGAATAGAACTTTATTTATCCCGAAGGAAATTATTGTGCCAGGTTACATAGCGATACAGTACAAAAACAGAATTATGAGAAATAAACTAAGAATAAACTAAGCATATAGTCTCCGTACGAAATACAGGCGACTCTGGCCTTTCTTGTACAGGGCCTCTGTTTTTGGTCCAGTCCAATTTATTGTCTATGTGAACACCCAGGTACTTGTATTCCTCAACAATGTCCACCTCAGACCCCCTGATGCTGATCGGTTTTGGGTGAGTTGGTTGCTTCTGGAAATCCACCACCAACTCCTTCATCTTGGAGATGTTGAGTTGCAGGTGATTCAGTCCACACCACTCCACGAAACCGTCCACCACACTCCTGTACTCAGACTCCTGCCCCTTTCTGATACAGCCCACAATGGCAGAGTCGTCCGAAAACTTCTGCAGGTGGCAGGACTGTGAGCTAGTCATGCACGTGGGGAGGACCAGACTACATGCTGGATATTAGCTTCAACATTTGGCTACCATGCTTGTTAGGATGAATCCTGTCTCTTTTGAAGAAGGAAGCCTGGTTCCAGAACAAGTTAAAATTGACAATAAAAACCATCTTCTGAGACCTGCAAGTGGACTGGAGCCAAGTGTGAAGATGGAGAACCTTACCGTCATTCACCTCCATTACTGATAACATGAATCTGCCGAGTATGGGTGTATGGACGCGATGAAGAAGGTGTGTCCTTAAATAATGTATGTAATGAGCACTCCCCGCCCCCCGATGCACACAACCGGCAGACAACTGTCATCGATACACTACAATATACCCTCGGCTTTTGTATTGTTGTCCCGACAAGCTACCTAAACCCATGGCCTGATAAAGGGGAAAATTACATTGCAAGTCGCAGGCTGTCGGGAGTTCACAGCCCCTTGTAGCCTATTCCTTACTGGATGGGGTAGACAATGTGGGTTGTGGTGTCTTCCAGCTATGACGTAGACCTGTCCATCTTCTCCTGGGGCATGCAGCACCTTGAACAGCACAGAGCTCCACTTGTATGGAATCTTATTACAGCCTCTTACACTGTGGTCCTGCATGTATACCTGTTCACCTTCTGTCAAAGGAGCGCTCTTAATGTTTGCATCATACTCTTGCGCTTGCTTGCAGCCATCGCCAACCATTCCTTAGCCCCTTCAAAAGCAGCCAGCATTGATGTTTCAGTTCCAATGTCATGTGCTTGGCCAGGCCTTGGTTCTACCACTCTGCCAAGGAGGAAGTTGATGGGTAGCTTGGGTTCTTGGTCAAACATCAGATAGTAAGGGGACTCTCCGGTGGATTGATGTGGGGTGGTGTTGTAAGAGAAAACCACTTGAGGCAAGCACACAGCCCAATCTCATTTCCTAGTGCATGACCTTCTTCACACCCTGGGGAGGGTGCAAAGAAGGTCATGGAGGGTGCGATTAAATCACTCACACTGGCCATTTCTGCTTGGATGATACAGAGTGATGTGAAACTTCTCCACCCCATAGAGGGCACATCGTTGTTGGATAAGAATACCTTCAAAACACCTCTCCTGATCAGAATGGATTGGTGCATTCCTTCCAAAGGCATGCTGGCTTCCTCTACAGGTAGTTGCCTGTACAGGGCATCGGCATTCCCATTACTCCGGCCGGGCCTGTAGTGGATTGTAAAGTCAAAAGATGACAACTGTGCAACCCACCGCTGCTCTGTGGCTGGTAGTCAGGTAGCTAAGATGTTTATTGTCTGTAAACACAATGCACTTCTGGCCGAGCAAATACTCTTTAGACTTTAGACCACTTTAAACTTAAAACTCGAGTTTCATTTAACTATAATTATTCATGTTTCTCTCAGAGGGCTTCAAACCTCTGCTTGCATGGGCAATAGGGTGTATCTGACCTCCCTTTTCATGGGATAATACCGCGCCCAAGCCACTATATCTGGCATCTACCTCCAATATGAAAGGCAAGGAAACGTCTGCATAGGCCAGGACTGGGGCGAACACAAGGCCTTCAAGCTTTCAAAGCTCTGCTCACATTCCTCTGTCCAGGTCTTTATCAATAGACTGGTTTAGATGGTGGAGTAGCAGCCAATTTGGCAAAGCCCTCAACAAAACGGCAGTAATAGCTAGCAAACCCCAAGAAGGAGCAGATTTCAGCTACCTGTTGTGGTCGTCGCCAGTCGGCCACCACTTCAATCTTCCCTGGGTCTGTATACACCCCAGCACTTGAAATAACATGATCCAGATAATGTAACTTTTCCTTCAGGAATGAGCACTTCTCCAACTTGGCCTTGAGCCCCTCTTACTTCAGACGTTCCAACACTGCACCCAGGCATTGCACATGCTCATCTACAGTGGAAGAAATCATGATTAGCCAGGAACACGCAAAGCCCCCCTGACACACACCATACAGTCGCGTTCAGAAACTTTTGTAGCTCTGGTTTGATGGCACTGCTGCAAGGCCTCTCGCCAATAAGGAGGGGCCTGCAGGAGAGACACATTCTGAGTCAATTGGTCCATTTGTTCTTGTGTTTTAAGCATTTCCTTGAGCTCTGCCAGCTCAGACTTACTTGAGCAGTCTTACACCAGCTTGAGCTGGTGCCTGTGATCACTGGATGAGGAAGCCAGTGAATCAGCAGCATTAGAATAGAATAGAATAGAACTTTATTAATCCCGAAGGAAATTCTTGTGCCAGGTTACATAGCGATACAGTAGAATAAAACAATATGGAAAACAACAGAATGATAAAAATAAACTAACAGATTTACAAATGTACAGTTAAAATATACAAATATGTAGGCAAGATAAGATATTCCAACGGCGACAACAATTTGGCATAATTTAAGTGAAATATTATTGGACATGACATTTGGACATAATATTTATAGACAACATGATAATAATAATAATATAGCACACGATAGAGTATTGCACATGATATTAATATTGCATGTAATACTGAGGAAAGTAATACTGAGGAAAGTGCACATGATGTTGTGAGGTAATAAAATTACCTGCAGCAGCAGCTACCCCTTCCTGAAGCTGAGGGTTTACTACTGGGGCCATATGTGCTGAGGTGCTCTCACGCAGCAAACATTGTCCACCTTGAGCTGGTTAACCAGTTCCCGCAGCTGCTGCAATTTTTCTTCCATAAGCACAGCAATGCAGACGGGCGATCACAGAAGGAATGGCTTGCGGTGGTTAGAGATGAATCTGCCACTTCCCAGAGCTAGTTGCTGTTTTGCCCTTAAAAACAAAAGTTAACTACCACATGAATACAACCCTACACCTGTCCACACACACAGACAGGCCAACTGGCATATTAACACAGTGAACTAATGCACACCTCTGTCTCCTTCAACACTGCTCGCAGTGGCAGATTGTAACTGAGTAGTGTTGCGCTTTGGTTTAGTTACCCTCTGACACACACTCTACCACCTCGGCCACAACAACACAGGTTGAACAAGAAACAGACCAGAGATGTGAATAGCACTTAAGATGTTTATTGAATGGATAAAAAAATGGACTAGAGGCAGATATAGAAAAATTCATACAATATTTTAATGTTAACAGTCCTTGTGACTATGTCGCTCAAAATACACAACAAAAGTACAGAATGAAGGAAATTAATACATTGAAATTTGAACATTTTCTCCAGCAACCATTTAATCCTGAGCTTCCTGATGGGGCTGCGCGTAGGAGAGAGTTTAAAACGTGAATAAGATCAGCAAGGTGCAGTAAACATCACACACACACACACGAAGTGAAAGTGAAGTTAAACAACCCCCAACCCCAGATACCAGGAATGCCAGAGACCATAGTTACTGGCAAAGCAAGAACCAAGCGGCTAAGATTATCTAAGATGCCAGTTGACCCGTTCACACTCCGGGTGGACTACAGTTTACCCAATGAAATAAACAAACAAGAAACAAATACGAAACCGAACTAAACTACATACAGGGCAAAAGAGCAACCAACTGACAGACAGACCAAAAACACAGACAACAACATGGCAGAGATGGGGCTGTAAATATTACCATTGTCAACAGAGCACCACCAGCACCCATATTAGCCAAACAGATGACTATGTGATTATTTAATACTGTACAAAATAATTGTCAGTCAAAAAACCAAAAAAATCACATCAAAGGTACAGGGGAGAAAATCCAGCAGTCAAAAACAGGCAGGGGCCAAGGTACAGAGAGGCAGATGAGTCAGGCTTGGGTTGGCAACAAAAACACAGATCCTGGAAAAAGTTCCAATGTCAATGGCAAGGTGATCGGCGAGATAATCAGGCAAAGGGTGAAGAACATGGCATGGCTTAATAGTTGTCTTGACAGGAAGAGTGGCATCAGGTGTTCAGGAGAAATCACTGCCGATTGATTGCTTCCCTATTTACTCAGCCAGGGACACAAAACGGGATTCAAAATGAAAACATGGATCTAGGAAGTGGAGGTATTGGGACGGACGATGACAATTTTCCTGATCACTGGACTAAACCTTATTACTGTGACTGTTATACCTGCTTACCTGTTGAAGAGAATATTAACACACTTCCAATCGTTCCTGTTGTTTGCCATGCTGTATTTTGGTTCAATCCACGCCCGTCAGAGCTACAGTGTTGTTATACTATAAGAGAAGAGCAAGGGTTGAAAACATTAAGTATTAGGAGCTTTTGAAAACTTTTGCACAAGAACACAGATGAGTACACGTGAATGAAGAAGACAAGGCTGCATCTGGTTCACATCAGAAAGAAAATGAACGCTATCTGCTGTTCCTCCATACACGACCCACACAACCCAAAAATACTAACGTTTACACTTATCATTTACAACATTTCGCATTTCAAACCAATTGCAAATGGCACAGTACTTTGAGGGGGGTTTAATGTAATGAACACCAGTTTTCAAAAAAATTCTCTCAACGTTTCCTTGTTTTCCCACCTGACCGACTAGATACATGTCCCCAGTAAGTACACTGTATAGCATTTCAAAACCAGTCAATTATTCAGCACCACTAACAGCAGGCCGCAGACAATATACCGCACCCCCCATCTCATTTCAGACCTCCCGCAGTGAATTATGGATGACATGAGATAGAAATGAGATAGGAGACATGAGACAGGTCAGGTAGACACCTGGAAGCCGCCACGCGTATGTTGAAGCCCACACACAATGACATATGGCTTTCGTTTTACAACACATCAACCTTTAATCCTCTTTATTGCTTAATTTATTCTATTGTTATTTTATTCTATTTTTATTATATACTAGATAGATATACTGCAGATGTAAGCAGGTTCTGCTATCAATTGATAGCAGAACCTGCTTACATCTGCAGTATATCTGCTGAGTACACAGGGCTTCCAAGTGAAACCGTCAAGCAGGAACACTCATCTCTATAGAGCTATCATGCCCTGCCCTAAACAATACCCTAACTAAAACGCAATTCAACTAGATAGACCATGTTCAAAATGTTCCTAATGATATAACTATTTAGAAGTGTATCCTACAACAGTAAAAGGCAGATGAAAAACGTGGCCTGTATAGGATGCAGAGTTAAACTGAATTATGATCGACCTTTGTGTAAATTAGTGAAAACTATCGCAGATCTTTCTTTGCGCTGTGGACCTTGGGCCACAAAAAAAGCCTACAAAACGAGTACTACTCAAGTTCTCACTAGGATTTGGACATGGTATTTAATTATATCTTTTTGGTATCCCTATTCTTGTATCCCTAATGTCATAAACATGCTCTAAACTTCATTTTATTAGAAGAACTGCAAAAAGTTATTGGATTGACTTATCTCCATTGGGGTTTGTGCATGTACTGATTATTACTTTGCTTCCCAAGATACCAGCTGATTAAGTTTAGTGACCTATGAAATATTTCACGCATTATGACCTGACCTGTTTTAAAAATAAACACAATAGTTTCTTTGGCCTTGAGAACCTTTGTTTTTTCAAAAGGCTTGGGAAATGTTTTAACACCTCTTTGTGTCCAACTTGTTTTGTCCTGTTGCTATAGGAATACATTTAATGCACAAGAGAGATTTCTTCCACAAGATGTGTTTTTTCCCTTGTTTTTTCCACATAACTGACCAATGACCGTGTTAGGCCCTTCTTGACCCTTTCTCAGGTTGATCATGTGATGTGTTTCAGTCGACTGCACTCAAAAGTCAATTCTGAGCCTTATTGCTCTTGTTTTGCAGTCACTACAACTGAAAGCCAGTCACCTTAGGTGACTTGGTAAGGACAGCCAATCAAGCATGGTGCTGCTCTAGAAACCTGCAGATGGCTTTAGTGGAGGAGGCAGCTATTGTCCAGCCACCAGGATAAATTACCGCTGGGTTGCCATGGTATGACTAAACTTCTATTTGTGCTTGGTTGGTACAGCCTGTGGAATCCCCCCCCCTCCTTCCTCCATGCACTGGATAGTGTTACAGTTGACTAAGGGTGTAGTCTCTCCTTTGTTTGAGAATGTTTGTTAAGAGACCATCCAGCCAACTGTTCGCCAAAAAGGCTACAGACAGAGAAGTCAGGTACTTAACACATGGCGACATGGCTTCATTTCATCATAATGTAATTATCACATTTGCACAGATAAGGTGTTAACCGTGCTGTGCTATTGCAACTTTTACTGTACATGTGTATTTCCTAGCTTGTGTTAATTTAATTTGAAAGAAAATATATTAACATTGACCAGATAGAGAGAGATAAAATACTCCCTCTTAACTAATTATCTGTGTCTATTATCTGTGTCTTCATGTGAGCATACAAATCAAATGCTACGTTGCTTCACAAAGCCAGCAATTACTCTTGAACACAGATATTTGTTTTGTCAAAGATTCATAAGCATATCATTCTCATTGGCCTGTTTCTAAACCATGGTGCTGTTACACAATAATCTAGAACAGCTGTGATTGTGTCATTGTTTGGCCCCATTACAGGGCTGGGTAATACTAGACAAACAAAGTGTATAAAAAAGAAAACTTCCCATAATTCTATGCAGCACGTAGGGATCTAACAGCTGTTTTCCATTTCAGTTAATGCCAAAAGAGTGATGGTGTAATTGAGGTCACATGCTAACGTACATAGTACTCTCTTCCACTTATAATCATTGGACTGATCTAGAGGAAAATTCCAAGGTTAATGTGCTGTTTGAAAACACAATGACGTCACAAAGATTTTCCCGTCTGATTAAAACTGAGCCCCCCCATATGTATTGCTCTTACACATTCAAAACAATACTCGACATCTTGGATAAAGGAATCTGTGACATAAGTTGTTCACAATTAATGTTTTTAACTTTGTTTTCAAGTTCATTCTTCAGCTCTATATTCGCATGGTTCGTGTTGGTGCAGGAGAGTGTGCAGTAATAATACAAGTCCACAAGTCAATGCTGTGGAAGAAAAGAGATCGCTCTTAGTCTACAGACATGAAAGGCATGAGATTTAGTGCACCAAAGAGGACCTCATTACGTCCGTATGGGACTCTTCAACTGGACTAGTGCTGCTTCTCTTCTGCAATAGGTCAACACAAACACACACACACAGAGCCGCTTCATTTCCCCTCTCCAATATCTTGACCTTTCAAGCTGCAGTGATAGTCACAGTGGTTTAAGAAGAGGTCCATCAAGTTTAATGCTGAAACAAACAAAGCCAACTCGGACCGTTGCTCGAGAGAAGAAGAACAACTTTATTAATCCACACTTTTATGGTCACAAACACAGCATGTTTTTTTGAAGTGGTGGCCACCAAACACACACACATGCAGGGAGGGTGGCCCGTGGAAATTAAGTCTCTGCTTTTCACCCATCCTGAGTTATGCTGCCCCTCCAGGGGCAGCCAGGAGCAGTGGGCAGCCATTCTTGACAGCGCCCAGGGACCATCAGCTCCAGATCTTTCGTCCACGTCTTGGTCAGGGACTGGACAGGAGAAGCGATTCTTCGCATGTTTTTAATTGGGGTTCTGACTCCGTAAGGAGACCCCGCAGAGCACGGGGAGAACATGCAAACTCCACACAGAAAGGCCGGGAGATAACCCACCTGGGCACCCCGAGTCAACAGCGCCCCAGGTGGGAATCGATCCCAGGACCTTCTTGCTGTGAGGCAGCAGTGCAAGCACTGCACCACCGTGCCCATAAGGAGGTGAAAACACTGTGAAATATTTGTCAGAAATAAAAAAAACCAGGTCCTTCCTTGAGCTTATACAATTGCCTCTATACCGAAATATCAAAGACATTCAAAGACATCAAAGACGGATGATGCCTACTGCCCTTTCCTGGAGCATTTCTCTCAAGTTAAGGTGCGCCTCCTACAACACATATTGTTGCCAATAGAGTTGAAACAAAGTGTTCATGTGCAACTGTGGCAAGTTCAATCTCCCTGACTCTGCTCACTGCTTATTTGAGACATAACAAAGTGGAGTGATAAAATGCAAGTCTCGGTGGACGTCAAATCAATGCTGTATATTTAACAGTTGTTTTATGTGAAATTATAATCTATTGGCCCATCTTGGAGTATCTACCATATTTAACTCATAAGGTTAAATTACAGGGACCTGGGAATTGGACTATAAGGTTGTTGTGCTGGTTTATCATGCATTCAAAGACAATTAACTTACAATCAATTGTGCAATAGTCTTAAACATTACCAAAGTGCCAAGAAAAATGCTATCTGGGACACTGAGGTGGAAGGTAACCTCTGTTATTCAGGGCTGCTCTCCTCTGGGGGCGGGGGGGGGGGGGGGTGGTTATTTGCTAATGTCAATAGTTTTTGTGAATTTGTAAATATGTGTTATTTTTTAGAACAAGACAAAACATAATTCAGTGACTTGGTGTCTAAAACCTCCCAAACTATGCATACCATACCACACAATATGTCTCATTGTAGAGCATAGCTCTTGTGTGCTTGTGAAAAGAAGTATTCAGAATGGGCTGAACGTGGGTTGCGTGGTGGCCAATCTCATTGCTACATACCAAATTGTTGAGTTGTCATAGTAATCTGCATCAGTGGCACTGGTAGACTAACAAGGACTTCAGTCCCCCCATTCTTCTCTGTGCTAAGAGCCGCTGCTCATTGTGGTTGAGCCTATTTTAGATATCAAAGTTGGCCACTTCACATTGCTTTGTATCTTGGCTCTCATCATTCATGGGTCTCACAATTCAGAAAAGGGGATTATTTCACTGAGAATAGTATTTTTTTTTTTACAAACTTAAAAGCAATTGTTTGAATCTTTCCAACATGAGATGAACAGCCTAACTGGTTATCTCTCCTCCTTTTCCCTGTGACCTCTGATTGTATTCAGATTAGAGAAGGACGTGGTTGGCAGAAAATTGCCAGTGTGGTCAACAAGGCATTGTTTAGGCACAAAAGGAAATACCTCCACTGTAATTTGTTGGCGACAGTAGAGTGAGTGATAATTGGCATCAGACAAGGAGGAAGGTCGTTGCCCATAAAATGTTGCTCACTAGATTAACACATTAACACACATCTCTTTCTTTAAATTGCACCTTTTTATAGCTAATTTTTTATATATTTTTAGAATTTGTCAAGTGGGGGTGATGTGAAAAAAGGGGAAGGACCCAAACGCAGGCAGCGGAGTTAACTTAAATGATTCTTTCATAAAAAATAAACTAAATTGAACTAAATACCAACACTGGGTACGGCAAAGCTAAACATACAATGGCTGGAGAATAGGACACGAACAACTGAGTACCACAGGTAAAGACAACACACCAACAAGGAAGACAGGATTGGGGCAGGTATAAATAGGGAGAAACTAATCAGGGAAGTGGAGACAGGTGCGGACCAGTGGTGTACTGGCCATTGGCATACAGGGACAAATCCCGGTGGGCGGCCATATCTCCGGGCTGGCCCAACAAAAAAAAACAACGATGAAGTTTTAACTGGCCCTGTGTGCGTCTTTATCGGCCCACACCTGTCATTAGTGATGCGCTTGCTTGCGCTGGTGCCCATACTGTTTGGGCACCAGCCTCCTCAAGTAAGTCGGCACTGGCCAGCAACGCTATTGAGCAACGGCTTTAAATTATAAAATAGGCGACATATTCAGTTTCAACTGCTGTAACTTGTGTGCTTACAAAACGATCCCACTAATATCCATTACTATTTATTTTGATGGCGTGTTACAAGTGTGCGACTGAAATATGTCCTGGAATAGACAAAAGCTACTTTCCATGCCAAAAGCCTTTAAATACGTGTCCTACCTGTCGACAATAAAAGGCTATATCATTTCCAGCAAGGACTAGGGTTCTAAATCTAGTGGGCTATACAATTTAAGAGACTGTAAGTCTATGTATATAAAACAAATAAATGCATGAATAAAATAAATAATGCAATGATCTTATTATCTCTACGGAACTGTCAAAATGGGCCTTTAACCTTACACTCAGGTTTAACATCACAATAATATACAACAGTAATAATAATAAATACATACATAAATGCATAAATAACATGCTTTGTGGTTCTACATTAAATCGTATATGTTGTATATTGAATACCACTGTAGTCTGCCCATATCTGTCACGAATGTCACTGGTGGACCCAAATGCAAGACCCAGACTCGGAGTGCAGTAACAAAGAATATTTATTAGAAGGGAAATCCGGGGACGGACTGGAGCGGAGCCAGGGGAATGAGCAGGAGACGGGAGCGGGGGTGAAGCCAGAGGGACTGGTGGAGAGCGTGGCAGGCAGATGAGGGACAGACAGGCAGGCAGGCAGGGAGAGGAGCGGTATGACTGGAGACGGGTCGAGATCCTGGGGTAGAGGAGATACAAGGTTAGAACCATGAGGGGAAAACACAGAGCTAAGATATACTGGAACGTCTTGCTAACCACACGGGCTGAATTAACGATCTGGCGATGAGTGGGTGGAAAGCCGGGGTTTTTATCCTGTAGCTGATTGTAGATAGATGGCAGGTGTGAGTGCAGAGCAGGTGTAGCAGATGACGCTGGGGCAGCGCCGGAGTCTGGAGCCACGCCCACCAACACACAGGGAACCCGGAGGCACGGTCGAGACCGTGACAATATCATGCTTGTTTAATACACCTATAATGCTTGCATTTTGAAAAATTACAAGCAACTACAAATCAGAGACACATCATTTTACTTGGATTTGTCCTGCTCTAAAAGATAATGAAATAAATAATGATCACAACATCTGGAGTGTTATTTACTTTAAAGCACAACACAAAAAGTAATCTGCATATTTTTTTGTGTTAGCAAAGGGTTGCAACCTTGCAATACATATTAAGGCATATGTCCAAAGACATATGCTCAGAGACAAATTTCTTTTCCAGTACACCCCTGGTGCGGACAATCAAAGGTGGGGAAACAACACAGGAATATGCAAACTACAAATTAAACATGAAACAATAAATAACAGATCAACTAAAACATGAAAACAATAACTAAACGAATACAAATTACAAACCCACGGGGAACACACCAGAATGGTGAATGGTAAGTGAATGGAATCACTTACATTTAAAAAAATACATTTAAAGTACATTTACAAAAATTATTTTAAACTCTGTTGAGGTGCTGGCCCAAAGCGTCTCTCCTAGAACCACAGTGTATACCCCCATCATCATGAGCTCTTTAAGAGACTCAAAAGCAAAGGATGCTTGCGGTTTGCAGACTGCATTAAATCACATAAGGATACTCTTGTTTGCCCCATTGCCCATCTGATCAATCTGTCAATTAAGCAAAGAATTTTTGGAAGTCAGCTGTTGTAACCTGGAAGTCAACTGTTGTAACACCCATTTTCAAGGCTTGTGACCAAACAACTGTGGGGAAATACAGACCCGTCAGTATTTTACCTGTAGTGTCCAAGGCGGCTGAGAAATGGGTAGCAAAGCAACTGACCACTCACCTGAACACAAGCCATCTGCACCCAACCAACCACTCAACAGAAACAGAAACTGTTACTTTCTTGAAAGCGTTAAGTCAAAATTTGATGAATTGGTGAAATAGGTGCAGTTTTTCTGGATATAATGAAAGCCTTTGGCACTGTGAATCATGAGGTACGCCTGTCAAAAATAGAATTTGTTAATTTCCCCACTAATGCCATTAAGTGGATGATAGTGGATGATTCATATCTAACAAACAGGAAGCAAAGCATATTGGCATATGCTTTATCTATCAACATACAAATGTATGCTGATGACACAGTTATTTATGTACACGCTAAAAACAAACAACAAGCTGCAAACAAGCGAACTGCAGCCATGGCCCTTGTATCTGATTGGTTAAGCCATTCATGTTTACACCTGAACTTGAACAAAACTGTCTGTATGTTTTTCTCACGGAAACCCACAGAGACTCACCAACCTGATGTGTCTATTAAAGGAGAAATGCTCAATGTGGTGTCTGATTTTAAATACCTTGGAATTATTCTAGATTCTAAAATGTAATTTAAAAACATGTTAAAAAAGCGACCAATACTATAAAATTCAGCCTGGTTAACTTCAGACATATAAGACCATATCTAACAACCTCTTTATCCATGGTATGATCTTCTCCCACATAACATACTGTTTTACCAGCTAGGCACAAGCAAACATGACAACTCTGAAATTGAGTCCCTTTACAAACGGACACTAAAAACACTTGGCCAATAGATATCATGATTGCCATATCGTACAAAAGTAATATTTATTTTGTTTTGATAGTTTTAAACATTTAGATGCTTGCCTAATTTTCAAGTTCTTAAATGGGCTTAGACCTCCCCCACTGAGTCAGTTGATAAGGCAGAAGGATAGTAGCGGCAACTACCAGAGAAGACGTTGCAAGTTTGGGCAATCAGTCTTCTCAGTCAGAGCCACCCACTACTGGAATAGTGGATTTAAGAGAAAGCAGTAAATTCCCAAATTTTAAACATAAACTTGACATAAAGAGATGGCTTAAAGCAAACCAAACTTGCAATCTTGAGTAATTATACTACCTCATCTCTGGCACTGTATCTGTTATTTCAGTCATGTATTCATATATTGTACTATCTCATCTCTGGCACTGCCTTTATTGTTTTTACATATATTTGTTCATCCATGAATCCTCTTATTCAACAACCCCCAATAAGAGGATTCATGGATGATCTCACTGTAACAACTACAACCCATGTGGAGGCGAGGTAGGTGTTAACAGTGCTTGACCGAATGACAACTGCACAGGTCTTATTTTCAAGACCCACTCCCGCCCGGATCTGCAATGTGCAATACTGAACCCACCCTGCCACCCGCACATGTGGCCACTTAGTTCCACAAACCGACCTGACCTGATGGCACAAGATCCGCAGCCCAACTTGAACCTGCATATCTTATAATAATCATGACCGGTGAAAACTTCTTATCATGATCACCTTGCACTGATTAACCATGCATTTGTCTCAAAAAAGGTTGGATGGAATTATTTTAAGCTGATGTTTAAATCCTTTGGTTAGGCTTAATCAAGAAGCCTACGTTTAAAGTGATACTTTTGGGCCATTTTATAGGTGAGTTAAACCTTGACTTATATTAGGTGACTTATACTTGATACATTTATATACTGTATATATAACGTTATATATATAACGTTATATATATAATGTTATATAATGAATCACGTGCATTCAATTATTAGATTGCACCAGTGTTAGTCCACAGGTCCAGTGAAACCATCGTCACACACAGTTTTGAATTATCGGATATCACTGCAGACAAATGTTTCTGGTAATTTGGACACGTCTCCGTGTCTTCCCTTTTGGGTGCTTTAAGATCACGGTTGTTGGTGAAGTATTCATTAATTGGTTTGTACCTGTGGCATTGGCAGCGCAACTCTACTCCGTATGCTTTTTCAATGATGAAGTGCCTACTTTGCTATCATAAGCCAACACTTTTTACACTTCTTGCAAGCAGCGAACCCAGTGACCTTGTCATTTTGTTAATCTAAGATGACACCAAAAACCTCCCAGACATTTGATTTCGGATGAATTGTTGGCAATGCTATATTCTCTGCTCGAGATCTTCACCTTCACCTCATCAGCCATTTCTAATTTGGCTCTCTCTGCAGCAGATTTATGCAGTTCAGAGGATTAAAAAATGTAATTGATTTAAAAAAAAGATTTATTTTCATATATTTATAATCCAAGACCCATAAACCTACCCGCATCTTCTTTGTTTCACCCAGAACCGAACCCAGGAAAAGAATTACGACAAAATACCACATGTACCCACCCCGATACAGGACTCTAACGTGCGCCAGAATGAACTTCAAGCCAAAGAAATCCAGGAGTACGGTCATCAGGAAAGGGAAAGTAACAAACAGGTTCAAGCTGCAAGTGCAGGGAGAGGCTATTCCATCAAGAGGAGAATCCAATAAAATGGATGAACAAGTCAGACCTGCAGGCATCACTACAAGATCAGGACGCAAGTGGGCAGCTGACATCTCTGTTGCACGACCTGAGAGCATGCTGAAGCTACGTGACATCATTGGAATGCCATGCAAAGGAAGACAGGGTCTCGAACTTCCCATGTCCAACAATGGGGAAAGGCAGACAGCAAGGAGAGAAGAGCCATCATCCAGGAGGAAGTACGGAACCTGGAGGAGGAAAGGCGAAGATCTAGGGCTGTGGAGCTAGCGTCCTAGGGAGCCTGGACCAAATGGGACCTCCCCAAGAGGAAGATCACCTGGGCTGATCTATGGAAATTGGAACCGTTTCGGATCTCCTTCCTGCTGTGAGCAGTGTATGACACGCTCCCAATTCCAACAAATCTGCACAAGTGAGGCATGAGGCAGGACTCACTATGCAGGCTGTGTGAGGGGAGGGGCACCATGGCGCACATCCTATCACCAGTGTTGGGCAAGTTACTCTAAAAAAGTAACTAGTTACAGTTACTAGTTACTTCTCCCAAAAAGTAACTAAAGTAGTTACTGAGTTACAAATTATAAAAGTAACTAGTTACTTTGTAAAGTAACTATTGCGTTACTTTCAAGTAATTTTTTAAATGCTCAAATGTGTCAAAAGAATTTGGACCCCACCTCCACCCCTCTTTGACGGAACTTAAAATACATGTGCATGTTCAATTATTTATGATAAATCTGAATATTATAATGAAATGGACACTTAATACAATAAATTATTAACAGAAATCCACAGTACACAAATCTAAACTATTTTAATGTTGTTGTGGGACAGTGAGACTAGCCTCCAATAAAATGTCATGTATTATTGTAGATATTATAATTACTATGTTTATATAGTGGATCGATAAAAATAACACAATAGATGTTTTGGAACTTTTGATATTTATTGCACCTCAACAGGCCACAACTAGGCAAAATTAAATTATGCTTGTTAAGCAATGTACCAAAAATAAATAACAAATATATTCAGTGCATATATTGTAGTGCAAATAAAAAAAAATTAACTGCTTTCAATTTTACTGAAAACTGCAATGTATAGCAAAACTCAGGCATCCAAATATAAACAGGTAATACATTAAAAATAAAAAATACATAAAAAAAATCTCCATGGCTTTCTCTGGCCATTGACAATCTCACCTCAGGAGGCCGCAGCCAGCCAACAAATACATCTAAATTAAATTATGCTCTTTAAGCAATGTACCAAAAATGTATTCCAAAAAATATATACACTCTTTTTAGTGCAAATGTAATAAGATGCAGCACAACTTCAGACAACAGGTAGACATACTGTATCCAACTTTAGCTCCTGAACATTCATTCATTCATCTATCCATCCATCCATGCATTCATTCTTCTATCCATTCATCTATCCATCCAACCATCATTCCATTCTCCCCATCCATCCAAGCCACCCTATCTACTTATCCATCCATCCATTCTTGCCATTGAACCAGTGGTTGTATCTCAAAACCAAAAGCTTCTCAAACTTCTGGTCAGAGAGCCTGTTCCTCTGTGGAGTCAAGACTAGCTTCCCCAGGCTAAAAAGTCTCTCTACTGGGGCACTGGATGGAGTGGCTGCATTATGCTGGAGTGAAATTTTCTTTATCAGTGCAAATCCATTAAGAGAGTCTATCCCTTGTTCTCCTGATTTGAAATAATCTGCGACTTGACTTTCAGCAGTAGCAGAGGTGTCATCCTCATCCTCAAAGGAAAAGAACTCATCCTCTATGGCAGAGTCTGTGCTGAGGTGGCGTGTTGGTGGGCTGGTACCTGCTTGCTGGTCTTGGTACAGGACAATTTTCCGACACTCTGCCAGCAGACTTGCCTTGGCCTTGTCCTTCCTGTCCTTTGTCCGCAGCCAACGTAGTTTGAACTTGGGCAGAGTCACAGCAGCCAAGACAGCATCCTCGCTTTCCAGCACCTCTGCAAATCTTGTTTTGATTGCCTGAAATGATACGTAAGGATGCAAAGTCCATATTATATTATCTGTGTCTTACCCTATCCAGAGAGAGAGAGAGCATTATAGATTATTATGAGCATATTTATATATATATAATTTTACATTAGCCTATATTTCTTTCCCTATATGTTAAATACATTTAAAAAAAAAATGCCTATACATTCTATTTCTTTACAACAAGGCTTTGAAGGTCCATCATCTGTAGTCCTAATATATCATAACTGTAAAGGCTAGGCTAGAATAGAATAGAGTTAACTTTTCCCATCCATCTATATTAATAAAATTTAATTATTGGGTAATTTGTTGAAGATCTAAAATAAATTAAAGTTCTTACTGTGACAATTGCCTCTGGAAGGTCAATTAGGGTGTGCAGGCCACTCTTCAGTTGCAGGGTCTTGAAAATCAATGTCTCCAGCGTGGGTAGGAGTGTGCCATGGTAAAATGATCTTCTCCCTGAAGAATGTCTAAGGCAACTGTAAGTGGCTTCATGACCGTACAGTACTCCCTAATGAACTGGTGTTCTCGTTCTGTGATGGCTGTCAATCCGAACTTGGACGAGATGGTGTTCAGCTCAACCATAGGAATCCCACATATACGAGCCAGGGCATCATAAAATGAGTTCCATCTTGTGGTGCATGGGACTAACAGCTTCTTTGAAATAACATCATGCACAGTCTCTGCGGCCACCGTTGACCGACTAGCCTTATTCCATAACCCTGTGCATTTTGTGGTAGCGCTTCTGTAAACCGCTTTTGTTCCTGGTGTTGACAGTAACCACTTGTCAACATCAGTGCATGAAACCAGGTTCAGGGTGTGTGACGCACATCTCATATGTGGCGGCAAAGTGATCTCAATTTCATCATCATCACCACCATCAAACACAACAGGGGTTTGCAAGGCCTCACTGATGTTGGTAAACGTCACCTCATCCTCGTCATCATCAGAGTCATCCTGCTCGACTGGCTGGTACCTTTTGAAGGCCTTGACAAAATTTGAGCCATTATCTGTGACTGTTGTCGTGATCTTGTGTGATATGCCATAAGAAGAGTGGATATTGTCAAGCTCCGTTGCAATTTTGTCATGTGTATGGCGTCCCTTGAACCTCCTGCATGCCAGTGCTGCCTTACCTCGCTCCATGCTTTGTGGATTTAGCCAATGTGCCGTTACGCCTAGATAACTCTTATTACATGCAGTCCAGATGTCTGCTGTGGTCGACAGATATTCTAATTTCTCAAATGTCCGTTTGAGCTCGACATTCATTTGAGCATATTGGGCGTCTATAAAGTTCGAGAACGTCTTTCTACATGGCAGGCCTACCCCTCCTCTGACCGGTATTTTGGCAACTAGTGCTCTGAATGACTCCGACTCAACCGTCGATAATGGCAGCATATCCTCCACAACATACCTGGCTACCAGTTTGTTTAGCTCGGTCTGAGACAAAACGTGTGTTTGGGCCGTAAAATCAAGCTTCAGTTGCTTAGGTGTTCCACTGTCTCCTTCTCCTTCTCCTTCGGGGATCTTGGCCACTAATTTCGTGGAAGCATGTAACGCTGAAAGATGTTTCATTAAGTTTGAATTGCTCGACACCGACGTGGAGAGGCACTTGACTCCAGGGCATAATGTGCATTTCACGGTTACACTCGTTCCCTTAAGTTCTTGGAAGGAAAAGTAATGGCTATACTTCCATTTAAAGAAGGCTACTTTTGGACTATTCGGGCTCGCCATTCCTGTTTCTCGTTGACTCACGTGTGTCGTTGTGTGTCCGACTATGCGGGCTTTCGAATTTGTGTAAGCAACACCCGCCCAACTCCACGTCTGATTGGCTTACCATGGAATTTTACTCTACCTCAGCCAATCGTCATCATTTATGCGATTGTCTCGTGCCCCCGCCCTCACCAAGGAAGGAAGAACAGTAAGAAAAATCTTTGCCGCTCGGCTTAGAGATATAGTTGGTCTGATGAAAAACAGCTTCAATTATAGTAACGCGCCGCATTTTTTGGCAGTAACGGTAGCGCCGTTATAATGATGGGAAGAGTAATCAATTAGATTACTCGTTACTGAAAAAAGTAACGCCGTTAGTAACGCCGTTATTTATAACGCCGTTATTCCCATCACTGCCTATCACCGTGTAAAACAGCATTCAAGGAAGATATCGATGGCACCGTGACAAGATGCTCACGACACTCGATAACACCCTGGAGCAGGAGAGACGTAAGAAACACCAACCACATGGGAAAACGCCATCAATCAAGTTTGTGACAGCGGGAGAAAAGTCATGAACCACAGCAACAACAAGAAACAACCTGCTACAAAAGGCCCAATTATGGGACATGAAGGTAGACCTTTGGAGGAAGGCTGCAGTTCCCCCAGGTCATCTAGACAACGCTGAGACCGGATTTAGTTCTGAGAGGCGAAGAAGATCATCCTGATCAAACTTACAGTTCCATGGGAACAAGGGTGCAACCAAGCATTTGAAAGCAAGAGGGCCAAATACCAGGACCTTCTGCATGACTGCAGGGGGAAAGGATGTCAGCTGTAGAGGATGCCCTGCGCAGTCAGTGTGAATGCTCACAACCATTGGAACAATGGGGAAGGAGAGGGGGGCAGCAACTTGCAGGACTGGGGACAGGGCAGAGGCCGAGCAGGGGCCCTCAGGCGGACAGCCTGGGGGCAGGGCAGAAGAGCGAAGCAGGTCTGGAAGGTGATCAGGCGACCGGCGGCGAAGGCAGGATCGCTCCGGGGGTCAATGGCATAGACAAGACCACTCTGAAGATCGGTAGCAACGACGAGACTGCTCCGGAGGTCGCCGGCGAAGACGGGTCGCAGGGGGTCGGCGGTGAAGAGGAGGATTGGCGAGGTCCCGCCAGGGCCAGGCGGGTTCCCAGGTACGGATTAGGGGCTGGGGCCTGTGGAGGACTGGCAGGTAGAAGATCCACCTGAGCCTACATGATCCGGGGCATGCCAACGACCAGACCTGGGCTGGCGGATGGGCTGCTGCTGAGGCCTTTAGATCAGCTGCTGTGACTTTTAGCTCTGCGGCTGTGGCTTGTAGCTCGGTGGCTGCTGAGGCTTGTGCTGGTAGCAGGGAAACTGGGGCTGCGGTTGGGGCTGGTCACTGGGCAACTGGGGCTGAGGTTGTGGGATAACTGGGTGAGTCTGGTAATGGGTTCGTTTTTTTCAGAACAATGTCCAGGTGGGGAACAAAATGACTCACCCAAGGCTTCTCCTTGAAATACATTTGATGTAGGGAAATCCTGTCCAGGAGCCGAGCACACTGATGAGGGTGACTAGAGGCAATGAGTTCAGATAGAGTCCGTTTGAATTCAGAATTTTTTCTTCCACAAAAAGCCGCTGCTCTGCTGGGTCCATGATGGTCGGTTTGTACTGTCAAGTGGGGGTGATGTGAAAAAAGACCCAAAGGCAGGCAGCAGAGTTAACTTAAATTATTCTTTAATTAAAAAAAACCCCAGCTAAATAGAACTAAATACTAACACTGGGCACGGCAAAACTAAACTTACAATGGCTGGAGAATAGGACACAAACAACTGAGTATCACATGTAAAGACAACTGAACAATGAAGCTCCTACGTCGGTTATTAGCTTATTATTAACAATTGTCAAATTATGAATTATTATAATAAATATTCATCTGAATGAATAAATAGTGGGGCGCTCCCTTGAAATCAGGGACCAATACCCATACAGTGTCTCATAAAATATACTAAGCTATCAAATTGGAACTACGATCAATAATTACCATATCAATAGCTAGTAAATGTTGAACGATCAGAGTTCTTTACGCGACAGTGGCTGGCTTCAACCCAATATTAAAGCAAGAACCACAAACAGTTTAATACACATAAGAATGTTTATTAAATTCAAGTTGGCAAATGCCATGAAGTATTCCTACAATAAGCAATGCACAACCTGAAGTGTCCATGTGATATGTGTGTGTGTGTGTGTGAGAGAGAGAGAAAAAGACAAAGAAAGATAAAAGGAAATGGCAGCTCTGATGAGGCCGATCCATTGGGGAGTTTAACAGACATGATAGTATGACTATTCGGGCCCCCAAAATGGCGGTAGTTGAGGCGGCGTAAACGTGGGAGGTAGTTCTAACAAAGGGATCTACATGATCAGTGAGTGACTAGGCGGGATGGTTTGAATCACTCACTTCTAACACCAATATCAAAACACTAAAACAAGATGTATGCGCTTTGTTAGTAAAAAGGGAGAGAAAACAAAAAGAGAGGGGCATGTACAGATCTAACAATGGGTGGGGATCCACTCTGACTTTAGATTGAAATATAAGGGAAGGAGGAAAAACATTTGTACAATCTCGTCAATATCAATAAACAGTTAAACACACCATTATATAACACAGTTCTACCTAACTCTGCCCAGATATCTACCTCGCTGAAGATCGTGTGTGTAGCAATCATGAGGTGGTTCAGTCTTTCCCAAAGAACTGCTTACAGTTCTGCGGGGTTGCGCGTTGATGGTCCCGTGGTCAGCCTTGCTTGGGATTGTGTGTGTAGCGATCAAGAGGCGGTTCAGTCTTTCCCAAAGAACTGCATGGAGTTTGGCGGGGTTTCTCTTCCCTCACAGCAGCGTTGGATGTTGGTGGGGCCCAACAGAGGACAGGGGTGGCAGTGCAGCAACCACCAGGGGCAACCGCCAGGGGCACCCTCCTGTTGTTGGCAACCCCTGCAGCCAGCCTGGAGTAGTCCGAGACCCAGCCATGCCTCTGCCAGGTAGGACGGCAGCCGACGGCCCATGCTCCAGGAGAGAGATGGGGGATCGAGCCACGTTGCCTGGTTCCAGGCCCTCCAACGTGCTCCACCACGGCCTAGCTTCCAATTCCCTACCCAGCCCACCCAGACAGCCCGGCAACTCCCACACCCAGAGACACCTCCGCCAACCAAGGCAGCACCTCCGGTTTCCAGGATGGAGGGGTAGGGGGGTTGGCTGGCCACATTGGGGATGGGCCTGGACAATCCAGGGACACCTCTGCCAACCAAGACAGGACCTCTACTCTCTAGGATGGAGGGTTAGGGGGATTGGCTGGCCATGTTGGGGACGTGCCTCGACGATTCAGGGACGCCTCTGCCAACGAAGGCAGCAGCCCTGGCCTCCGGTGTTCTGGGTGGAGGGGGGTTGGCTGAGACACTGGGGAGGTGTGTGGGGACAGTGGGGTTGGGGTTTTGGGATTTTTTGGAGGGGGGTGGGGGGAGAAGGTTGAAGGCTGTTCCATACTCCGCGAGACGCGAGAACTTTCGTCTCGCACCTAGTGCCCCGCCCACAAAATGACATCATTTTGGTCTCGCAGACCTAGGTCAGGTGTTCTCGCAAGACGTTCTCGACACATCAGCCCGGCCGAACTTTGTTCTCACGTCTTGTCCGAGAACTATTGTGTGATTGGTCAATTTGAAGTGGCCGTGGTTAATGCGCTTTCCGCCAGCGCAGAAGTTTCCTGCTGTGGGCGGGGCCTTTGAGGAGTGTCTCGCGGAGTATGAAATGTCCAGGGCGGCGAGAACTTTCTTCTTGTTCTCGCAGACCTAGGTGCGAGACGAAAGTTCTCGCGTCTCGCGGAGTATGGAACAGCCTTGAGGCTGTGTATTTTCCCCAGCCTCAATTCAGTGTTGGGGGTATGTGGGAGTGTGTGTGCTTGGTGGCTGGCTTAATTGGCCTCACCTGGCACAGTTAGAGTCTGGGGGCGGTGTGGCTTCAAGCCCCTAATCAGTGCACCACATGTTAAGTCAGCCACCTGCACACCCACTCAGGGGAGCGCTAGCATGCTAGTAAGTACCATCTGCTCATGCCATTTTACATGCTTGCACTTTACAATAAACTGGAATTTACACCACTAACCCCGAACTCAGCCATTTGATGTGGCATTGTAGCGTGAAAATTGCGAGAAAGAAGAAGAAATTATACCACATAGGAGGAGGAAAGCAAATTAGAAAAGGATAAAACAAAGCAAAATTGTGATTTTTTCCTCATAGTAGTGGGACTTCACACATGGTGTGAAAAGGGTAGGGCGTGAAGTATCCTGAGGAACCATTTTGAGTGGCTGAGGCACTACACCGACAAGGAACACAGGATTGGGGCTGGTATAAATAAGGAGAAATAGTAAAAAATAATCACTTCCCTGATTAGTTTCTCAATCAAGGGCTGGGAATCAACACAGAAATATGCAGTACAAGTACAAACTAAAACATGAAACAATAAATAACAGATCAACACAGGGTGAACCAAACACATGAAAACAATAACTAAACAAATACATATTACAAACACACGGGGGACACACCAGGAAGGAGATAAACTATCACAGGTGGGGGCAGAGACAGAATTCAACAAACACACGTGGTAAATAATCATGCTTAAGTCCAGCAGGGGGTGCAAAACGCTAAAAACCCTAAAAAAACAAATGGGTTCTCTGGTTGGTTACCATGGAGACGTAAATCATTTTGCTGAAGCATACATTGAAAATGACTCCTGACTGTTTAATCTCTGTCCAGCGACACGAAACAAGTGTTTACTGTCACTGTTCCGGAGTGATTTTGTGGGTATCTAGGGCTTTTACTATAAAGAATAAGACCGAAGGTGGATCTAAGATGCGCTACCTTGGTTAATGTGGTCAGGTGAGGAGGAATAAAGTTTGCCATTCTGGATTTGGACCACTGTGCCAACACTGAGAGTTGTTATTTGGTAACTAATAAGTATAAGCGCAAAATATAACTCTATAACTGCTGAAGCAGCCAAGAGCATGCACACCCACCAAAAGCCTGTTCCCACTTGAGTGAACACAGACAATTCCTATTGCACTGCAGAAAAAGAACAGCAACATAGATCTGATGGTAAGCCATCCAAGATATGGAAACTTAGTTGTCTTCAAATAAGGGTTATTATACTCCATGGTCTTAATCAAAGTGTTCCAAAAAAAAGTAGAGCAGCTCTTTAATTGTCATAGTTAAAGTCACATTTTAAAAACTAGTTTGAATAAAGATCTGAAAGACATCTGAGCATGTGGAACTCAAATGTTTAATGTATTTAAAGAGTATTTCCTATCTGATTGTTAGCCTTTTGATCTGCAGTTTTTCCCAACCTATTGATTGGGACCCCACTTGGGGTGGCTTGATAAGCATATGGAGTTGTGGGAGATTGCTGACTTATAAGTCAGTTGCTGGTACATTTTTTAAAGGTATCATAAAGGTCCTACTTCAACTGCTACTCCTACTACTACCACTATACGTCTGCTGTAACATATCTATGATTTCATAACAAGGTTACTGTCATGACATGCTGAATCTCTAAAAAATATAATATAATAGTTTTCCTCATGTTGGTTCTCCATTATGGTTAGGAGAATTATTCAATTGTGGCTGCGCTGTCATAAGCAGACCTTTTATTCTAGTCGATCGTATAAACAAATTCTCTTTCATCACTCACTCATGGATAATGTATGACAGGCCAACACTGTCAACGAGAATACATTTACCAGCACAGCTCTGCATAACTTAAAATACAATTTAGATTAACCAGCCTCTCAGACTTCCAAAGCACCCCCAACACACACACACACACACACACACAGAACGTGACACTGATCTCCCTGTTTTCCATATGGCCGGTTGTTTTCATACTGGCACCACATGCTCATCACATGTTCTGACTGTAGTCACTACAGTGAACATCGTTTACCAGCCCGTTACCCCAAAGAAACATGCAAATGTCCAAAGCAATTTGAACGAAGGAAAGAAGACACGAAAAGCCTTAAACTTCTTCAAATAGTCAAAAAGTCTGGTTGTTATAGGGATGAGTGAGTCTTGGTGTCATAGACTATAGAGACAGAGATGGGTGAGTCCTGTTGTCATAGAGACAGAGATGGGTGAGTCCTGTTGTCATAGAAACAGAGATGGGTGAATCCTGGTGTCATAGAGACAGAGATGGGTGAGTCCTGGTGTCATAGAGACAGAGATGGGTGAGTCCTGGTGTCATAGAGACAGAGATGGGTGAGTCCTGGTGTCATAGAAACAGGGATGGGTGAGTCCTGGTGTCATAGAGACAGATGTGAGACCTGGTGTAATAAAGACAGAGATGGGTGAGTCCTGGTGTCATAGAGACAGAGATGGGTGAGTCCTGTTGTCATAGAAACAGAGTTGGGTGAGTCCTGGTGTCATAGAGACAGATGTGAGTCCTGGTGTCATAGAAACAGAGATGGGTGAGTCCTGGTGTCATAGAGACAGATGTGAGACCTGGTGTAATAGAGACAGAGATGGGTGAGTCCTGGTGTCATAGAGACAGAGATGGGTGAGTCCTGTTGTCATAGAAACAGAGTTGGGTGAGTCCTGGTGTCATAGAGACAGATGTGAGTCCTGGTGTCATAGAGACAGATGTGAGTCCTGGTGTCATAGAAACAGAGATGGGTGAGTCCTGGTGTCATAGAGACAGATATGGGTGAGTCCTGTTGTCATAGAAACAGAGATGGGTGAGTCCTGTTGTCATAGAAACAGAGATGGGTGAGTCCTGGTGTCATAGAGACAGATGTGAGTCCTGGTGTCATAGAGACAGCGATGGGTGAATCCTGGTGTCATAGAGACAGAGATGGGTAAGTCCTGGTGTCATAGAGACAGAGATGGGTGAGTCCTGGTGTCATAGAGACAGATATGGGTGAGTCCTGGTGTCATAGAAACAGAGATGGGTGAGTCCTGGTGTCATAGAGACAGATATGGGTGAGTCCTGGTGTCATAGAGACAGAGATGGGTAAGTCCTGGTGTCATAGAGACAGAGATGGGTGAGTCCTGGTGTCATAGAAACAGAGATGGGTGAGTCCTGGTGTCATAGAGACAGATATGGGTGAGTCCTGGTGTCATAGAGACAGAGATGGGTGAGTCCTGGTGTCATGGAGGCAGAGATGGGTGAGTCCTGGTGTCATAAAAACAGATGGGTGAGTCCTGGTGTCATAGAGACAGAGATGGGTGAGTCCTGGTGTCATACAGACAGAGATGGATGAGTCCTGGGGTCATAGAGACAGATGTGAGACCTGGTGTAATAGAGACAGAGATGGGTGAGTCCTGGTGTCATAGATCACAGAGACAGAGATGGGTGAGTCCTGGTGTCATAGGGACAGAGATGGGTGGGTCCTGGTGTCATAGAGACAGAGATGGGCGAGTCCTGGTGTCATAGAAACAGAGATGGGTGGGTCCTGGTGTCATAGAGACAGATGTGAGTCCTGGTGTCATAGAGACAGAGATGGGTGAGTCCTGGTGTCATAGATCATAGAGACAGAGATGGGTGAGTCCTGGTGTCATAGAGACAGAGATGGGTGAGTCCTGGTGTCATAGAGACAGAGATGGGTGAGTCCTGGTGTCATACAGACAGAGATGGATGAGTCCTGGGGTCATAGAGACAGATGTGAGACCTGGTGTAATAGAGACAGAGATGGGTGAGTCCTGGTGTCATAGATCACAGAGACAGAGATGGGGGAGTCCTGGTGTCATAGGGACAGAGATGGGTGAGTCCTGGTGTCATAGAGACAGAGATGGGCGAGTCCTGGTGTCATAGAAACAGAGATGGGTGGGTCCTGGTGTCATAGAGACAGATGTGAGTCCTGGTGTCATAGAGACAGAGATGGGTGAGTCCTGGTGTCATAGATCATAGAGACAGAGATGGGTGAGTCCTGGTGTCATAGAGACAGAGATGGGTGAGTCCTGGTGTCATAGAGACAGAGATGGGTGAGTCCTGGCGTCATAGAGAAAGAGGGTGCAGCTGACCATGTTTCATGTTTATTTGAGAGAGAGAGAGAGAGAGATTCGCCTATTTTAAGGCCATTAGCCTATCTATTTCCCAGCCAGGCTTTGGGGTTTGTACCCTGTGTGTCTGTCCACACACTTGTTGTGTTGTGTAATTAGTCTACTTTTACTTTTGTTACCTCATCCGCCTAAATTGTGTTTTGGAGGTTAGACTGTAGGAAGTAAGTAAAAAGTGTGATGTCGATCCAGGGGGTGTGTGAGTGTAGCTGGAAGCAGAGCAGACAGCCGGGGTCGGTGCGTCTTCTCCTTTAAGAGCGGGGAGCTGCAGCACAACTCAACCAGTCAGCTGCAGCGTGTGAGTCGAGAGGCAGAGTAGCGGCAGGACCACTGGACACTTGTTTCCTCTTCACTGTTTTCTCGGATGCCGCCAATAATAATTTGTTTTCCTAAATCAAGACCTCCACAGGTAGGTTGCATTGAAACGTATTGGTCATGATATGGGCACTATACGTCCAGGTAAAACCCATTATTTACAGCGGGAGGTAGTGTCAACAGTTGCTGTCCAAACTTTGTTGTGTGGCGCTCAGGATAACAACACGGATTATTCTGGGTTGCGTACTAGGTTACAATGTTTGGAGTGAGGTGTGTGCTCAAAGGTACATATTCACACAAAGCTTAGGCTACCTGGAGGTTAACCCTATCATATCACCTGTGTTACACACAGAGCAGTGTTTCATCTAGCGCTGTGGTAGTCAGCAGAGGCGGCACAAGTCTCCACATCCTTTAGTAAAAAACGACTCTGGTAAAAGTTGAAGTAGGCCTACTGATTCAAATTCTTTACTCAAGTAAAGTAGTACAGTACAGGCTCTGAAATGTACTCAAAGTACAAAAGTAAAAAGTAGCCATTTTAATTCTTAATAGGCTATATTGAAAATAATCAACTTAACGTGACCAATATTAACGTGAGGCTCCAATGGAGAAAATCAGCTTCCAATGCCAGCAACACAACTGGAAACTTTTGACGCTTTTAGACTCTTTTGTCAGAGTATGATGTTTACTGACTCATTATACATAATAGTTGTAGCACACACATGTGCACTGCACACACACACACACACACACACACACCTAGGTGTGTGTCTAGTTCTCGCTAGTTACGTCACGCGTCCCTCATAATTTATTTTTAAGTCTGTTTCGTCTCGTTACGTCTGACATCAGAGCTCCTCTAACGCGGATGGATACACCAAGCGTCTCTTCTATGTGTTGTTGTCCATCCATTTAGCTTCAGATCGCTCTTGATGTTGGGAACACGTGATGCAATGATGTAAAAAAAACAAACCCGAGTAAAAGTAAAAAGTCGGAGAAAAAATAAATACTCAAAGTACAGACACCTGAATAATCTACTTAAGTACAGGAACAAAGTATTTGTACTTCGTTACTTCCCATCACTGTTATTAATGCATGGATCCAGCTGGCTGTATCTCTAAATGATGGCATTATGTAGAGATACTCTTCCTCTGTGTTACCAATACACTGTCCACACTGCGTTCAGTTGCACGCATGAGTAACGTCCTTCAACTGACCACCGTACGTATGCATTCATACTTTTTTGTATTGCTTCTTGACATTCATGATGATGACCATCCATGGTCTTCATCACATCTAAAGTAAAGTGAACCTATGGCTCCGTCCGCCTGATGAGACACATGCACATGTTGTACTGCTTATTCTCCCCTTCACTGAATTCATTATGGTAATGTTCTTTTTTTTTTTTTTTTTTTACCATGGAAGACCACACGTTTTTTGTATCTTTCTCATGGGATTGTTGTGAACATGGGGGAACTCCTGGGAAACCGTAAACTTCCTGTAACATATTGTTTTTCCTGCATCTGCTGTATCTTGAGTTAACAAAGTCTTGCACCATGTCGAATTATGAACAAAACGCAAATAGTTACAAACATGCTCCAACGGTGTAGTTTGAATTAATGTATGTGTGTTTGTTATCGTAGTTTCCTTTTCCCCGTGTGCGTGTGTTTTGGGAAGTGGTTGCATTGTTACTGTCAAAACATGACCTCGTTTCCTTTTCCAAGTGGAAGGTCAGTTATCTGGCAGAGCTCTGCGGCCAGTTTATTATAGTAGTTTATTCTAGCTTATTATAGTTCAAATGTCGAAACTGGCAATAGTGCCATTTATTACCTTTTGATGATTTTGTATTTGTATGCATGTCTACATATACGTATGTCCTGATGGCTAATCTGCATCTGCAGCGCTGTGTGGCTTTCCTCTGGAGAGTCTTGGGTGTCCCTGACTCCGGTCTCAGTGTGAGCTTCATTACATTCGTCTGTTGGGCGTTGTTTTTTTGGAGGGGCCCTGGCACTGGAGAGAGGAGGCCATGGCTTGAAAGGCTCCGTTGGGACCTCCAGCCCCGTGTCAGATGGGATGAGGGTCATTTGGAAGCAGATGCTGGGAGCCTGCTCTGCACTGACAGACATGACATGCTGATTGTTGTTTATGGTTATGGTTCTCCACCTGTAATACTGTAATATCAAAGAGCTGCTGAGAGAATTTAGTACAGGAGTGGTTGGTATCTTTTGAATTGTTTGAGATTTAGAGTATGAAGCTGGTTTTGTTGTCACAGGGTGTAAGTCAATACACAAAGTTAAATATTAAATATAAATTTTTTTCTTGTAAATACTCGTAATTATACGCAGAAGTTGTTGAGTGACAGCCCTATAGTTGGCACTTGGTTTTGGCTGATGTTTATTGGTAAATTAATGAAGAACAAATATTTAAATATTCATTTGAGCTTGGATTTGATAGTCGAATTTGATAGTCGACAAGTATTAGCCGAATAAATGACATGAGCTTGGAAAGATCACCCCACTATAGACATACATTTTTTTTTCTTAATTCCTGCATGGCCATGGTGCTTCTTCCATTGTTGTTCAAGAGGGTTTGGAACTTGGTCTTTCTGCCCAGGATCTCCTGAACAAACGACAAAAGGAAATCTCCATATCGAAAGTGGTCCAATGAGCTGAGCACTTTGGCAAACAGCAGACTTCGAAACGGCTATGAGATGACGCTGGTCTGAGCCATTACTGTCTTCGACAGTCATTGCTTTGTGTAAACAAGCCTGTGTTCTGTGTTCCTGTAACCACCTTATGACCAAGACCTTGGCCACTAATGCTCAATTTCTTTCTCAATAAGGGGTCTTTCAAATCAAGGGGCTATAGATTTATTGGTCATGTGATGTGAGGTTTCCCAAGTAAAGATGAGGTTTGACAGGGTGTGCATTGGTCAATGTAGGTCACACAGACAATGGTAGTGTTGTCTGCTAATTAATGCTCATTTGCTGGGAATTTTTCAGTGGGAATCCTCAGATTCAGTTTTTGCTTGTTGTTGTGAGTGCAGTTTTGCATCCATGCATCTATCCATCTATGCATGCAAGCACAGATCAACTGATAGCGATTTGACATGCCAACGTATTGATCTGTTAAAATGTTCACTTTATTGGTATGCTGGAATCAGACCTTTTGACAGTTATGTATGCACAATAGGGATGGGTACCGAAACCCGGTACCACTATGGCACCAGTTCCCGTACGACCGGTACCTACCGTACCGAATCAAAACGCATATTTCGGTGCCTCATTTCGGTGCCACGACCGAAGGGAGTGCCGGCGCTCCCATTACTCGCTTTTTTCAAACTACGGTAAACCCGAAGGGGTTGCGCAAAAGAGTTGCAGGAGGAGACGGAGGATTCAAGCTTGTTTACATCGTGTTTAGAGGGTTCTGATCGTGTTTAGTGGGTTTTGATCATGTTTAGCGGGTTTTGGTTTTGATCGTGTTTAGCGGGTTCTGATCGTGTTTAGCGGGTTCTGATCGTGTTCAGCGGGTTCTGATCGTGTTTAGCGGGTTTTCATCGAAAAATTGTTGATTGTGTGCACAGGTGGATGTAGAATATGCAGAGTAGTGTAGAGTAGTTTTCACTTGCTTTGTTTGCTGTTATTTTTTATTAGTCGTAGTACTGTAACTTATTTATTGTTAAATTGTTATTTGTTGATATTGTTAATTTAATATTTATTAGTAGTGTTTAATAGTGTTTTGTATTTAATTGTAATTCTAATTTAAACAGTGTTACTTTAAGAGTTAATATATTGTTCAATGGTTTTGCCTTAGCAATAAAAAAAAGACATTATTTAACGTTATTGTTTGCTCTTTATTTTAAAGAAGGTATCGGTTCAGGCACCGTTTAGGAACCGGTACCGTTTTAAAAAGTATCGTTTTGGCACCGGTATCGGAAAAATCTAAATGATACCCAACCCTAATGCACAATGCAAATATTTTTAGGCTACATTGGTTAAAAGTAATTTTATTTTATTTAGTATCAAGATGTAAGGCAATGCTCTGGTCCAATTTTTGAACTCTGACAGACCACTGGCATAGCTGAAGGGAATCTGTTCTTAAAGGTTGTAAACATGTTGCACAGAAAGTATTTTTGAATAATCCGGAAAGAATATATATTTGTAGGTTTCTAGTAGTTTTTCTGCTGATATCACGGAAGCACGCCACACACTGTTGATAGAAATGTATAAGAATTAGGTTAGACCCTGCTTTTAATTATTCTCCTCAGCGCTCTTCACCCCAGCCGTAACTGCAGTTATGTCAGGTGCACTGCCGTTTGTGTTTAGTTGGTCTTTTCATGACTTAATTTACATAGATTTATTTTAGATAAAGAATAATAACCACAGATGTATGAAGGAGCTCGATGCGCATCATGAAAATATCAGTCAATTCAGTCCATTTCACAGTAATAAAACCATGATCTGCCAGATTATATTTGTCTTAAATTTCTTTAGGCCAACTGAGTTTGAGTGAATGGCTGCTAACACAAACAGCTTGGTCACTCACTAAGCAGATCAATAAAATTAATGAGAAGACCAAAAACTAACTGCAATCATTGTAATCATGTCTCACAAAGATTTCTTTTGGATGATTACTTATATTTAAGCTTAAGCTAGAACTCACTGTTTTGCCTGAACTGAATTCACTTGATGCCTTTGATTCAATCTTAGGACAATCAAGGACTTGGAACAGGGAAGTATTGGACTTTGTCCCAGTAACTAATTTGATATCTGTGCAGTCCTAGAACTGCCTTTTTAAATGTTTGATCTTTGTCTGTTTGTATGAAACCTAAATGTATGTGGTGTTATTCTCCATTCACCTGCATCTTAGCCAGGTCTCAAGTAGATTTTAAATCTCATTGAGTCGCTTCCTGTTTAAATGAAGGTTTAATAAAAAAACAGTGTCTGAATTACCGAAAAAGATGTCAGAAACACATTACCAGGTCATATATGTCAGGCTATGACACTTCCGACCATTGGTTGGGTTGTTTGTCCGCTTTGGAGGTTGATATGACAATGCCATTGAATGACTGACTGGCCATTATGAATTGGGCTATACTATCCATCCATCCATCCATCCATTCTCGTCGGCTTATCCGGGGCCGGGTCGCGGTGGCAGCCGGCTAAGCAGGCCCCCCAGGCTTCCTTCTCCCCAGCCACACTTTCTAGTTCCTCCTGGTGGATCCCGATGCATTCCCAGGCCAGAGATATATAATCCCTCCAGTGGGTTCTGGGTCTGCCCCGGGGTGTCCTCCCAGTTGGACATGCCCGGAAAACCTCTAAGGGGAGGCCCCGGGGGGGCATCCTAATCAGATGCCTGAACCACCTCAGCTGACTCCTTTTGACGCGGAGGAGCAGCGGCTCGACTCCGAGCTCCCTCCGGATGTCCTCACCCTATTTCTAAGGCTGAGCCCAGCCACCCTGCGGAGGAAACTCATTTCGGCCGCTTGTATCCACAATCTCATTCTTTCGGTCACTACCCAAAGCTCGTGACCATAGGTGTGGGTTGGAACGTAGATGGACCTGTAAATCGAGAGCTTCGCCTTCTGGATCAGCTTCACCACAACAGACCGGTACAGCGCCCGCATTACTGCAGACGCTGCACCAATCCGTCTGTCCATCTCCCGCTCCATTTTGCCCTCACTCGTGAACAAGACCCCGAGATACTTGAACTCCTTCGCTTGAGGCAGTAACTCATTCCCAACCCGGAGGGAACACTCCACCGTTTTCCGGCAGTGAACCATGTCCTCAGACTTGGAGGTGCTGACTCTCATCCCAACCGCTTCACACTCGGCTGCAAACTGCCCCGGTGCATGCTGGAGGCCACGGTCTCATGTAGCCAACAGAACCACATCATCTGCAAAGAGCAGAGATGCAATTCTGAGGTCCCCAAACCGGACACTCTCCTCACCTCGGCTGCGCCTTGAGATTCTGTCCATGAAGATCATAAACAGAATCGGTGACAAGGGACAACCTTGGCGGAGTCCAACACCCACTGAGAACGTGCTTGACTTTGTGCTACGGACGCAGCTCACACTTTGTTCGTACAAGGACCGAATGGCACGTACCAACGGCCTGGTACCCCATACTCCCGTAGTACCCCCCCACAGGATTCCCCGGGGGACACGATCATAAGCCTTCTCCAGGTCCACAAAGCACATGTAGACTGGATGGGCAAACTCCCATGCCCCCCCCCCCCCCCCCCCAACAACCCTGCAAGGTTAAAGAGCTGGTCCACTGTTCCACGGCCGGGACAGAATCCTCATTGTTCCTCCTGAAGCTGAGGTTCGACAATTGGCCGGAGCCTCCTTTCCAGCAGTGTGATACCTCGATAAATGGAGCACACCCTCCGATCCCCTTTTTTGAAAATGGGGACCACCACCCCGGTCTGCCATTCCACAGGTACTGTCCCCGACCTCCGCGCGACATTGACTAGGCGTGTCAGCCATGACTAGGGATGGGTACCGAGAACCGGTACCACTATGGAACCGGTTCCCGTACAACCGGTACTAACCGTACCGAATGAAAACGCATATTTCGGTGCCTCATTTCGGTGCCAGTAGTTAAAATGCCATTTGAAATATCCACTGCATTTCAGCGCCCTCTAGTGCTCGAAACGAAATATCGATGATGCTCACGTCACGCTGCCCAACCCACACCTAACTTTAGTAAACATTTCAATCAGACAGTGACAGCAAGTACCCGCAAAATGCCGAAACCACGACGGTCGAAAGTCTGGCTGCATTCTACCCCAAAAAACGCGAACAATAGTACTTGCAACAAATGTTTAAAAACCATTGCATGCAAAGGGGGGAACACCTCCAATTTGATGAAGCACGTTTTGGCGAGTCACGGTATGAACCTGAAGGCCGAAGCATGCACAGTGTTCGACCCTTGAAATCGTCAAGCCCAGTACCAAGCAACTCAGCCCAGTACCAAGCACCTCAGCCGGTGGTGTGGGAGACCCCGACGACGAGACGATTGACGAGGATTCCAGCCGCATTTCCTCATGTTAGTAACATAACGTTAACGATGCAAATCTTGAATTTATAAATCAACGTTTTTACGTGTTACATACGTTAATAATAAATAAATAAATTAACTAATTAATTAATGAACGTAATATATATTATTATTGCAGTAGTGACCCCATTCACCTTGGCCAAGAAGGGAACCTTAACAAAAGAGAAGGTGGAAGAATGCCACAGGGCTGTGACCAGATTTGTGGTCGAGGGACTGCATTCTTTTTCCACTGTGGAATCTCCATGGTTCAGGTAAATAAATACCATATCATTGTTTTAGGTAATTGCATTATGTGAAAATAATATTTGTTTATTTAGTGTGTATAATCTAGTTATGTGCCATTAAGACTAATACACATCCTTAAATTTATTTAATACAGAGAGATGACCAGTGCCCTTAATCCTCGCTACCGCCCCCCGTCCAGGGATACTCTGACGAATACCCTCATTCCTGCATGGTACTCTGTTGAAAAGCAGAATGTTGTTCAGGAATTGGCACAAGTGATTAAGGCTGTCACTGTGCACTACTTTTCACTTGCTTTGTTTGCTGTTATTTGCTCTTATTTATTATGAGTAGTTGTACTGTTTTACTTATTTATTGTTCAATTGTTTTGCCTTTGCAATAAAAAAAGACATTCTTTAACGTTGTTGTTTGCTCTTTATTTTAAAGAAGGTATCGGTTCTGGCACCGTTTTGGCACCGGTATCGTTTTAAAAGTATCGGTTTGGCACCGGTATCGGATAAATCTAAACGATACCCAACCCTAGCCATGACAGCCCGACAATATCCAGAGCCTTCAGCATCTCAGGGCGAATCTCATCCACACCTGGTGCCTTGCCACTGAAGAGCTTTTTGACTACTTCAGTGACCTCTACCAAGGATATGGGTGAGGCTTCCCCCGAGTCCTCAGACTCTGCCTCTTCCACAGAGGACGTACTGGTCGGGTTCAGGAGTTCCTCAAGGTGTTCTTTCCACCGCCTGACAAAGTCCTTGCCGCCGACTTTGGGACAGCGGTGAGCAGCACTGGGGCTCCACAGGAGACTGTTCTGGCCCCGTTCCTGTTCACTGTATACACAGCGGACTTTATGTACAACTCTGTCCTGCCACAACCAGAAATACTCTGACGATACAGCTATTGTGGCGTGTGTGAAGAAGGGACAGGAAGAGGCATACAGGAGTCTGGTGGGAGCTTTCAGTGACTGGAGCGAGAGGAACGGCCTGCTACTGAACACCTCCAAGACCAAGGAGATGGTTGTGGAGGTCGTAGGTCCAAACCACCCCTGCATCCAGTCAACATCCAGGGAAAGGACATGTAGGTTTGCACCACCTCTAAGTACCTGGGTGTGCACCTCGATAACAAACTGGACTGGTCCCTGAATACGGCTGCTCTCTACAAGAAGGGACAGAGCAGGTTGTTTTTCCTCAGGAGGCTCAGGTCCTTCGATGTCTGCGGTGAGATGCTGTTCATGTTTTACCAGTCAGTGGTTGCAAGTGTCCTTTTTTAATGCAGCAGTCTGCTGGGGAGGTGGCATGACAGACAAGGACGCCAGGCGGCTGGACAAGCTGGTCAGAAAGGCTGGTTCAGTGCTTGGGAGGAGCTTGGACTCATTGGGAACTGTGGTGGAGAGACGCATGCTGAGCAAGATGCAGGCCATCATGGACAATATCAGCCACCCTCTCTACCACGCCCTGGCAGGGCAGAGCAGTTGCCGCAGCAGACGGCTCATCTCTCTGCGCTCACGCACGGAGTGGCACAGGAGATCCTTCGTCCCCACGGCCATAAGACTGTACAACACCTCAGTCTACGGCAAGGGCTCATCCCCCTCCCTCGCTTCTGCTTTGTTCGACTTGAGCTACGGGATACCTTGAATTTCCCCAAGGGGATAAATAAAGTATTTATCTATATATCTATCTAACAACATAATATGCTGTTTAATGTTAACTTAAGTGGAAGTGCATTATGATGCATTTTTCCTAACATTTCCCCATCTAATCTTTCCCAACCTGTTAATAATGGAAAGCTTGTTAGTCTAACAGACAATTAGTGTAACAGTCAAATACACATTAGCCATATGTTGTATTATAATTACACTAAATCTTTGTAAATAAGATAACTTTATTGATCCCGAAGAAAATTCTTGAAATGGCTATTCTAGAAATAGCTATTTAACCTGACATGTTATACCTCAATGTGGAACATATGTGGTCACTTTTATGGGTCCCTACCTATAAATGATGTCCGCCGCCTTCACCTCTCCCCTTTTGTACTCTGTGGGAGAGGTAATCGTCATTGCCTGTTGGTTAATTCCTTAGATTAAATTTATTGTGTAGTAGGGTTGCTCAAAATTGCCGAATCTGACCCTTTTTAAATCCCGGGATTATAGAGCCCCTTCCCGGGATTCCCGTACAAACCGGAAGTGCCTTTTAATACTAATTTATTGCTAGGCCTATATAAATAAATGCAACAGAACAACGCTATTTTATCAAATACAAATGTTTTATTTCTATGAAGAACATGCAGCAATTCTGTTGAAATTCTCATGAAGAAAAAACCCAACTATCTTCGCTACATTGTATTATTAGTTTAGGCTACTATTAATGCAACATAGTTATAAAAAGTTAACAAATACCCCCTCCAAAAAAAAAAAAGTAAAAATACCTGGACCCGTTGCTAATTCCCGGTACTAAAGGGACTGAAGATTTCCCGGGAATCCCGGGATCCCGGCGGGCAACCCTATTGTGTAGTATGCTAATACATTCCTGTATTACTTAATTTGTGTAGGGGCTCAGCCGTGGAATGTAATTACAGAGCCTCTTGTTTATAAAGAGAACAGAAGGGGTCCTAGTACTGAACCTTGGGGGACTCCTGTGTCAAGGCGGCAGGGTCTGGACAAGGAGCCGTTCTATGTGACCTGATAGGTGCGAGCTGTCAGGGAGGAAGTGAACCAGGATAACGCAGATCCAGCAATGCCAAACTCTGCCAGAATGGAGAGGAAGAATCTGGCAGTCTTTGTATATTTTGATTTGAAATGCCGTTACAATGGTTCAAATCAAAATATCCATCTATCAACAACATGGTACAAACATAATATAAACATATACATTTCCTATCAGTCTCATATACCATGACACAGGAAGTATTGATATATAGAAACAATCAATAATCTTACTATTTAGATTTTCCCCTGACCCAAAAATCCCAAATATACTATGGTCCTTTACACATACACCAGTTTACATGTTTCAACACACACCTCCCAGGACATTTCACTCAATTGAACTAATTGCAATCTTATTCAACCAAACTATGATTTATCAGGGCTATTATTTATGTATATATATTTACTTATTTATTTATATTGGCCATCTACCCAAAGTCTCCAGTCGCAAGATGTAGCTTAAGTAGCCTTTTAAATGTATTTTTACTATTTTCTTGTGTGATGTGTCCTTGGAGCGCATTCCACTCTTGCATAGCTCTGTATGTAACTGTTCTTTTAATAGCATTTGTCCTTGCTTTTGGTGAAGTAAAATTTCCTCTGTAGTGAAAATAAGATCAATACAAGTAGAAGTTACTGTTCCATCATTCCTAGTAACTGTTCTCGTAGGTCTATTTATTACTTGTGACAACCCACATACATCTGCCACATTTTGAAGCTTTTTTCTCATTGGGCACTTTACAGAACTCCAATTTATATTCATATCTCCCATAAAGTAAGTTTCATAATTGGAATCAGATACGTGTTCTAACATTTCACAGATTTTGTCCAGATATGTATTATCTGCATTGGGAGGTCTGTAACAGCAACCAATCAACATCGGTTTCACATGCTGCAGTTGTATTTGTAACCAAAGTGCCTCAACCTCCTCCGGCATTAAGTCATTCCTTGTTTTCATTGGAATCTGCTCCTGAACAAGTTGAGGAGGGAAGAGAACATGGAGTAAAGTTTCCTAGGGGTGGAGGCGGTAGAGTTGATCTTTACAAGGTAGAAGGTAGATTTGGCTGTTGACACAGCAGAGGTGAAATCTGAGAGGAGGTGGAGGGTGTATAAGGAAAGAGACCATGGAGAAAAGTTTCCTAGGGTTGGAGGCGGAAGAGTTGATCTTTTCAAGGTAGGAGGCGCCCTCACTCACCCATCCATCCATCCATCCATTAGCGTCCGCTTATCCCGGGGTCGGGTCGCGGTGGCAGCCGGCTAAGCAGGGCCCCCCAGGCTTCCTTCTCCCCAGCCACACTCTCTAGTTCCTCCTGGGGGATCCCGAGGCGTTCCCAGGCCAGACGAGATATATAATCTCTCCAGCGGGTTCTGGGTCTGCCCCGGGGTCTCCTCCCAGTTGGACGTGCCCGGAAAACCTCCAAAGGGAGGCGCCCGGGGGGCATCCTAATCAGATGCCCGAACCACCTCAGCTGACTCCTTTCGATGCGGAGGAGCAGCGGCTCTACTCCGAGCTCCCTCCGGATGTCTGAGCTCCTCACCCTATCTCTAAGGCTGAGCCCAGCCACCCTGCGGAGGAAACTCATTTCGGCCGCTTGTATCCGCGATCTCATTCTTTCGGTCACTACCCAAAGCTCGTGACCATAGGTGAGGGTTGGAACATAGATGGACCAGTAAATCGAAAGCTTCGCCTTCCGGCTCAGCTCCCTCTTCACCACAACGGACCGGTACAGCGCCCGCATCACTGCAGACTGCATCACTGTCCATCTCCCGCTCCATTTTGCCCACACTCGTGAACAAGACCCCGAGATACTTGAACTCCTTCGCTTGGGGCAGCAACTCACTCCCAACCCGGAGGGAACACTCCACCGTTTTCCGGCAGAGAACCATGGCCTCAGACTTGGAGGTGCTGACTCTCATCCCGACCGCTTCACACTCGGCTGCAAACCGCCCCAGTGCATGCTGGAGGTCACAGTCTGATGTAGCCAACAGAACCACATCATCTGCAAAGAGCAGAGATGCAATTCTGAGGTCCCCAAACCGGACACTCTCCTCACCTCGGCTGCGCCTTGAGATTCTGTCCATGAAGATCACGAACAGAACCGGTGACAAGGGGCAACCTTGGCGGAGTCCAACACCCACTGAGAACATGCTCTCAACTCAAGCCCTCACTCACTCAGTCACTTATTTACTCACTCACTCACTTTCTTTCATATATTTGCGCAATGTGCTGAGGTCCTGAGCGTTTCAACCATCAAAACTCATGTTGAGCATTTGAGCGGGAAATTAACATTATAATACCATACCATTTCAAAAGAAAAATAAAGAAAAATCTCATCATATTTCACTTTTAACTTTCCTATGCCGCGTCTTGAAAGGCATTTTAAATGTCAACACTGCCAAGAAAGAAAAAAACGCATCCACACTATTTAAACGCTGTTTTCACGTCACTGTCACCATGTCTACCATTTTCAGCAGCAGTGTCTTCCACCGTGCCATCTGTCCGTTTCTCTGCCTGGATGTTGAAGTCACCCAGAACGACAAGTGTGGTGCCATCTTCAGGAAAACAGCTGAGGAGGGCAACCATCTCATCTAAGAAGTCTCTGAGAGGGCCTGGTTGTCGGTAGATCACAGCAATGTTGAGCTTGATTGGAAGGGTAACAGACACAGTATGGAGTTCAAGTGCAGATCGGGTCCTGTTCCCCCACCTCGCCCAGAGGGTCGCGGTGTGTGGAAGAGTAGGTAGTGGAGAGGGCGGCTGGAGTGACAGTGTTTTCCGTGATGATCCAGGTCTCTGTGAGAGCCATGAAGTGAAGAGACTGAAGGGTGGCGTGGGCCTGAATGGTCTGTTTTCTTTACCGCTGATTGGCAATTGTGTAGGTTGAGATCGTTGGGTAGAGGAGATTGGAGGGGTTGCAGCATGTCCTGACTGTAATGGAGTCTAGGTACAAGACTAGGATGTGTGGTAGGAAGGACAATGCTGTAGTACTCCCTGGACAGACTCCCACAGAGAGACTCCCTTGTCTTTGTTCAACGGAGTCTTGACTTCCGCAGAAAGACTCCCTTGTCTTTGTTCGATGGAGTCTTCGTTCATGGGGCCTGACGCTACAGCTGACGCTGAGATACTGGCTCTGTATTAGGGCTTGCACAGAAAAGTCGACTTATCGACGCGTCAACGTCACTACCACCAGTCGACGCCTACCGGGAGACGTCGACGCATCGTTGACCACGTGATTTCACACTTTAAGAATTTTTTTTAATTATTTTATTATAATTTTTTGTTACACTAAGATATTTGGCGGGACTTGCTGCAAATGCGGTGGCCGGTGGGGGGACAATTAAGCGATTTCGAGCGGCTGTTTGCGCAGAGGATACCCGTGCCCATGACAGCCCATTCTATCTGTGTTTTTTGCGTGCGTGTGTATGTGATGACGTCATCAACGACGTGTCGACGTTACGTCGACTTTATTGATAGAAAAGACGACTTGAAAAAATCAGAAGTCGTGCAACCCCTACTCTGTATTAATAGCCAAGTGTGCGAGGGAGGCTCATGGAGGGTTAAGCTCCTCCTCGCTGTCAACTCAATTGACTACAGCTGAATGCCCGAAACTGGGTGATTATCCCAGTCAGCACAACAATGGGGAGGAGGCAGTTTACACATCTTTGACTATCACCATTACTATGAAAACTACTTTGGTAATGTTAACGTTCTATTCTAAATGGCCCTATCAACCCTGCAACAACAGCAACACCAACCCTGCAATTGGTTCGTTTAAAGAAATATCTTTGCCAACACTGCTACCACAATACAACAACAATAACTGCTACAAGATTAGCTTTAAGTATCCTGTACCACAACAGCAAAACCAATACCGCAATAAGTAGGAAATTAAGCTGCATCTATCAAACCTGTCCACAATTCACCTGCATATTATCAAAGCCAGGTCTGCAACTGCCTTCACCCACGGTTATAGTCGGGTCATGCCGGCCAATTACTCAATCTGCAGACCTTGTGTGGGTGTGTGGTTATGTGTTTGGCTCCTGATAAAGGTGTTGACGAGTGACAGGTTCCAACTGGACATTACTTAATCATGTAATCACTGTAAAAACACACAGTATCATTTTCAAATGCTGTTTTACTATGATTATTTCCATATTTGCACCATTATACAGGTTGTTGGTTCTACAATTGGATTGTTTGTTACCAAGTCAAAAATAAACATAAATAAAAATAATCTGACATTTTCAATAATTTCTTTACATTTTTGGGTTGTGTGTGTAAAACCATAAAGGGTTGCTATTGAGGTGACTGTGTGTCCCTGGACCTGAAGGACAACCCTTCTAGTGAGGTGCCGGTTCTGCAGCAGTGGTTCTGCAGTGTGGTCTCTCCCTCCGTCTGGTCGGCTCATCATGGCAGTTGGAAGCAACACAGAGGGATTCCTCTCTTCCTATCTGTGGCAGCTGTCACGCTTCCCTGCTCACAGTTGGTCACTGCTTGTTAAAACTTGTGTCCGTTGACAAATCTTTTCATTCCGTGGTTTGTCGAGTGTTTCCGTTGGCGTGGCCAGGCAGGGGACCCAGGGGCAGCAGGTCCCCACATCAGGGACGCACGTTTGGCCTGAGTCCGGGTGACTCTGAGCACCGATGTTGATGGTCTCACCGTGCCTCTGTGGCAGACCTAGTGGGGCCCAGAAGGATGTCATCATCATGGCACCGCCCCTAGTGGGTTTTGTGGGAAGTGCTTACTGGTTACTGCTGAACAAGCAGTCGTGTCCCTTGTGTTTCATGTGGCTCCACTGTCTCCCCATCTTTGAGGTTTCTGCCAAACTCGTTCGGTCTCTCTTGGTCTGTCTCCGTTTCTATAATGCTCATGTTCTTGCAGTTTATTACAATATTTTCTGATGAACTTAATGGATTCGTGGCAAACATAATCTACTATGGGACTGGGAAATAGAGTGGGTCCCGAATAAAATGTTTTTGTTGACAAATTGTAGTGTTAAACTCGTCTTTGTTATATGGTTATAATTATGGTTATATTCATGTATGTTGAAAGTGTAACAGTCGCAAATATGCCTTCTATGCTTATGGAACATTGTTTGGCTGCTGTAACAGATTAGGTCACTGGGTGGCGCTCCTTGTTTTTTATTGAGACAGTTTCAGCAACAGGTTGAGTAGGCTACTACCAACTACTCCCAGTCTACCCAATACTGACGTCGTCTCAGTCGGCCGGTGGATTATAATTTTTTTCAACATGGTGCATTAGGGCTGGGCGATAAAACGATAACGATATGTATCGCGATAGACACGTAATCAATATCAATAGAAAATGCGTTCGATAGAACGTTTCGATATTTTTTTTTCCTCGTTGGAAGAAACCGGAGCTAAGAGTCTAGCTCCGCTTTGAACCAGAGGTTGCGAAGCAAGGTTGGTTGCATGAACAAACCACGCGTCCTCTGGTACCTAGCAACGTAGAGTGACACGCTAATAGCCAATCATGTAACAGTATCACGTTTGGTTGCGCCATCTCGTTGTCTCGTGTTCGTGTTTGTTTCTTGAATAACAGAAACAGCGCAGTGTGAGAAGTGAAAGATGAGTGCCGCAACGAGCGAGGAAATTCTCGCCAGTATGGCAGTTTTTTGGATTTTATAAGTCAGACCATAGTCAGACCAATCTTGTCTGTAAATTATGCAAGACCGTCGTCCCCACCAAGACTGGTAATACAACCAACTTGTTTTACCACCTTAGCCACTCTCACCCTTTGGAGCACAGCCGTATCCGACAACAACATTTAACACTTTGCACATGTTTTTGTAACGCTTTATTTTTGTTAAGCACTTTATTATTGATAATTGTAAAGTTTTCATTGTGATTTTAATTTTCATTCAGACTTATGTTTATATTTATTTATTTGAGTGTTTTCCATGGTTGTGTTGACATTCCTTTCCCCGTCTGCCTACAATCAGAGGAAGATTAAGTTTAAAATAAAAAAAATTAAATTCAGTATATTTTTCTCCTGGTCCTTATTTTCAATAGGTCATACAAATTATCAATAATTATCGATATCGACCGATATGAAACACTTAAATCGTGATACAGTTTTCAGCCATATCGCCCAACCCTATGGTGCATCCCCTGGACGGTAAAGCATTATTGGGTCGTCATCGACATACAGCATCCACATTAGTTAATTGACCAATTACCAAGTTTGTAGCCTTGTTGAAATGAAATCTGTGCGGCGAAAGTAGTTGCATTGGATGCAGGCCCAGCAAGGGCATTAAGTCTCTCCCGTGATGATTGAGACTATTTACTAGGACAAAATAGTGTGTCCCCTGAATTCATTCATAGTGAGTTTACTGCATCCTTTTGGATTTTAACGCGTCAGAGACGCAGGACGTGCACCTATTTACATCACTGCATAGTGGTGCTACAGTAGTGAAAGGTACAGTTTGTCTCTTAGGATTTACTCCTCACCGTACTTACCCCCAACCGCCACGTTAGGGTTAGGGTTCCCTGCTGCCTGACTGGGAAACGTCTGTTTGTTAACTCACAGCGAACGTTCATTTGTCTGTCTCAGTGGAACAGGACCATGTCTGGAATGGCCAGGGAGGTTTCTGTGTTCTTATGTCTTTGAATTTACCTCAAACGAATAGACATGTGTGGCACTTGCTTCATCAAATGATGGGGTGGTGTGGAGGTAAGATGTGGGTGGGAGGAAAGCGGTTGCTGTAAGCACTCAAGTTAAAGTGCCTCATCAGTTCACTGGTATAAAACAAACTATAAACATCTTTGTGTTGAACTGTAATAGAATTGCATATCATAAATACACAAATACATTCGAATAGAATTATAATTTGAAAGGTAACACTCCACATCCCCAAGGCTAAACCAAGTCATCATTGTACTACCACAAACTTCCACCCGTATCCCAACCCCTTTCCATTAGGTCTGGGTGGGGAATTGGGAGAGAACCAATCGATAATGATTGATAATGATTAGTGTGGTTTGCTCTCACTGCCCCCATCTGCGACACCTTCTAATCAAGTCAAGTCAATTTTATTTGTATACAACATGATAGTTAGATGGAGCTTAGTGAACAGGGAACATACAAGCAACCTCTATCCTAATACCTATTGGCAGCCAGGGTAGGCTAGTGCTGACAGCGTGTTGATTTAGCTCTAATTGGAGCTAAGGGGCACTCCGAGCAGCCAAAAGCAAGGGTCAATAGGTGGGTTTTAAGTCTAGTCTTAAATATATCAGCAGAGCCAGCCTCCCTGATTACAGGTGTCTGACTGTTCCACCGATATGGCACTCGATAAGAAAACACCCTGCTGAATTTGTATTAACTTTTGTAATTGATAGAAGGCCAGCCCCTGAAGACTGGAGGGGCCGAGAAGGACAATAGGGAACAATAAGGTCCTTCAGGTACGATGGTGCAGACCCATGCAGGATCTTGTAGGTAAGAAGTAGCACCTTAAAATCTGATCTGGCATTTATTGGAGGGAAGTGAGAATAGGAGTAATGTGGAGTAAAGTCTAAGAGCAGCATTCTGCACAAGATGGAAGCTTTTCATAGAAGAGCTCGGTAAGACAGAACAGTGCATTACAGTAATCCAGTCTGAATGATATAAATGCATGGATGAGTGTCTCTGCGTCCGTGGCGCATAACATTGGTTTAATCTTAGCAATATTTCTCAGATTAAAGAATGCACTTCTGGTAATACTTTTCAAATGCTGATCAAAAAAAGGGGTCAAACAGAACACCAAGATTCTTGTATTTGTTCTTGCTTCGGGCAGATGATTATAATCTCAGTTTTCCACATATTTAGCTGCAGGACATCCATCTTTTAATTGCAGTCAGGCAGGATTCAACCTTCTGGATCTGGGGGGAGTCTTTTGATCCAATTCTCCTGCTTTGCCCTCTGAGGCCATCCGTTTGTGTCCTCTGGATGTGGATGATGTGTTGATGTTCTTATTGGATATTTATGTGTTAACATTCAACAGCTAATGTTTCCCTGAGCTCTTTTTATGGAACATTGTTTGGTTGCCATAACAGATTAAGTCACTGGGTGGCGCTCCTTGTTTTTTTTATTGAGACTGAGTTTCAGCAACAGGTTGAGTAGGCTACTACCAACTACTCCCAGTCTACCAAATACTGACGTCGTCTCAGTCGCTCTCTCAGCGACCAAGCTGTGTGTGGAACCAGTGGTGGCTAGTGATAAAACATGTTGTATCATGATCCACCCACACGATGGGTTTCTAAGTAACTTTCTCCCCTATGCCATAGCTGGCTCGGTCGGTCTGGGTCATGGTCTTGTCGTCAAGTTGGTCAGTCAGTCTGCATATTAACCCCACACAAACAACGCAACACGCACTACAGATGCCTAACTCTAAATGACACTTAATAACACACACATTACCCATACTCCCTTGCCCCCAGACTTCCAATCATATCAGAATCCATCCATCCATCCATTCTCGTCCGCTTATCCGGGGCCGGGTCGCGGTGGCAGCCGGCTAAGCAGGGCCCCCCAGGCTTCCTTCTCCCCAGCCACACACTCTCGTTCCTCCTGGGGGATCCGAGGCATTCCCAGGCCAGACGAGATATACAGTATAATCCCTCCAGCGGGTTCTGGGTCTGCCCCGGGGTCTCCTCCCAGTTGAACGTGCCCGGAAAACCTCTAAAAGGAGGCGCCAGGGGGGCATCCTAATCAGATGCCCGAACCATCTCAGCTGACTCCTTTCGAAGCGGAGGAGCAGCGGCTCTACTCCGAGCTCCCTCCGGATGTCTGAGCTCCTCACCCTATCGCTAAGGCTGAGCCCAGCCACCCTGCGGAGGAAACTCATTTTGGCCGCTTGTATCCGTGATCTCATTCTTTCGGTCACTACCCAAAGCTCGTGACCATAGGTGAGGGTTGGAACGTAGATGGACCGGTCACCACAACGGACCGGTACAGCGCCCGCATTACTGCAGACGCTGCACCAATTCGTCTGTCCATCTCCCGCTCCATTTTGCCCTAACTCGTGAACAAGACCCTGAGATACTTGAACTCCTTCGCTTGAGGCAGCAACTCATTCCCAACCCGGAGGGAACACTCCACCGTTTTCCGGCAGAGAACCATGGCCTCAGACTTGGAGGTGCTGACTCTCATCCCGACTCTCATCAGCAGCTTCAAGTTCCTCGGCGTGCACATCTCCGAGGACCTCGCATGGACCACGCACACCACACACGTGGTGAAAAAGGCCCAACAACGCCTGTATTTCCTCAGGCGACTGAGGAAATTCAACATGTGCCCCCGCATCCTCAGAACATTCTACTCCTGTACCATCGAGAGTGTTCTCACAGGATGCATCACCGTCTGGTACGGGAACTGCACCGCACTGGAGCGTAAAACACTACAGAGGGTGGTGCGGACGGCCCAGTACTTCGTGGAGGCGATACCGCAGTATCAAATGCCACACGAGCAGATTCAGAGACAGCTTCCACAGTCAGGCCATCAGGCTGCTGAACAAGTTCGGCATCAATGTCTAAATGCTAGTGCTAAGTGTTGGTGCTAGTGCTGTGCTGGTGTTACTGCTAGTGCTGGTCCTGGTGCTAGTGTTACTGCTAGTGCTGGTGCTGGTGTTAGTGCTAGTCCTGGTGCCAACTGCTGGTGCTAGTGTTGTGTCGACTGTCTGGGAAGGTATCCCGTGACATTCTGTGAATGTCAGCATACAGCATATAACAATGTATATTTTAGTACATCGATTTATATGTGTATGGATATTTTACTGTATATTCCATTTCATTTTAGATTTCATTTACGTATTTTATATAGAATTGTATTTATAGTTCTATTTTCTATTTTGTAGTTTTACTCTATTTTGTATTCTTTATAATTACTGTCGGCTGTCGGGCGTTTTGCACAAAAAGTTTTTAACTCACGGTTTATACTCACGTGTAAATTGTGAAGTTACAATAAAAATACTTGAACTTGAACTTGAACTTGACCGCTTCACACTCGGCTGCAAACTGCCCCAGTGCATGCTGGAGGTTACGGTCTGATGTAGCCAACAGAACCACATCATCCCCAAACCGGACACTCTCCTCACCTCGGCTGTGACTTGAGATTCTGTCCATGAAGATCATGAACAGAATCCGTGACAAGGGACAACCTCGACTTTGTGCCGAGAATACGGACGTAGCTTGCACTTGTTCGTACAAGGACCGAATGGCACGTACCAACGACCCCGGTACCCCATACTCCCGTAGTACCTCCCACAGGATTCCCCGGGGTACACGGTCATAAGCCTTCTCCAAGTCCACAAAGCACATGTAGACTGGATGGGCAAACTCCTTGAAAACAGACTGCAATAAAAGTTGGAGGGTCTGGGGCGCAGTTCTCTGTGTCCTGTGGTAAAATCTGAAGCCGCCAATCAGAGAGCAGCTTCTGGTCACGTGCTTGCCAAATTTCATCATGATGGCGCCATGGACGGCCGCCTCGGTGCGTTGGTGCGCGTTGTTTTGTCTTGTTTTGTTTGTTAAACCAGTTTTTTGTGATAATTCCGGGAGCTCGTACACCAGAGAAGAGCTCATAAACATCAGGGCTACAACCCCTGCAGATTTATTTCCCACTTTCATCGCCACATCTGTGGAATTACTGGACATTCTGGTCAAAGGTGTGCTCACCTTTGTACATGCAGCGAAACGCCGGAGGAGGAGAGGAAGACGCGCTGGTGCGCTCCTGCGTCTCCGCCGACGCGGACATCGCACAGCGTTACCTGGAATATTTCTCTCTAACGTGCGTTCACTGGGAAACAAACTGGATGAACTTCAGCTACTGTTGGGGAAAAACAGAGACTTTTCTTCATCTTCTGTTTTGTGCTTCACGGAGACGTGGCTGTGTGGATCGATTCCGGACTCTGCGCTGCAGCTGGCAGGCTTCCAACTCGTCAGAGCGGACCGTGACACAGAACTCTCCGGCAAAACAAAAGGCGGAGGTTTGTGTTTCTACACTAACAGTGGCTGGTGTAACGACGTGACAGTGATCCTACAACACTGTTCTCCTGATCTGGAATCTTTTTTCATTAATTGCAAACCTTTTTATCCCCCCCGCGAGTTTGTCTCATTCATTCTGGTCGGTGTTTACATTTCACCGCGAGCCGACGTGCAGGAGGCACAGCGCATCCTCGCCGAACAGATACTGAGTGTGGAGCGGACAAACCCGGACTCTTTAGTTATTGTCCTCGGTGACTTTAACAAAGGAAATCTCACCCATGAACTCCCCAAATACAGACAGTTTATTAAATGCCCGACCAGAGAGGAGAACATTCTGGATCACTGTTACACCACAGTAAGCAGTGCTTATCACGCCGTCCCCCGAGCTGCACTGGGACACTCTGACCACGTCATGGTCCACCTGATTCCTGCATACAGGCAGAAATTAAAGCTCTCTAAACCTGCTGTGAGGACATCAAAGTACAGGTTTAGCAAGGAGGTGCGAGTAGCTAAACGACTGTACTCAGAGAAACTTCAAAACCAGTTCTCAGCCAATGACTCTGCTTCTGTCTGGAGGGGGTTCAGACAGATCACAAACTACAAAGCAAAAACCCCCCACTCCATGAATAACTCACGCCTGGCCAACGACCTGAATGAGTTCTAGTGTCGCTTTGACAGACAATGGGACAGTCCTGACACCATCCACCAGCTCCAGTCCACCAGCCCCACCTCCCCCAGCACAGCAGGAGCCTGGGCCTCCCCACAGCTGCCCATCCCAGAGCCCCCCTGCCCCCCCACCTCAGCGACACCTCTGTCCTTACTGGAAAGAGATGTAAACAGGATTTTCAAGAGGCAGAATCCCCGCAAAGCAGCCGGGCCAGACTCTGTCTCTCCATCCACCCTGAAGCACTGTGCTGATCAGCTGTCCCCGGTGTTCACAGACATTTTTAACACTTCTCTGGAGACTTGTCATGTACCCGATTGCTTCAAGTCCTCCACCATCATCCCCGTCCCCAAAAAGCCAAGGACCACAGGACTTAATGATTACAGACCCGTTGCCTTGACCTCTGTGGTGATGAAGTCTTTTGAGCGCCTTGTGCTGTCCCACCTCAAATCCATCACAGACCCTCTCCTGGACCCCCTGCAGTTCGCCTACAGAGCCAACAGATCTGTAGACGATGCAGTAAACTTGGCCCTTCACTTCATCCTCCAGCACCTGGACTCAACAGGAACCTACGCCAGGATCCTGCTTGTGGATTTCAGCTCTGCTTTCAACACAATCATCCCATCTCTGCTACATGACAAGCTTTTCCAGCTGAGCGTGCCTGACTCTACCTGCAGGTGGATCACAGACTTCCTGTCTGACAGGAGGCAGCACGTGAGGCTGGGAAAACACATCTGACTCCCGGACCATCAGCACCGGTTCCCCCCAAGGCTGCGTTCTTTCCCCTCTGCTCTTCTCCCTGTATACCAACAGCTGCACCTCCAGTCACCAGTCTGTCAAGCTCCTGAAGTTCGTGGACGACACCACCATCATTGGACTCATCTCTGGTGGGGATGAGTCCGCCTACAGGTGGGAGATCGACCATCTGGCGACTTGGTGCAGTCAGAACAACCTGGAGCTCAACGCTGTGAAGACAGTGAAGATAGTTGTAGACTTCAGAAAGAACCCAGCCCCACTCACCCCCATCACCCTGAGAGAATCTCCAGTCGATATTGTGGAGTCCTGCCGCTTCCTGGGAACCATCATCTACCAGGACCTCAAGTGGGAGCTGAACATCAGCTCCATCACAAAAAAGCCCAGCAGAGGATGTTCTTCCTGCGGCAGTTGAAGAAGTTCAACCTGCCAAAGACGATGATGGTGCACTTCTACACTCCCATCATCGAGTCCATCCTCACCTCCTCCATCACCATCTGGTACGCTGCTGCCACCGCCAAGGACAAGGGCAGACTGCAGCGTATCATCCGCTCCGCAGAGAGGGTGATTGGCTGCAATCTGCCATCTCTCCAGGACCTGTATGCCTCCAGGACCCGGAGGCGTGCAGGAAAGATTGTGGCCGACCCCTCTCACCCCGGACACAAACTGTTTGAAACACTTCCCTCTGGCAGGAGGCTGCGGTCCATCAGGACCAAAACCTCTCGCCACAAAAACAGTTTCTTCCCATCTGCAGTTAGCCTCATTAACAAGGCCCGGGATCCCCACTGACACAGACTCTTATCCCGCCTCCATAGACAGTACACATGACATTAACGCACAACCCACACCCGTTCCATATTCTGAAAAAATCATTTTGTATTGTAAATATCTCATCATTCAGAAATCATTCTGTATTGTATATAACCATTCATACTATTCTACTTTATTTTATATTTATGCTTCTTGTCGTTTTTTGCACTACTTGCTTTTTAATGCTTTTTAACTGTTATTATTATTACTCTTATGTTGTCTGTATGCAACAACAACCACAGCAAATTCCTCGTATGTGAAAACTACTTGGCGAATAAAGCAATTCTGATTCTGAAAATCAATCAATCACCATGCTGGTGCATTGTACAAGTAAACGTGTTTATTTCATATTTTTTCCGCATTATCAAATTAATTTATGGAACGTGAAGAAGACTTCTTCTCTAGATATGGTTGATGGAGCGGCACCCCAGCACCCCCTATTGACGAGCCGGCACTGTCTGGGACAGTAGTCTAGTTCATTAGCACTGTGGTGAGTTGTGGGTTGTGTGCACAAAAATTCAAAAAAGTAAAAAAAACCTGCATTTTAATGTTATTTGGACCATCATTACTGTGATACTTTTACTATGTGGTTTAATAAGGATTGCTTGGAGTATCATCAGAGACCATTATTTTCTACACACATGCAGGGAGGGTGGCCCGCGGAAATGATGTCTCTGCATTTGACCCGTCCTGGGTCAAATGGTGTGTGTGTGTGTGTGTGTGTGTGTGTGTGTGTGTGTGTGTGTGTGTGTGTGTGTGTGTGTGTGTGTGTGTGTGTGTGTGTGTGTGTGTGTGTGTGTGTGTGTGTGTGTGTGTGTGTGTGTGTGTGTGTGTGTGTGTGTGTGATTCCTGACCCCCCCCCAAAAAGGGTGGAGAAGAAGAGGGGATGGTTTAGGATTAAATCTTTTTTGTGAGATTGCTCCATGGTTTATTCACAGCTGTTTATAGCGAAAGTAGGAGGTGAGCATCGCCGCGCGTCTTCTACTGACTATTCACTTGTTGGGAGTCATGGTGGGTGATGTATTTCTGATATAGATTTCAATTTGTTTTGGTTACTTTCACAAATATCTCACTCAACTTACTATTTCCCTGGTACATATTGTTAAGCTAAACACTTTCTTTTCAAAGCTGTGGATTGAAAACAAGGATTTGATCATTTGTCATAACCCACTGTCATCTATCATATGGCCTTGTGTCTGAACTTGATTTCTTAGTACGATTTAAATATATAAATATTTGTATAAATAAAAGGATTTAAGGTTGTTCTACTTCTATAGACAAAAAATAAGCAATATTCAGTGAAATGTAGAAGATGACTAAGTTGCAGTGGTGCATGATGAGCACTGGGTGGCGCTGTCTGTCTTAGAACTAACGAGTAGCCAGTAGGTGTGTACTGTGTTGCTGTAGTGTAACCCTTGCAAGTGATTGACCTAGAGCTTTGCCCTATACCATGCTATGGGCCTAACTCAAATATGTATGTATATTTTTGATATTTCTTGCATCCCTACCGCTTTCAGCTAACCCATATCACAGCAAATGCTTTACTGTCCATGTGCAGACCAGGAGCTTGTAAAGATGAAGAAAAATGTATCAAACAAGATGCAGTCGCATAAACTATTTGTTTTTTTGTTTTGTTTTAAACAATTGAACTCCTAAAAATTTAAATCCTGACCAATATAAATATAAAAATTAGTTGTTTGTGTGCGGGCCTGGTGTGTTCTGGGCTGGAGGAATTGTTGGGCGAACAGCTGATTTAATCCCCCTGATTTGCTGCCATCTATTTCTGGGAGATTTGAGAGCTATCACAACCTCTGTGTACAGTGCCTTATAAGGGTCCTTCTCTCTGGGGCCTGCCATGTCCCGCTTGGACCACTGTTCATCTATATTCTACCTTTATCTCATTTGTCCCCCACTCATGACCCCATTCACGGACCTGAAAGCAATATGTAACATGCTGTTTTAACAGTCAATCCATATAAACATGCTGTAAACATGTTTAGTAGGGTGACCTTGTGCTTTAAGTATCCTCAATGTGCCTATGTGGTTCGCATTCCCATTGCTTGACCTCTCCTCCTGCCTTTTGTCATTGGATTGGCCCGGCCTGATACAGTGGGAAATCACCCTTCTAAATTTGGCAGCCCACGCCTCATGCTCCCCACCACCACCACCACCACCAGCACCCCTCATTGGTGCCTGCTGCAGATCCAACAGCCACATGCTTGAGGGGTGGAAGGGGGGGTTGTCAGGGGGCCTTCTGAATCTGTCCCCTGTGTCTCACTTCCCAGTCGGTCCCTGTCCCAGTAGCTCTGCAGAGCTCTGACCTTAGACAAGCGCTGTTGGACTAGCAGACCTCCCACCATCCCCACAAACCCCTCACTACCACCCAACAACAATCTACTGAAGAACCCAATGGCTTTTAATACTGCTTAAGAAGTGACCCTCCCCTACCCCTGAAGAGGTAAGCTAAGTCATTCTAAGTTTGTTGATGTGTCGGTTCAAAAGTTAACTTCCTTAATGCTAGATTCCAATTAATTAGTGCTGGCACAACACAGATTTTCACTCGTAAATGAAGACGACGTATTTATCTATGTAATGGAAGATTGAAAAGAAACAGGTGGACCTGATGGAATTAGGGTAGTTCTTGCCTCTTCTGTTGGCCTAGTTTTAAGAATGCCTTGGTTGTTCCCTGCTATCTTACTACACTTGGTCTCTAGATGAAAAAAAACTACACTTTTTTTCAGAGTTTGATGTTTCTTTGCTTGGGCCGATGCCTTTCGATTATAATCATACATTGTCACCAATGGTTAAGTAAAGTTGATTTGCTTCAGTATTTTGGAAGGTGAATACTTCTCTTTTCTCTTTTTTACATTTAAGTAAAGAGTTTCTATGAGGGAAGTGAGCTAATCTGCATCCCGTAGTGGAAGACAGTTGTTCACTTAACTCCACCTGCTCTTACTGTCACAGTTGGCAGACAGAAATAGACACCTTTTTAACAGGGCCACAAGTGCCATCGCACACACACACACACTCATACTCACAGAAATATACACACATCATCAAAGAAATGCAGATATCCACATTTATAATCTAAACACAGACATTTTCCATATTTTTTCCTTGTTTTCTTTCTTGTAAAACGTCCATCCAATTTTATTAAGGCCTACTTTTTAAAAGTTTGTAAAAATGGCCACTTACTGTAACTGTTTACTTGTTTTTATATATGAAAACTCACACACTCTCCATGTCTATTTCTATAATGTAATCATGCCACCCCCTGCAGTCTGTTTTATTTTTAGTAGCCTTTCCAAAATTACATTGGCCCCATTAACCTAGTAGGTTCTGGCCTGATCTGATGTCTGGCTAGGGCTGGGATGAGCCACGCTGTCGCCCGCTACGCTTCCCTCTGCCCATAAGGTCAACTCTTGCCCCGCTACACTCTCTGTCTCACCGCCACTTCTCAACGTCATGCCACCAAACTGTTATGGGAATCACCATGGTGACACGCTGGTTCTTCACCATGGTGCCTTACTTCTCTTCACAAGGGCCGAGATGTTCGACAAGAAAAGGTGTTGGTGTGCCTATTTGTGACTGATTGTTTCAGTTATCATGTCTATGATTTAGTTTGGATTTATGTGCTGTTTGGCACATTGGCGAAAGGAAGCCTGTTAACACATCACTGCTGCTTCACCAGAGCTGGTGTTGCGAATAAAAGCCCAGGAAACATGGTTGACGGATGTAAAATAGCTTGTTGAAGGCTTGTGAGATGTCTTAATGACTACATTTCCCATGATACTGCTGCTGAACCCCTGACTGAACATCCTTTTAACGTCGACCTGATGAATGGGTAAAGACTGTACTTGTGTTGGAATGTGAATCAGTGGATCATTCCTGACACTGACAGCATAATAATGTTATCATTTAGATCAATTATGGGAGGGGCGTGGTGAGGTCAACTTCCTGGGAGGCGGAAGCTACTTGTCGCTGCTGGACAAATGCCATTTTTTACAGCCACAGCTTATGACTGCGCCTTGCTGTTCGCGTTTCACTGGGCACACTCATGTCCCTGTGTTGTGCCTTGCAAGAGTGTCTTAAGTGTGTCATTATTCCGCCAAAGCAACAAATTGTATTTCGAACACCTCTGACTGCAACTCCTGGTCCTTAAATCTAATTAGAGGTTCATTGTGATGAGCTACTAATAGGATTAAATACAGTGAGCCTGAGGGGTGTGTGTGTGTGTGTGTGTGTGTCTGTGTGTGTGTGTGTGTGTGTGTGTGTTCTCAAACTAGAACAATAGCGGTCATTCCTATTCGCTGGCTGTCCTCCCATTATCTAGAGCTATTTCTGGACGTCAGTCAGCCACTGTGCTGCGGTCACTGTGTCTGCTGCTGTGTTATCTGTTATTCTGCTTGATTAAAGTGATATTATTGGCATGGGTGGTGTTGGAACACACTTGGTTTGGTATATATTGCTTCTATTTATTAAAACCAATATATACCAAACCAAAAGCCAACTTGCCTAGGTGGGAAGAGAGACAGAGTGGCTGATGTGGTTCACCTTATGTAGCCTGCAGGTCAAACATGCACAGGTGCACCACATCAGCTGATGACCCTCTCAGCTCCACCCACTGGCTCCCTGCAAAGACAGCCAGGAGAACCAGTAGGTAGAGGGTTGTTACCCCCCCCCCTCAGGCATGGTAAATAATATCCTTTTTAAGTTGTAAGTTGTAGTAATACTGTACCAGGCATGCTGTGGCCTGCTTGCTTGGGCCCCTGGAAGACCTGCTACACTCTGAGATGCCTCCTCAGGAATGTGTGTTTGTGTTCATGGTCAGCATGGTTTGTGGTGGGTGTTCTGCCCCTACAGATGTAGTGTAATGTGTTAAAATGTTTTACCCTGTGCACAACAGCACCCCCTTGTGGTAATTCATGTACAGGTCCGTTTCTTATTGACTGATTCCCTTCAGGTGTAAACATGACAGGAAGTAAACACGATATTTGCTCCTTACCGTTAGCTCCTCGGTTCTTCATTTTCCTGCTAGCTAAAGCGACGTCTGAGTATAGTTAATCTGGCAACATATATGAATATAACCAGCCAGTTATTTTGTCTTTGCACAAATGAAGAAGAATGAATTTTACAGTGGCTAAATCACTATTTGGCTAAGCTAACGTTATCTCCTTGCCTAGATACGTATCGTAACCTGTTGCATGCTTATCGATTAGTACTGTGTAGTAATTCTGATATCATCTCTGTATTGTTTTTACAGTTTCACGAGTTATTCAGTAAACTTCATGGACATTTGTTGTGGAATTTCTGTGTTTAGCTGGATGGATAGCTGGCTTCCTCAGTTAGTGAGACCATAACAGTGAAAAGACAGCAATACAGCCAGCGGTGGAGACAGGGGCAGCCACCCTGCGGAGCTACACAATCTCAAGTGCTCAGTGACTAGCACACAGGCATTCAGAACCTTCACGCTAGCTTAACCCTTCCTCTGATATCAACAAGAGCAATGCAAAACATGAACATGTTTTTAACTGATCCTCCTATGTACAGCGCTTTGGGTACTAGAAATGCGCTCAATAAATTTGAATTATTATTATTATTATGAAGTGGATCGTTCCGTAAGCTCACGGGCATCTCATTCATCCCATTCAACATCCAGCTCTAACTTAGCGGTTGCTATGGCGAGAGTAAAAGCTGAAGCATTGTATGATGAAAAGGAAAAAGATGCTGCCATAGCAAAAGCAAAGATGTTGCAGGATGGTTTACTAGATTTGGATATTTGGATATACTGTAAGTATCCAGCAAAGCCTCCAGTCGGGCCCTGCAAAATTGCCAATACCAGCGCGCCACTGCCTATGTGACAGAGCAAGCCAGCAGCCAGGTGATCCGCCTATCAGAATAAAGAGTGATAATGTTACCCCAACATTTCCCCATCCAACTGCCAACCAAAATGAGAAGAGATGATGTTAAGCCAACATTGCCTCACGCACACAATATCTGCCAAACGCAAGCTACTGCTTCTGCCTACAGTACGCTTCATCTCAAATCCCACACTCCTTGGTATAGTGGAGCAACGCCACAACGGAACAAGAATCAACGGTCCCAATTTCCTGTGTATCAGCCTGTTCACACAACGCCCTAAGAAGTTAGTTATGACCATCCCCAAACTACTAACGATCTCGCTAAATATCATTCCCGCAGCCACTTGGTCACCTCAGGAGTCACCAAATGACCAGATGACCAGCCAATGAACTACTGGGCATGCAAAACATAATTCCAGTGTGCCGTCGTTGGTTTAGACCTGTCTGCTGGAGAAGAACTCGACCTGCTAACCAAGTAACTGGGAAAAGACTTGGCAGAACAGGTAAAAAGAATAAAAGCAGTCTACATCAGACAGCCCCCTCTGTACTGATGATGCATGGGAGCGGCTTGAGGAAACATGGCTCACCTGAGGCCATAGAACAGGCCCTCTTCAGCAAGCTAGAAAGCTTCCCAAGGTTATGATGAAAGATCCACAGAGACTCAGATCTAGCAGACCTGCTGTTAGAGCTGGAAGCCACTAAGCAAGATTGCTTCCTCCCAGACCTGTCATACTTGGACACCTCCAGAGGGATTAATCCGATCATCGAGAAATTCCTGCACAACATTCAAAAAGGTGGATATTATTTGGTTCAAGATACAAGCGTGAATATTGTGTCTGTTTCCCTCCTTTCCCTCCTTCCCTCCCTCCTTTCCACAATGCTGTTATTCACAAAGGCTTGCACAGATCCCAGCTTTAACCTCTTGCAAGCTTCCACAGAGAGAAAGAACAAACGGGAGAGACCTGTGAACATGCCTGTATCTGTTCATAAGACACAAGTTTGTTCAATATACAAACCTGAGATTCGAGAAAATAAGAAATCATCAGACCCAAACAAACACTTCCCTTTGCATAATAGACCTCATCCTCTGAAGAAATGCAGAGGCCTTCAGGAAAAGAGTTTAGAAGAACATAAACGGCTCTTAAAAGAACACTACATTTGCTTCCGATGCTGCTCCTCCACTGATAATCTCGCCAGGAACTGTTCAGCTGAGGTCAAATGCATGGAAATGCGAGAGTACTGGCCATGTGACAGCACTCCACCCGGGAACAGCTACCTGGAAGTCTAAGTTGTCCCCTCCTGTTTCAGAGCATGGCGGGGAGGAGGACAAAGCAGATGCCCAGGAGGTCATTTCAAGGTGCACACAAGTGGTGAGCTACAGGTGAGCAGCTACAAAACATCCATGCAAGAGAACGGTCGTGCAAGCCATTTGCAGCCGTGCAACAGTCAAATTAAAGTGAAGGAGATGCTCAGTCAAGCATGTAAACATCAACACCATCCAGCACTACTGCCCGACGATCACAGACTGGTACCATCGATGGAGGACATAAGGTTTCTCCAGATCATGGAAGCCGAGTTTCACCAAGACAGCTCTAACAGCTGGGTTGGACGCCAAAACAATGGCTACCTAACAAGAGGAATCAGGCACACGACCGTCTTGTCTCACTGTGGCACACACTGGAAAAACAACCGTGGATGAAGGCCTACTTCCTAGAGTTAATGGAGAACATGCTCAGCAGAGGACAGGCAGAGGTTGAACCGCACCTGCAACAAAGACAAGAGTGCTGGTACCTGCCCCTGCTTGCCATGTATCATCCCAGAAAGCCGAATATGATCTGTGTAGTTTTGGACTCCAGCATGCCACATGGAGCAGTGTCACTCAATGAGGTGCTGCTCACAGGCCCTGACCTCAATAACAGTCTGCTAGGTGTACTCATGAGGGTCGGGAAAGAACAGGTAGCCATCATCGCGGTCATCAAATCTTATCGACCTCATCCAATCTGCCTCTGTCTCTGAGGTGCGTCCCCAGGTGACAACAACTTTCACGTATGTTACCAGAGATGTGGTGCACCCCAAAGCTTTGAATGCTTCTCTAAGTTCAGCACTTTTGTCACCTTATCCACCTAGCTCACTCTTTCTCCTGCTCTGTCCAAGACAAGTGTCATGGGTGACACATTTGTCATCCTACAAAGAGCCGACAATTGCCAAAGTGTGCATTGTGAAGTGTCCAAAGAGAGTGCTATGCGGAACAGCTCCAGTGCGTAACCTTGGAGTCCAACATTCCACCCTCCAGAATCAGAATCAGAATCAGAATTGCTTTATTCGCCAAGTAGTTTTCACATACGAGGAATTTGCTGTGGTTGCTGGTGCATACAGACAATATAATAGATAAGAGTTAAAAAGCATTAAAAAGCAAGTAGTGCAAAAACGACGCATAAATAGAGGCATAAATATAAAATAAAGTAGAATAGTATGAATGGTATATACAATACAGAATGATTTCTGAATGATGAGATATTTACAATACAAAATGATTTTTTCAGAATATGGAACGGGTGTGGGCTGTGCGTTAATGTCATGTGTACTGTCTATGGAGGCGGGATAAGAGTCTGTGTCAGTGGGGATCCCGGGCCTTGTTAATGAGGCTAACTGCAGATGGGAAGAAACTGTTTTTGTGGCGAGAAGTTTTGGTCCTGATGGACCGCAGCCTCCTGCCAGAGGGAAGTGTTTCAAACAGTTTGTGTCCGGGGTGAGAGGGGTCGACCACAATCCTTCCTGCACGCCTCCGGGTCCTGGAGGCATACAGGTCCTGGAGAGATGGCAGATTGCAGCCAATCACCCTCTCTGCGGAGCGGATGATACGCTGCAGTCTGCCCTTGTCCTTGGCGGTGGCAGCAGCGTACCAGATGGTGATGGAGGAGGTGAGGATGGACTCGATGATGGGAGTGTAGAAGTGCACCATCATCGTCTTTGGCAGGTTGAACTTCTTCAACTGCCGCAGGAAGAACATCCTCTGCTGGGCTTTTTTTGTGATGGAGCTGATGTTCAGCTCCCACTTGAGGTCCTGGGAGATGATGGTTCCCAGGAAGCGGCAGGACTCCGCAATATCGACTGGAGAGTCTCTCAGGGTGATGGGGGTGAGTGGGGCTGGGTTCTTTCTGAAGTCTACAACTATCTCCACTGTCTTCACAGCGTTGAGCTCCAGGTTGTTCTGACTGCACCAAGTCGCCAGATGGTCGATCTCCCACCTGTAGGCGGACTCATCCTCACCAGAGATGAGTCCAATGATGGTGGTGTCGTCCACGAACTTCAGGAGCTTGACAGACTGGTGACTGGAGGTGCAGCTGTTGGTCCGGGAGTCAGAGATGTGTTTTCCCAGCCTCACGTGCTGCCTCCTGTCAGACAGGAAGTCTGTGATCCACCTGCAGGTAGAGTCAGGCACGCTCAGCTGGAAAAGCTTGTCATGTAGCAGAGATGGGATGATTGTGTTGAAAGCAGAGCTGAAATCCACAAGCAGGATCCTGGCGTAGGTTCCTGTTGAGTCCAGGTGCTGGAGGATGAAGTGAAGGGCCAAGTTTACTGCATCGTCTACAGATCTGTTGGCTCTGTAGGCGAACTGCAGGGGGTCCAGGAGAGCAGCCTGTGGAAGCTGCACCCTGTCATAGACCTTGACAGACTTATGAGAGTTGGAGGCGCGAATAACATTGCCACTTCGCCACAAGTGGCAAGGGAAAAGGTCAAGCCTTCAAGAAGGGGACGTCGTTCTCCTCAAAGACAGGTGAGGAGAAATTAATGGCCCATGGCCGTCATCTTAAAGACGTTCTAGGAAGAGATGGGTTTGTTCGGGAAGTTGAATCAGAAGTCATCAAGGACGGAACTAAAAAGACTTTATCCCGTTTTCTCCAATCCCGTTAGAGGAAGTCCTGCTTCTGTCTTTGTCTCTGACTGATTCTTGTTAGTTAATGTGGGATCTTTAGAGACCCCAAGCAGGGAGTGTTCTGCCCCTACAGATGTAGTTTAATGTGTTAATTGTTTCAGATGGATATGACTGGAAGTAAACATTATCTTTACTACTTACCGTTGTCAGCTCCTCAGTTCTTCATTTTCTTGCTAGCTAAAGCAATGTCTGTGAGTATAGTTCATCTGGCAACATACTGTATATGAATATAACCAGCCGGTTATTTTGTGTTTGTACGAATGTCGAAGCATGTATTTTACAGTGGCTAAATCGATATGTGGCTAAGCTATCGTTAGCGCCGTATCTCTGTTATGTGCCTAGATACACTGTACGTACCATAACCTGTTGCAAGCTTATCGATTAGTACTGTCTTGTCATTCTGATATCATCTCTGCATTGCGTTTACAGTTTCACAAGTTCCTCAGTAAACTTCATGGAAATCAAGACATTTGTCGTGGAGTTTTTTGGAAGTGTTTAGCTGGATGGATAGCTAGCTTTCTCAGCTAATGAGACCATAACAGTGGGTGGGCGTGGGTGTCTACAGAGACACACAACAGAGCAGTCAGGTTGCCTCTGCTTCTTGTTTCCTCCTTCTACATATGTCCTGTGTGAAGTCTACCCTTGTGCGTTTTTGTCGTTCATGTGAAGTGGACGTCGCAGTTAAGTGTTTCTACCCTTATAGAACCTGTTAATTTACCTTTTCATTAACAGAGGTCATTTGAAATGCACCAAGGCCGATCTGGAATTGTTTATCTAAAGAATGACCCATCGACAGCTGATGTGAGCTTGTCCAGGTCTAAACGATTACTGGGCTCTATCCACTTTGAATATGGATAGAACCCAACATCTGGTATGGTGATTTAGTGTAGTTGAGGTGTGTCTCTAGGCTGTTTATGATATTAAAGCAACTACCCTCAGCCATTGCTAAGGTTTAATTCTAGCAGAGCAGAGGTGCCTCACTTGCAGTTTGTGCTATATTAGTCTCACAAATCCGAGTTGATTAACATCCAACATCTGATGGCAGACTAGCTCAAATCTGTGTGAATTAATTTATTTTACTTCAAATTCTTTTCAAACAATAATCAGTAGGCACAATGGGTCTCGACTAGAAACAACCAGACCAGTGGAACCACAGCGAACGTGATATGGCCCATCAGCGTTTGGAAGGAACTAAAAAACCTCTGTCCATCCAGTATGCTGTCATGGCTCGGATTTTTCAAAGAAGAAAAGAAACTGATTCCAGGCCAAAGCTCGGACTTGGAATTGGAAAGAAAGGTTTCGGGATACCCAAACACAATTAGCGATCTTGCGGTCACTTTCTTTGTCATGTCTGACATATGCGGCCCTTGCCATTAAGGAATTGCATTTGTTCTTCCATAATTGCTCCAAAAGGACTCATAGCATTGTTCCCATTGTTTGTGTCCCTCCTTGGCCATTAGCAAAGACAGGTAACACAGGTAAACTACACTTTTTCTGTAGCTGGTGGGACGAACAGCTAAAACGACCTATCCGGACACAAATATCCTTAGACAAAGTGTATGTAAAGGTTTAAAATCAAAACTGTGTCGTAGACTGGCCACTGTAGAAATACATTTGTCAGGAGCCCCCACACGATGGATACACATGGGACATGATGTTGAACAAGCAGTTGTCTTATGTGGCCTAAGCTCTTTTGTGGACAATGCACCTGATTACCAAGCTTTGTTTTTTTTGTCTTGATGATGACCTCATCTCTGCAGCATGACAGGTCCTGTCAGTTTTCCTCTGCAGCAGTGAGTCACGGTCGTCATTAATGACGGGTATGGGTAGTAACCCATTATTTAGCTGGTTTGTCTGAGCTCATCCTCGTAACAGCAGGTGAGTTCATGGATGCAAGCTATTATGCGCCACATTGGTGGCCAAACGGGCGCCAGACAGCTACAGGCAGTGTTGGGAAAGTTCACTTTCTACATGAACTAGTTCAAAGTTCAGTTCACAAATTTTAAAATGAACTAGTTCAGTTCATAGTTCATAATTCAAAATTTTGAACTCAGTTCACAGTTCCAAAAATGAACTAGTTCATAGTTCTTTTTTTCAATATGTTGCTGCGAGCTATTATTTTTAAAAGTTATTGCCACAGCCCATATAGAACCACAGAAAGCAATTATTTGATCAGTTTTAACACTGAAACTATGCGTCAGATTTCATCTTCATATCCAATTTTGAATCCTTATCCAACCAGGGTTTACATTAGCATTTAGGGGACAGCATTTCCCCATTGTTGCTTTTACGCTTTGTTTTGATGACGCATGCGGCAGTGCGACACTGGTGGCTGGTGTTGCCAGATTGCGTGTTTTTTCCGCTACATATTAAGGCCTGTTTACGGTGTGTTTTAGCTGGGTTTTCGCCTGGAAGGCTCTATAGAAATCTGGCACCCTATTGAACGAAGTTAAACTGAGAGAGCGTGCGTTCACAGACACCAGAATGAACGCGTTCACAGTAACGTTCATCAGGCAGTAATACAGTACGTTCAGTTCATGTTCGCCCAAAATATGAACGAGTTCATGAACTATCGTTCAATGAACGCGTTCAGGCACAACACTGGCTACAGGTAGCGATTCGACGCTGTGTGTGCCGTCTAATGATGCTTAGGATATCAAGACCAGGTTCAGAGGTTTGTTTTGAAGTGTAATTGAGAAGTAGGCCTTTTGTGTCTTGTGTATAATAACTGCACATTCTCTCAGACCTGGGAATCTTTTGGAGACCGACACTCTCTGATGTGGGCCTCTCACAGGAGGAAGCGGGATCTTATGATTATTTATATTATCTTTTGTCAAATAAAAAGAACAATGATGCTTACTGCTCAAAAATATGTCTGAATATTATATCTATGAATATTTTGCCATATTTGTTGTCCAGTGGTCACCTTTAACTGAAGTTTTACAATGAAGATAGCTGGCTGGTGTATGTGTGTATGTATGTATGTGTATGGATGACACCCAACTGTTCATTTCCTTCCCCCCCTCTGACACCCAAATCGCAACACACATCTCTAAATGTCTGGCTGACATTAGCAAATGAACAACTGCCAATCACCTGAAGCTTAACCTAGACAAGACAAATTCTCCTCACGCTGGGGAAAGACTGCCATCAGATCGGACATACTTGTCACCATTGAGGAAACCAAAGTCTCCCCTTCACCGACTGCAAGGAAACTTGGCGTGGTACTGGATGACCAGCTATGCTGCAGCGCCAACATTACCTCTGTGGCCCGATCTTGGAGAATTTCTCTCTACAACATTGGCAGGATCCGGCCCTTCCTCAAACGTGAAGCAGCACAGATCTTGGTCCAAGCGCTCGTCATCACTCTCCTCGACTACTGCAACTCTCTCCTGGCTGGACTCCCTGCCTCCGCAATCAAACCCTTACAACACATCCAGAACACAGCCGCACACCAGGTGTTCAACTTACCAAAATTCTTCCATGTAACCCCCCTCTTCCGTGACCTCCACTGGCTCTTGATAATCGCTCGCATTTGATTCAAGACACTGGGACTGGCCTACAAGGCTGTCAGGTGAACTGCCCCTACCTACCTCCAAACATTAGTCAGACCCCACGCCCGAGTTTGAGTGCTCTGCTCAACACCTTTGGCCGGATGACTGATACCACCTTCACTAAGAACAGGCAAACATCGCTCTGCCAAGTCCCAACTCTTCTCTGTTCTGGCACCACAGTGGTGGAATGAGCTCCCGGCTGATGTCAGGATAGCCGAGTCGCTCACCAGCTTCTGAAAGGGACTCAAGATCCACCTGAGTTCACCTGGACTTTGCATAACCCCCCCCGCCTTCCCTCTCTTAACCCTAGCACGAACTTCAGTTTGTATGTCTTGGCACTAAATAATAGTAGCTCTCAGAATGGCACTTATGCTCTCATCTCAGATATTTTCCAGGCAGTCTAGTAATTATGAAACTTTCTCTGTTCACCTTGCAATTATAAGTGCTTGAAACCTTTTCTATTCTTATCATTATGTACCACATTGATATATTGTTGTCTCATTCAATAAGTGTACTTATTGTAAGTCGCTTTGGATAAAAGCCAAATGCCCTAAATGTAAATGTGTCATGTATTTTATAGCATTGCTGGGATCGTAACTTTTCGATAGCACTAGATTTATGAATCCTATCAACTCACCTCCCCTGATTCCAAACTAGCAGTGTGTGTTTGTGTGTATCTGTGCATTAATTTTGTTCACATGCAGAGCCAGATACATTTTTGCAACACATCATGCCCATTCATGTGCACATGTGTGTACTGCAGAGAAACTTGTCTTACTTTTTTTACTATTGTGAAATGTGTGATTTGTAAGCCACGCTTTATTTTGTTTTGTAAGATGTGGTTTCTGGTGACATTTGCTGATTTCGGAATGTGTGTATGTATCTCAGCATTAAGCCAACGGACACACATCTGACAAAAAGTGTTTTTGATGAATAACTACAAGACCAAAGGAGCTCATTTGCCTCGCAGGGGATATCAATTTGAATGTGCTGCTGGTGGCCCATCTGAGGCAACACATTGCTCGGCACTCTGAAGTTTGCGTTTGGAAGACTGGGTCTGTCAGTGACTCGGCCATCGGCCGGATCACCAAGTGTTTCACCATAACAACGCCATTACTCGCACAAAGCTCACAGAGCAAAGCTGCTGTTAAATCCCCTCCATGTCCTTCTTTCTGTTGCACAAGCTCACTTGATCTCTCTCTCTCTCTCCCCACTCACCTTCTCTCTCTCCCTACCACAGTCTTTCTCTCTGTGAGATAAGTGGAATTTCTCATCTGTCTGACAGTCATTCTCTCCCTCCGCTCTCTCTTGCTCCTCTCTCTCCCCACTCTCTCCCCTCCTCTCTCTCCTCTCTCCCCACTCTCTCCCTCTCCTCTCTCCCCCCTCTCTCTCCCTCCCCTCTCTCTCACTTTGCGCTAGTTTATTTGGCGTCACACTTCTCTCCATGTGCCAAGGGCTCACAGCATGCTGCTGCTGCTACTCTCTCTCTCTCTCTCTCTCTCTTCTCTCTTTCTCTCTCTCTCTCTCTCGCTCTCTCTCTCGCTCTCGCTCTCGCTCGCTCTCTCTCTCTCTCTCTGACACTTGCATGGTCATTCTGACAAACGTGTCCATTCTGTTATTGTTGCCGTTATCATAGTATTTTGGAATGGGGGCCTAATTTGCTTGTCTTGGCTAATGAGCTTAGCTGGGACTGAGCAGCTGGGTATTTGGGCAGCTAGCGAGTCTTGTCTGACTCAGTCGACTCTGAGTGAGGCAGAGCGGTGCGCCGCCACAGCATTTACTACAGAACCCTCCTCCTCCTCCCCACCCTCCCCTCCTCTTCATCTTGCAGCTTGCTACACTGACTCTACCTGAGTCCTCCCTCCCTTTCGCTCCCTCTCTCTTGTTCTCTTTCTCTCTCCTTCTCACTCTCAGATCCAGGGCAGTAACTATCTGCGTTTGTAGCTGCATCCTGCCCCTCTTCTCTCTCTGCCCCTCTTTTCTCTCTCACCTTTTTGTCTGTCACTTTCCCTCCTTTTTCAACGATCTTGATTCCTCTTTATTCACCTTTTGCTGTGCCCTACTCGTCTTCAAAATGTCCCGGAACCCATGGATTTCAAATTACCTGAGTCATGTCAAGTTTCTTAGCCAAGGTAGGAGACCTCAGCAGCAAAAGTGTTTGTTTATTTGCTTGTTTCTTCCAGTGACTGAGGCTGCGGATCTGAGGTACAGGTATAGAGAGTGAGACGTAGAGGTGTGTGTGTGTGTGTGTGTGTGTGTGTGTGTGTGTGTGTGTGTGTGTGTGTGTGTGTGTGTGTGTGTGTGTGTGTGTGTGTGTGTGTGTGTGTGTGTGTGTGTGTGTGTGTGTGTGTGTGTGTGTGTGTGTGGTCCTTTAACGCTACAACTAGGCTGCCAAGGGCAGCAGAGATATGGGGTCACTTTCACTGTACTGTGTGCTGTGTATTTTTACTATAGTAACAACGTATAATATATTATTATATAACAACAAATTATTAATTAGAACTTACCATATATATTCTGGCTATTTATCTCTGGAATCTCAATTGAATTAAACTTTCCAATTTCTAGTGTATTATGCATTACAACTGGTTAAATCGTGTCAGACTGCTCTAACAGCTTCAATGTGCTTCACTGTCTTGTGACGGCCATAAACCACCTGTCACAGATTACTCTGTTTGGGAGATCTCGTAACTGGTATCTTAGCTCTGCACTCTGTTTCAACATGCACACAGTCTGGCACACACGCGCATTCACACACCAGGACGCATCGCAAAGGAATCTCTCACATACACCCTCCTCCTCCTCCTCCTCCTCCCCCCTCCAGGATACACAAGCCATAGTATTTTGGTAGATTACAGCCAGCATCAAAGGCCGCAGGACATGTGATGATGACAGTGGAGTAGTTTTTATGTGTTCTGTCTGGGATTACGCATGCATCCAGGCACTTGCACTGGACACTCTGTGTGCTGTGGTGATATGTAGGCGACATGGCTGATAAAGCAGAGGGCCAGGCCAGACAAACTGCTGTTGAGTCCACGGCAGCTAAAAATGGCATTGCAGTGATTTAGTTATCAATGCATGACTTGCATATATATATATATAGAGAGGATATATTGTTGTGCTTTTCACTTATTTTGTGCTCCATATTTTATTCACTTAGTTGGCAAGTTTTTATTTCTTTTTTTACATAGTTATAAAAGTTTGCTTCCTATACTTTGAAGTTATTTTCATCTGCTGATGGTTAAAAAATTGCTCTTTTTGGTGTATTTTGCTCACGCAAATGTTCCAGTCGAGAATGCAATTCAGTGTGCATTCAGCGTTTCTGACTGATTGAATCTTCTGCCTCCTTGTTATGCTATCTGTCCCCCACCCCTGAAACAATGGATGACCAGGCCAACCTCCTTCCTCTACTCCCTCATGATGTTTCTGCTTTGTCTGGGGGAGGATTCGCACATCAAACCAAATGTCCTTTTAAAAAGGGCTGATAAATATGGAATGGAAGGTGTGGGGAAGAGTCAGCAGTGTGGTTAGGGTGCGGGGCTGCCTGGGTGGGGTCGGAGGGCTGCGTCAGTCACCCTGAGGTGACCTCTGAGAAGGGGGGTGGTCTCCGCAGTGAAGTGGAACCACATGTTTCTCTCAGAATTGCCTTCTCTGGGCTAGTGGCTACACTGGGGTCCCCGGGTGGCCAAAACCACACGTTTTGTTGAGGCTTTGGAGTCAATAACTCCTCCATCGGTCCCAGAGAAGCCACTTGCATAGACACTGATGTTCCTCCAATGTCCTGTACATATGCTGCTGTCTACTCATTTTGCACCCAACTTGTAAGACACTTCATCTCCTCTCTTCCTCTCTGTCTCTCATCTCTCTCTCTGTCTCTCTGTCTCTCTCTCTCTCTGTCTCTGTCTGTCTCTCTCCCTCTCATTAGAATGACTCAAAGCCTTTTCCTTTCCCACAGCCCACTGAATGCATGCATGACTGGCTTTTCACATCGGCAACCTTTGGGTATGGTTGGTTCTCTGTTCCACTGCTCTGTATTCATGGCCAGGTCTCCTGCTCTATGACTGGCACCACGCCCGGCTGCACGGCAGGCCTCACCTTGATGTGTGGTCGTCATCACACCTGTTACTGCCCCGTCTCAACAAACGCATCTTTAGCGCTTTGAGCTATGGCCTCATCAATGGCACATGGACTCACGTTTTAAGATGGGGACGGACTGTGTCTCAATATGTTTGTGCCTAATTTGATCTGTGTGTATGTGTATCTCTAGTTGGGGGTGTCTGGGGGTGGGGTGTTTCTGTGAAACAGCTGTTGCTGAACTCTGACCTGTTGTTTTTGTTGTTTTCTATGACAGCAGCTGCATACATGCGTCGCTGTCATGGCAACCCTTGTGATTTATCATGTCTCATGCAGTGTTAACCACAGTCATTGTGAAGAATGGATCAATGAAATTAATTGAGGCTATGTTGAGACATTGTGATTTGACCTTTCTTTATGTGGCCAACCCATGAACATTTATCAGGCGTAGACACAAACATGTGACGCTGTTTGTCCTCTGTTGCTTTCTCCACAGGACTTGGTGGCGAGACTCCTGTCAAACTCGGCAACCCCAAGTTATTTCAGCAGAAGGCTCTGAGGTGAGACATGTACATAGAAGCACTGCTTTACTACTACTACTACTATTTAACAACATTTCATTCAAGTTGTTTGTAATAATGGCATAATGTATTATTCCTGTGTTACTGTTATGTAAATATGTCATGCAAGGAAAATGCTTAATTGTCACTCGATTAATGGTGGTCCTTGTCAAATATTGTCACTCTACAAAATGTGAGTTTGATGTTTTCTATAGTTTTGCAGGCGTAAGCTTGAGGGTCTGCCTCGTCCAATGGACCTTTCCACACTGTCAGTCACGCGGAGAATAATAACCAATAAGATTGCCTGATTTCTTAAGACCACGCCCCTTGCAATAGAGCCGCCATGATGTCCCACAAACAAAGCTTGTCCCGCGTTGTTGTGTTCATAGATTAGACTACAGCTACATTTAGTTAGAACAACATGGTTCTTATATTAGACTACAGCTACATTTAGTTAGAACAACATGGTTCTTAGATGCGCTTGGTGAACGTGCAATAATGACCACAGATATCCACAGAGATTACAGGGAGCGCCTTTCATCGAGATTTGGAGTATCCATGCAGTCTGCAGGACTTGTTTTTAATACATGGATAGAGCTTATGGATTTTAAATTTGGACAACTGAGCATATGGCCTCATAGAGACATTATTATTAAAAACATGCCTGAAAACTTTTGAATTTTTTTTCCTTCTACTTGAGTCATTATTGATGGTACTGAATGTAAGACCCAGGTGTCATCTGCACTGGCTGTACAGAGTCAGCTTTATAGTGACTAGAAGTCAAGCACAACCCTCAAAGCATTGATTGGATGTGATCCAAGTGGGTCTGTCATTATTGTGTCTCAGTTATTTCCAGGTGCTGTATCTGATAAGGTAATTACTGAACGCAGTGGTTTTTATGATTTACTTAAAACACTGAAAGTTCACAAGTGCAACAATCAAATGGTTGATAGCGACTCCACACATCAATTTACAGCAGCGCCGACACAAAAAGCTACAAAGCTAGCTCATTAGTTAAAATTCAATGGTTTATTTGTCACCTATTTCAGTGTACAGGTACATTGAGCAGTGAAATGTTTTTTTCGCTAGGACCAGATTGTTACCGCGCCATCGGGTGATTAGCATAGCTAGGTGATTAGCCCATTGTAGCTAGTAGTTAGCAGATCTTAGGCTTATTTTCATTGTAAACACATCACTAACGTACTCACCCTGCTTTACATGTGCAGTAGGACTCCACCATTTTGTCCTGACGAATTTCAATGTGGAGTTTGTGAGGCGTTTGTGTCTTCCTCATAGATCGCCAACACTTAGCATCAAGTTTTATGTTGTCGTCTGCTCTGTCCGAAATCCGAATGTCATGGATATATCCTTGTGTCAAATAGTTCAGACCTTTCTGTAGAACTCTCTTAGATAAAGTAGCGGCATTTGGCAAATAACATCCAGCGATATTGAGAGAGAATCATCATCAAGGGGGCGTTGTTCAGTGGGCATTACTAACATGCTGCAGAGCTGTGGGAAAGCTTGGGGGACATAGCAACAGTAACTAGGGGGGGCGGGACTTGCCGCTTGAGTAGGGAAAGGTCCATTATGATAACTCAACTCAAAAACTCACATTTGTTTTATTTATTGATTTATTTATGCATTTACTTTGTATTGTAGCTACAGCCCCAACCAAGTACTACTAAGCCATTTAGAAGCACCACTGTTCCAGAGCAGGGACCTCTGCTGTACAGTTAATTGTCTACCAGGGGACAGTTGCTGGCATTATGGGGGCAGAGCTTTACCAGATCAATCATGGACCGCTGTCAGAGCTGTTGAGGAAGAAGTGAAAGATAAGGTTGCTGCGTAGCGCTGTGCAAACGCTAGCTACCTCAGCACTGGCAGGCTTTTTGTGTGCGTCTTTGTTGGCTAGGTGTCAAAACTCCACCCAGCCTCACATATACTTATAATAATCACTTTCCTGCTGTATAGATATAGATATGGAGATACACTGTAGATAGATGGATTGGTGGTTCCCGCGGTGCCTCTGAGAATTAAGGACTAAATGACACCATGCTGAGTTCTTCACATAGGCTCAAAATGCATGGGTGTCAAGTGCAACAGTAAACATAGCATAGCAACCGTTCCAACTATGGCTTCACATGGTTGGTTGGAACGGATGACATGTTCAAAGGGAGCACATTTGATGGGAAATAGAATTCCGCATGCAGTTACTGTTTGAACACCCTGTAGTTCACGTTGCTGAGAATAGCATGAGATTTGTCCAATGTCCACAATGTGGCTTTTGAATGTTGACATTCATGTTCCCAGGGTCAGAGTGTTATTTATTTTCACACCAATTATATAGCTATTGGCTACTTCATGACTGTGCTATTGTTTGTTGATTTGATAGCTCCTAACCACAACCAGAGTGTTGCTGAAGCAGTTGTGGTTTAAATGATTACGTGGAAAGGGGAAAGAATGCAAACCGTAGGCCCAAAAGCCGTTGGATGTTTTCAGGATTCCATTGCAGGTTGAAAAGCCATTAAATTCCTTGGATGGACAATTGCACATTTTTAGCTGGTTATTTTTCATACCAGAACTGTTGGCCATGATGATCTGATATCTGAATACATCTATGATTCATTAGTGGAAAAGAGGCCTTAATTTATCTTGTTGTGATTATGTGGTGATCCATCCAATTGCCTCTCAGTCCATAAACAAATTCAGCTTTTTTTTTTCTCTCCTGCCTCTCAGCTTTCACAAAGAGTTCTCATTTGAGAAGAAGGACGACCCTGCCAGACCCACCAGGGACATAGATGTCAGCCTCATCACCAGCCTCCCTAAAGGTACTGCAAGTTTTGTTTTCTTTTCAGCCTTTTATGCGCCTGGCATTAACTACAACCACTTTCTAAGCTTCCCAGGCTTTTCCTTGTGATGGTGCAACTGAGATCTCTTGCCAGGTGGATTCTTGTGTGAAATCGACCACATCAATTTTTCCCCCCGCCCCCATTGCAATGTTACTGTTCAGCTCTCTACACTTATCGTCTTAGAAATCAATACCAACTTCTGGGACGATACAAAGGACACGCCAACATTTCAGGGGATTTATTTGAGGAGATACATTCGTGTATTACTTTGTGTAAACTTCAGTTTTATATTCTTCGTCACATGCAAATAGTGCATGACCTCGTTTCAGTTCGATACTTGAATTGTTTGTGGAGTATTGCAAGTAGGAACCATCTAAACGGACTGAAAGTTTTTATGCGTCATTGTTGTATGGCTTGTATTGCAAATTTTTATGACTTAACTATTTGACAACCTCTGGTCAGGAACAAGATCTTTCACAGATCTTTTCCCCCCCACTCTAAATCTCTGGACTAAATATTTTTCCAGGATGATTTCTAATGGATTTTCCGTGTCATTTGCATTTCAGTCTCAGAATTAAGGAAACATTTCGAAGGCATAACAACTAGCTTGAGCGACTGGGAGATGAACAGGTGAGTCGTGGTGATATTTGCACTCCATGGGTGTTGACAATCGCGGATGTACCGTGAAATCCAACGTGTGCGTGTGCGTGTGCGTGTGTGTGTGTGTGTGCAGGAAGGAGCGTATCGCACGGCGGCTGGAGGGGATAGAGGGTGAGGTGCACCCATCCCTGCTCCCCAGCCTGGTCGCCAACAGACTGCTAGAGGAAGACACCTCTCGCTACACGCAGGCCTCCAACTCCTGCCAGCCCTGCACCGGTGAGGCCGCCACTACTGCAGTTGTCGCTGTGATGAATGGCTCACGGTCCCTCCCCATCCCACCGCATTCCGCTGCTCTGAGCAACCCTGGTTTATGTTGCTACAGATGAAGTGCAGATTCATGATTTTTTGTGCTGTATTACAATAATTCTCTCTCTCGCTCTCTCGCTCTCTCGCTCTCTCTCTCGCTCTCTCTCTCTCTCTCTGTGTCTCATACTCTACCCATCTTTTTTTCCATTCTCTGAGTTGGTTTCCCTCCTTGTTTGTTACTGTCTAGTCACTCTCCAGAGGTTTGGCCCAGGCGACTTGGAGGGCCCCGATGCGTATCACCCTACTACCGAACACCCGTCCAGAGGCCCCTGCCGGCTTGAGCCTCAGCCTCCCATTTGTGCAGAAGCCGGCTATGATGGCCCGCGCACCGTCACCTCCGCCGCTCCAGACCCGGACTCCAAGGCGGAGCGCATCGCACGCTACAAGGCAGAGCGCCGTCGGCAGCTGGCGGAGCGCTACGGCCTCTCCCTGGATCAGGACCTGGACCACGACCTCTCGTCTCGCCGCACCCGCGTCCGTGCGGAGTCGGACAGCTCGGACACACGGCTGTGGACAGGGTCTACGGGGGAGGACGTGTGGGAGCAGCGCAACTCCTACGGCAACGCCCCAACCACCAGCCCTCGAGCTGGACGCACCACACCCCACCACCCCCACCAGGCGCACCCCGGGTATGAGGCAGGCAGCACCGCACCCCCCCACCCCCACCAGGCGCGCCCCCGGTACGAGGCCAGCCACGGCAGGGCGGACTCTGTGAGCGAGCGCGAGCGGCTGATGAACCAGGAGAACCAGCGCAGGGCGGACTCTGTGAGCGAGCGCGAGCGGCTGATGAACCAGGAGAACCAGCGCAGGGCTCAGCAGGAGACCACCACAGAGCCGGCAGCCTTCACCCCCCCCTACATGGACGTCACCACATCCCCTCTGTCCGGCGGAGCACCCCCTAGGGACTGCACAGTGCCAGGCCTGCCGCCCAGCTCCCCTGCTGCAGGCAGGCGCCCGTCAGCGTCTTCTTGCAAGCAGGGGGTCTCTCCTGGGGACCTGTTCATCGAGCAGCAGGCCCACAGCATTCTCAGCAGGCATGGGTAAGTGGCCTTGTTGAGTATTTTACTCTTATTTAATTCTATTGATGTTGCTGCGTTGTCTTTGGAGGAACTTAATGTGTTGTTTTGTTTACTTTGAATCCCTCCGTCAATGGGTTGTTTGTTTATGTTGGATCCCTCCATCTGCGTATGCTCTCTCTCTCTCTCTCTCTCTCTCTCTCTCTCTCTCTCTCTCTCTCTCTCTCTCAGCCTTGTTCCTCTTATCTACTTTTGTTCACGTGTTAATGTTCATCATCCTCTCCTCCTCATCCATCAGTCCAGGCGAGTGATCTCTATCTCTTTCTCTCTTCCTCTCTCTCTTGCTCTCTAACATGGCCTAATGTGGCTAATTTGTCTAGTGGCTCTGGTGATAGACAGCAAGTGCAGATGTAAACATCCAATCAAATGGAGAAGCTCAATTTCCTGTGTTCATATTAATACAGCTGAGCTGTATGTATTGGTTTTCAATATGTGATGGAAAATTCCGCAATTCTCTTCAAGTCAGGCTTAAAAATATCTTGCATTTGTGCTCAGAAGAGTGAAGCAAGCTAGTTTGACTTGAAGTCCCGCCCCCTCACACATATGCTGCTTTGTATTGGTGCAGTGCTGGGGTTCAAGTGAAGAGCGATTGGTACTTGGAGACTGATGCTGACGGAGACACCCAGTCTCTTATCAACTGGCCATCCAGGTACCCCCCGCTCAGGGGAGAGTCTCCCAGTATCACCCATCACCCTCCTCCTCCCATAACCAATGGACCACTTCAACACTGCTTTTGCTTTTGTTAACGCTGTCAAAATGGGACTATAGTACTAATGCATGTTTTATGGTCCTGGGTTGTTATTTACCAACGTGTCGTGGTTTTCTGCCACTATTGCCTAATGTTTGGAAAAGCCTTAATTTATTTTTTCTCAGTGCATATACTGTATATCTTGCCACCTATTGACATCACATCATAACTCATCGAAAGTTGCCACCTAGATGGCATAACGACTCTACATCCATGGCTTGTTGTGATTCGCTTGATAATATGTGTGGGATGTAAAAATGTGATTTTCTTGTTGTATTTTTTTGTTTGTTAATCTAATAATCTGGTGTTGGGGATTTTGGATTTTCTCACTGTTATTGGACCATTTACCCTTTAGAACCTATGGCTATTATACTGTAATCCACCACACAGCATATTTCCTCTCTCTTGTGGTGGCCGTCTGCTGGTGATGTTGGTCACAAGGCAGATATATCTGTGTGTGTATGTATATATATACTTTATTTATTTTTTTTAACGTTCATTTTCTTAACGCAGGTGTGTATCCTGTTGGGCGAAAAAGGATTATGGGATGGCTGTGGGGTTATGGGGTGGGGCAAAAGTTGAACTTCAGTTAACTTTATGCAAATAAATGCATAGTGCACCCTCGGTTTCACTGAATGTTGATTGTCAACATTCAGTGACTCATTGAATTGGCTCATTCAAGGTGCCAAGGATATACATGTACAAGTTGCTGTTTTCAACTGTCCTTCTTTTCACCCTGAAGAATCCGAGTAAGGGAGAGACTTGCCAGGGAGGAAGGATGTCGGAGGAGCCCGGAGCTGGGAAACGTAGCAGAAGCCTCGCAGGCATACCGCAGGCATCCCAAAACCCAGGCTCAGCCTTCAGGTCACTACCACACAGAGCCACAGGCCCGCTATCAAGCCCAGGCTCAGCTGTCCCGGCCGCTACCTGCTCCAGGGCTCGACGTGGCAGGTAGCCCCACTTATATGTCCATGGCAACGGGCCCATGCCCTCGGACCCCACACCACCAGAAGCAGCAGCAGCAGCAGCAGAAGCAGCTCCCAGCTGAAGCAGAGGAGAATGGACAGGAGGTGAAGACATCTGGGCTCCTGAAGAGCAGGAAAGCTGTGTTGCCTTCGGAGATCCGCCGCAGGGAAAAGAGCATGGAGGACCCCCGGAGGGGCTGGGTGGACAGGGAGCCCCAGTGGTCCCCCGGGCCACGGAGCTCGGGCCAGGCCTTGGGGGCAGAGGAGGAGGCTGAGGTGGGTACCAGAGGGGTGGTCCACAGGGGTAGAAGCCAACACCGGCATGAAGATGCAGAGGAGGTTCAGGCCAGACCCCTGGAGCACATCTCGTGCCACCCTGACCACCCCGCGCCAGCCAAGACCACCAGACCGAGGGAGGACGATATGTACAGCCACAAATGCCCGGCACCCGCTCACAGCCAGACCACCGCGGGCCACACCACCATACCAGAATGTTCCAACAGCACCCGGTCCGGTCGCCCCATAGCAGACACTGGGACTCAATGGGCAGCCGGTATAAGTAGCAGACACCACCAGACCTCAGCGTCTCAAGACGCCTCAGACGTTGAGTATGACCAGAGCAGCCAAGCGGGGATCAGTAATGGGGAGAGCCAGATGTCTGTGGCCCAGCTCAGGCACTCATACCTGGGCAGCACGGCGAGCGCCTCCATCGTCCAAAGGCCTGAGCTGTAGGTGGTACTGTAAACGTGACCTTGGCTGCCGTTTGACTGGAGCTCCACATTGACGCTTGTTGCCTAACATCGGCTGGCTAATGAATGACTAACAATTAACTTATTCTTGGGTGATAAGAACATAAACCTGACTGTTGCACAGCCTCATCGTACAAATCGGTACTTGTTCATTAATCACTTAAGAGTAAAGCTTGCTCCTAGAGCCTTGCTAGTGCTGTGTGTTGCTCGGTTGATAGCTGGGGGCGACTAGAACTAATCAATGTGTGGTTTACCAAATTAACCAGCCCTCAAACCGCTATCCGTTAGCATGTCTCTGACTCTTTCACGTGCTTGAGTGCCTGGGATGTGACTGTGTGTACGTCTCCTGCGCCTCTGTTTTTATATCGCTTCCATCGTCCATTGCGCCTCCATCTGGACCTCCTCTCTTCTTACCCCTCTCCTCTATTTCCTTGATGTCTTGCTTGGCTCCTCCCCGTTCTTGTGGGTGTCTCCCCCGCCCCCCCCCCCCCCCCCTCCTCCCAGGGAGGCCGAGGTCAACGGGGTGCTGTCTGTCTCCGTGGCCCCTTGGCGAGGGGAGAGGGGTCGCAGGCCCAGGCAGTACGCCAATCCCGGCGACAATAGAAAGACCTCAGAGAGGTTTAGGACCCAGCCCATCACCTCTGCTGAGCGCCAGGAGACCGCTAGGTATACAGAGGTGGACTCCAGTACACATCATGGCTTGTGCTGGGCTCCAAGAGGAATGCATGTCAAAGGAAGCCAGAACGAAATCTCCTGGGTTGATTGACTAAGTGATAATCCAGGCATACACTGTACGATTTGAGCCCATTTTTTCACCCGATTTTTGAGTCTCACAACTTAGTTTAGAGCCTGGGGCGAATTTCAGCTTCGTCGAGCGAGTGCACGGGGGATCGAGGTCTGATCGGCCGACCAAAATTTCGGACAGAAATCTTTGTCGGCCGTCTTCTGGATCTCGCACAGTTGAAGCAGTGCCACAAGTCAATTCCCAACGATAAGCACCTTTTTTCTCACTGCGCCTGCGTGAAGTGGTAAACAGAGCACCTCAAAGCGACATGGCAACATGACGCATCGTGTGGACAGAAAAAATTGAGGTTGGTCAAGCTGTGGCAACAACATACATACCTCTTTGAATTTTCCTCCTCCTCCTATCACAACCGATATGAACGAGAGAAACATTGGCAGGAGCTTTTTTTTTTTTAAGGGTTAGAAACAAACTTCTTCAGACTCAAACAAGGCGTTTTTAAACATAGCTTTATTGACAATTGTCAATAGCCAGAATGGGGACAGGGTCCAATGGGGCTGTTTTATTTACGTGCAGTGTGAGCACATCAATCGAGAATTTTTTTCACAGATGATTTACTCATACAGAAGGAGTTGGAATGAAACAACATGACTTCAAAAGTCGTACAGTGTATGCCCAGCTGATTTGACCGGATCTATAATCTAATTGGGTTGATCCTTGAGTGAGTGAGAGGGATTTTATATTTCTAAAATAACCACCTAATGAACCTACTAAATGTATAGCAGCTAGCTAATACAAAGAGTGCATCCACCGCCTTAACAATGGCAAACTCAACACCCCATTTCCTCAGACCTCTTTTGGTGTGTCCTGAATGAATGCTTGAATCAGCCATTGTTGCCGTTTTGTCCTCTGACAGAAGACTGAACCTGCAGCATGCTTCTATAATGCCCTCTAATTCCCTCTGCTTATTCCGCTCTGCTCGACTAACTAACTATTCATTTTATGTATTTTTTTTCTTCCTACTCACAACCCCGTCGTCGCATTAGTGACATAACTCTGCTCTTGGACTTTTTCCCCCAATCAATCCCCTGAACACATATCCCAGCCTATCGTCTCAGATATATTTTCTTGGACTGTATGCCTCAGGACAAAAAAATGCTCATTTGGTCTGTTTCTTTCTTTGTCATTGAAGGTCCTATGTGAGCTCAGAGCTGACCAGCACTGAAGGTAAGTAGCACTCCTGAAAGGGATTTGAGAACCTGTGTAATTGACTTGGTTTGCATTACATTAGATCATGTATTTCATTATTTTAGTAATGTACTCTCTCGATTTACAGCCAAGTAGCCTTTTCCCCAGAACAAATTATTTTAGGGAGAGAAAATATTTGTTTGTTTGTTTTTCACATTACTTACTTGACATAACCTAACAGACAACATGTTGTGTTTCCGTCTTAGCTGTATCTTTTAAACAGATACCTTCTTTCTCCTTGTTTTTTGAAAATGTTCAAGTAATCTGCAATCTTTCAAAGTACCCCTAGGGGTACACCCCCATTTGAGATACTGTATTAGATAATACTAGCAGCGAATTCTTAGTATGCCTCCACATGTATTGCTCTAAGGGCGTTGCTTGAGTATTGGCAAACATAAACAATTAAAAAAACATACAAGAAATGCTGTATTATTTAAGCCTACAACATTGGTTATAAAGGCTTTTTGAAAGACAAAAGGGAGTTTGTCGAGCATATTTAAGTTCCAAACTGTTATGCTCCCATAACATTGACCGCTGGCTTATGTCAACAGGTTTCAGTTTAAACTTATCTCATTATCTGTTAGTGGCCGCGATGACAGCTGATTCACTTGAACAAAACTCGTCATTCTTGATGAATGTGGCCCGCATGTCTAGCAATGTCTATAATCATGGTTAGAATGCATTCCCTCACTCTTAATATATACAAGGCTTCAGGAGAAGCCCTGAACCCTGTGCTCTTAATTTCAAGGTCTCATTTAATTAGAAACACCAGGCACTTTAAAACTATTCCATGCGCTCCATGTGTGTGTGTGTGTGTGTGTGTGTGTGTGTGTGTGTGTGTGTGTGTGTGTGTGTGTGTGTGTGTGTGTGTGTGTGTGTGTGTGTGTGTGTGTGTGTGTGTGTGTGTGTGTGTGTGTGTGTGTGTGTGTGTGTGTGTGTGTGTGTGCGCCCTCAAAGGGCCGGTTGTACGTGTAAGACGAAATAAATATATCCACTCTTTATCATAATAATTGCCTCTGCATTTGATTATTATTGGTTTTACTAATAACTTAATTAATTACTAGCTCTGAAAGCAGAAGTCTAGGACAATTTTTTGTCAGCAGACATTCAAGTGTACAACTATTTTACAATTTAGGGCCGGACTGGGAACATCTTTCAGGCTGGGAAATATAGTCCCAGTCAGGCACACCAGTTCCAAGGGGATTCTGAAATGATGACATTTAATGTTCAACAATTAGTAATTGTTACGAATAAATATTGTGAAGGAGCAGAATACTTCACAACTGCATTAAACATGTATTGACACACACACACACACACCAAATGCCCCTATATCGCAATGCTTACGGTAAAAGACGCATCAATCATTCTCATCCACTCTAAGGCTTACGGTAAAATGTCATTCCCACACCACTGCCTCACTGTTTGGTTGATGGGGTAACTCTTCTGAATCTTGTCGGCACCAGATTCAGACACAGAGGGACGGACATTATAGTTTAGGTACCAGTATGTGCGAACTTGTTGAAAACGAGCCATGTAAGTGGTGCACTCTCTCTCTGTTTCTCTCTCTCTTGCTCGCATGCACGTGCGGGCACACACACAAAATACGAGCGTGCCAAGTTGTGTGAATTATGAAGTATTCTGCTGCTTGAATGACACACAGATGGTCCAGAACTTGTTTTGTTTTATTTTTTAATAAAAAAATATATTAGTATGGTCCAGGTCAAACGACACAGATGGAAGAAATGGTGCTGGGCCAGATTTGGCCCGGTACAATACACAGCCGATCATCATGTAAACAATAACACTAATTGGGATTCACGTATGAGTGGACAGGAGGATGAGTTTGAGCAACCTTTCTCGATGTGATGAGCTTTTCGTTTCACTTTTGTGACCGTTATTGGATATTGTTTTTTTGTGTCAATTGCAATGTTGGCAATGAATTAATATATTTCTAATCTAATCTGTGCTTTGTGTAGTCAATCTTCAGATCATTGTAGTTTCACCACGGCAAACCCACGTCCATAACGTCCGCCATCGCATAATGACATATCTTGGTGTAAGAACAGTACCATTCTCGTAACAGCGCAGTTGTCCTTTCCTAAGTCCTTGAATTAATTCTCATTTTCTTCTCTCCTTGACCTCATGAGGAGGTTAAGATAATGTAGTTAGGAAAGGGACATTGTTTTGACAATTCGAATCGTCCAGGTAGGAGAGCTTTTTGAAAAGCTCCAGACCAGGAAGTCTGTGCAAATTGGGACACCTGCACCAACTGCCTGGAGCCAGGCAGAAACGGGGAGGTTGATTTAATGTTTCAAGCTACTGAAATTGCAGTACAATTTGCATACTACACTAAACCAAAAACTGCTGTCAAAATGATGCATGCTGTAATTCCACCATTGACAACTATGTATTACATTTGTATCAGGAACTCAAGTTTTATCAAGGCCTTCAATCTTTTTTCACCTTTCCTACTTCCTCTTCGTCTTCCTGTCTCTTCCTCTCCCACAGCTGACGAGGAGAAGTTGGATGAGCGAGCTAAGCTGAGTGTGGCAGCCAAGCGCTCACTCTTCAGGGTGAGGTGCCCCTTTAACCGATCCTGTGCTGATCTACATGAGATGCTAAATATACCTGTGACACTGCACACAAGCACACATGGATGTGAAGATAAATTATTTAATTAATTTATTTTTGTTGAACTGCAAAAAGGATGTTCAACTCTGGGGTGTAAGTCACTCTCAACCCAAGTGGTAGTGTCCTGCATGAGTCAAGTAAATTTTATTTGGATAGCCCTTAAACCCAGTTAACATCTCAAACGGCACTACAAGCCATATATTTATGACACCCCCTAACTCATAATGGACATGCAGAATAGAAAGCAAACATTTTAAGTACAATTTAGTTCAGGTATTGAGTCATGATCACAGCAACACACTTAAATCTGTAGGCTGTAGAGGTAGTCTAGTGCTGATGACAGGTGGATTTTGCTGTAATGAGAGCTGAGGGGCACTCCTAGAATCTAAATGAGAGAGTCAACTTCCCTGATTCCATGTGGCAGACTGTTTCGGATAGAGGCTTGATAAGAGAATGCTCTGTTTCCTACTGATTTCTTATTAACTTTTGGAATTGAGTGGAGAGGCTAAGAATGGACAATAACTTCCTTCAGGTAGGATGGTCCTTGCACTTATTTCCTCACAAACCTGACTTTGACCAGAGTTGCACTGGAGCAGTGATAATGGCCATGTGGCTCTTGTGTAATACATTGTACACACCAGTTAAAACCTTTATCTGCAGCCATTGCTATTTGGAGACCTCTCCATTTGTTTTTGTTCCCTTCTATGCAAATATATCTGCTTAATGTTGAGCTGGTGGTAGACAAGTCTTCCATCACACTCCACACCTGCCTCCCATGCAAATCCTGAAACCCTCCAGCACAGTCTCCACCACACCAACATGCAGGAGCTCTCTGAGTCCCAAACACCACCCAGTGACTGCCGCTCAACCTCGTTGCTTCTAGAGTTTATTAGGGTTTTTTTCTGGCTCCGTCATGTACTTCCGTGTGTACACTGGACCCTGCATACAGGAGTTGGAGAGGAGCTCTGACACGGGGGTGCCCAAGCCACGCTCCCGCAACGCGGCGGTGGAGAGGAGACTGCGGCGTGGCCAGGACCGATCCAGGACCCAACCAGTCACCACCGAGGAGGTGGTCATCGCCGCCACGTAGGTCCCGCATCACTCACGCACCCCTGAGCTTTAGTGAAACATTGGAAGTGTCTCGTCTCTTAATGTTAAGGCAGCTTTACATTATCCTGAACAATTCATAAAAATATTATCAAAGTTGCAGTATGTCGATATCCTTCGTCTGTCGATTACAACCTGATTGCATTCATATATAGTTTATATATAGTTTTTATCCAAATCCAAATTTTATCCAACCTTTACAGTATTGCCTCACATTCACCCATTCATACACCGACAGCGGTGTCAACCATACAAGGTAACAAGCAACACGTCAGGAGCAGTTAGGGTTAGCTTAGCTAGGCGGAGCCCGGAGATCCGATTCCAAGACAACCGATCTACCTCCTGAGCTACTACTGCTGATGTTGAGTGTGCTATTACGAATTCCCGGGAAGTAAACGAAAATGTCTGAGAAAGGCAATCCCACATATTTTCTATACTAACTGAATGTTTACAACATGCCATAACTTGAACCCCTCTTTTACATCTAGCCCTGTTTCAAACCCAAGCTTTCCTGGATCAATGCATTGGCACTCTACTCCCAGCAGTCCACCCATCCCTATTCACCACCATCCTGTGTTGTGGCTCTCTCTCTTGTTCTCTGTCACTTATGTGTGTCCGTCCGTGCTCTATGTAGTGTTCCCACTCCCGCTGTGTCACAGTCTGCACACGTGCACACTGTCGTGGCACGTGTCCCCAGCCCCACGCTAGTCTACAACATTCAGTCCGCTGACAGGTAGCCGGCCATCTCTAGCGCATGGCTACGATTTTGGCTCTCACTCACGCGTTAGTGATAACATAGTTGAGGTCATAGCCTGAAAACCGGCTTGTGTTTTGATGACTGTAACACGTTCTAACAGGATGTGAGCTGTCTTTTGAGGATTGTGCTGTCTTTTTCATAGTGTGCTCTGTCTGTTTTGATCTTTTGCGCCCTCTTCTGTGATTTAAAGGTAAGCACATGACTTGGAAGTGCTGCTGTATGCCTTGTGCTTAGTAATGTGTGACTTACCGTACATTGCAGGTCTTGGTGCATTTTATTTCTCATATTCTTCTATGAGCTGTATTTGATACTGCCGCCCCAATTATGCGTATTGTTTTTAAATGTAGACTTTAGAAACACCCTTCTGTACACATGGCCGTATGTCAGGGGCATGCATGGATAGCAGGCATGGGCCCCCTATCCATGTTCACCCCAAGTTACACTCATCCTTTTCTTTCTGCTCCGTCTCTCGGGAGCCCCCCCCACCCCCTCCCAACAGCCTGCAGGCATCGTCCCAGCAGAGCGCGGCAGTGCGGGACGCCAGGCACGCCCAGGATGTGCTGGAGGCTCAGCGCTCGAAGCAGCAGCAGCAGGTGGTGGTGTCCACCCAGAAGCCCAGGGGCCCGGGGCCGAGCCAGAGGCAGAGCCAAGGGCCGGAGGAGCCAGACCTGTGCAGCCTCAGCCTGGCTGAGAAGATGGCTCTGTTCAACCGCCTGGCGCAGCCACCTCCCCGGGTGGTCCGCACCAAAGGAGACACCCGCCAGCGCCGGGGCAACGCCCGCTACCAGACGCAGCCCATCACACTTGGAGATATGGAGCAGGTGGGAGGAGCTTTGTTATTTTCCATTATGATACTCTACTATAATTGGGGGTTTTTAATTCACCAATGCTATAATTAACATTGATATATACACAGATCTTTTCACACCATGTTTGGTTTAATTCAGAATGATGACAGTTTTTGGCAATTTGGCGTTTAGCTTTAGTTTCCCATGAAAAGACAGGAAGACAGGAAGCCACTGTATTTGATGACTAGAATTGAAATGTCTTCTAATGTATGCTCAGCATTTGATTCACAGGTTTCTCCTAAGCAGTCTAAGCTGTCAGAAAGGTATTTAAGAGGTGTGTTAGCATGTGTGTTCTGTACCCCAGGAGCTCTCAGACATGAGTGATGATGAACAGATGCTGCCTGACAGCCCCGTAGAGTCCTCACAAGTAAGCCAGCATGCGGCCTGAGGCTTGGCTAGGCTAGTCCAGCCAGACCTCCTGAGACATCACTGTAGTGCTACTGTCCTGCGTCCCGCTGTCTGGCTACATGTCCGTCATGTGTGATGTCACAATGACAATGTGTAGCGCAAGCCTGCACGATCCGGGCTTGTTAGCCAAGGCTGACTCAATGGTGCTTTGATCAGCCGTGTGTCAATGAAAAGACACACGTCTGTCTGTCTGTCTGTCTGTCTGTCTGTGTGTCTATCTGTGTGTGTGTGTGCGTGGAATGGAAGATGCCCCTGGCCATGTTTGAGCTCCATGCTACGAGTGAAAGGACCTTGTGTTGTGAAGGAGTGGGCGAACAAAACGAGTCAATCACTTCCTCCGCCCCCACTTTTCACTGAAGGCTGCCGTTTGTCGTGGGCTTATTTGAATAACTGCTGTTTTCTGGGGGGCACCCTGTGCTTTAACGCCGCACAGGGTTTGTACAAAGTCTTCAAAGTTTGGAAAATGCTTGATTGTAACAGTTATGGTTTCAAAGAGTATGCTTGAATTTGATTATACCCCTTATATCCCCCTCTACACAATCGCTCATGTAAACCAAGTATCATAATAGTTTAATTGAAACTACCCTTTCGTCATCTTTGGACGGCATTGATTGATTGACATGGGCGTCGAAATTAAAAAGGGGGTGTTTTTCTGATCTGCCACTCTGTCTCATGAGGGCAACCATCTGCTTGAGGGTAGCCATCCAAGTATTGTACCTGCTCAACTACTAGAGAACTGGTGGATTTTGTCATCACTTTAGTAACATCATGCCAGGTTATAGGAACAATTTACATGTGACAAGAAAGGCTTTGAGAGTCTGGGCATTTTTGGTTTAGGTACCTTGAAATGCTTGAAATGTGCTTGAATTTGACCCCTAATTAGCTTCTGTACCTGCTACAGCAGGTTTAAGTTACTTGTCTTTTCTGCATCAAAATACATTCAGATAGTTTTCTGATAATTTACCCTGTATTGGACAATAAGTAATTGTTCTACTAAGTTGTGGTACATTTAAATGACTTCAATATGATCTGGAAAGGTAAAATGGCAACCCCAGCTCTAGTTGCATAAAAAGAGTGGACATGCCGCGTGTATGGCTGCTCACAGGGATTAGTAGGGGGCATCGGGGGGGGGGTTTCATGCTCTGACATGAAACGTCTTTTTCTCTCTAAATCAAATCATGTCTCTCTCACTCTCGCTCTCGCTCTCTCTCTCTCTCTCTCCCTTTCTATGTCTCGTCCTCTTCGCCACACAGCTCCACAATGCCTCACGCTCCAGACTGGACCAGCACCTCCCACCTCATCCACCCACCTCCAAGTCGTCCGCCGCTCTGAGGTCGGGGGAAACGGTCTCCACGGACCACGCCGGGGACATCCACCTAGCCCGGGGGTCCTGCCAGCCCCAACCCCTGTTGGACCCCACCGGCTACCGCGACCGTGGGGGTCTCCCCTCTCAGCAGACGCCCTGGGCCTCCACGGCCCAGAGACAGGAGGAGGAGGAGGAGGAGGAGGATGGAGTCTCAGGGAGGGAAGGGAAGAGGAAGCTGCCATCCCCCGAGGAAGCGCCCCAGCAGACAGCACTGCCCCAGCCCCACAGTAGCCGAGAGAGGAGGTGCAGGGAGGGGGAGGAGCAGAGGCAGCTGTCCAGGGGGAGGGGGGTAGGAGGACGGGGCTCAGAGAGCCAGGAGCTACAGTGGAGAGAGGAGCACAGCGGTGCTCTCAAGGACCCCGTGGAACTACACTTTCCAGACCCCCACAGCAGCTGGGCCGCCAGTGAAGGTACAGTACAGTGAAGAAAGTACTTTTTTTTACAAAAGTAGGCTTCACATGTGGTTGTTTATGTATTCATTGAATTACTAGAAAACATGCTATGGTGATATACATTAAATTACATATCTGGATAGAAAATGTTGGCCATATCTCCCAGTCCTAGCTGAAGATGATTGGCTTTATTTAATGACACGATACAGCTGTTTATCTTGTTGTTTTTAATCAACACCCTGATAGGGCATCCCCAATACACCCCATATATTACCTGTATTCAGTAATTCACTGGACATCTTTTCAATTGCTTCTCAATGATTCCAACAGAATAGATGATTGCAACAGAATGTTCTCTTAACACGGTGTGGTGACGAGTGTGTAATCATGTTCACTGTAACATGGTGTGGTGACGAGTGTGTAACATGTTCACTGTCACGTGTTGTGGTGACAAGTGTGTAATCATGTTCACTAACTTGGTGTGGTTATGAGTGTGTAATCATGTTCACTGAAATGTGGTGTGGTGACGAGTGTGTAATCATGTTCACTGTAACATGGTGTGGTGACGAGTGTGTAATCATGTTCACTGTAACATGGTGTGGTGACGAGTGTATAATCATGTTTACTAGTCACATTTAGGGCTGGGCAATATATCAATATTGTATCGATATTGTCATATGAGACGAGATAGGGTCTTAGTTTTTGGATATCGTAATATGGGGATATGGTATAAGTATCATCTTTTCCTGGTTTTAAATGATGGATTACAGGAAAGTGATGTAATTTTCTGAACTTACCAGACCATTCTAGCTGTTATTTTCACTGAAGTTCAATAACCACATTGTAAAGCCTATGTATTTACTGAACCAGAATACATATTGTGATATCATTATCAAGATATTAAATGGGGAGAGAAGATTTTGACCATATTGCCTGTTCCTAGACACATTCACACATGTCCAGCAGCATTGTGATATGAACACCAGATAAAGCAACATGCAATCAATTGAGCTCAAGTCCAGCCTTTTAACAATAATAATGATAATAATACACTTTATTTACATAGCACAATTCATGCATAAGATTCAGCACAGAGTGCTGAGCAAAAAAGCACATAATCATAACATAATCAAAACAATAAAAACAGGGAAACACTTCAGGAGAAAGCAACGGTAAAAAGATGCGTTTTAAGATTTTTTTTAACGTATCAACTGGTGTAGAGCCGCTAAGACTTCCAGGCAGACTCTTCCAGAGTTTTGGGGCATAGTGAACAAAGGCTGCTTCTCCGTGCCTTTTCGTTCTGACCTCAGGAATAATCTGGAGGTTTGAGTCAGAGGATCCAAGGGACCTAGCAGGCACATATGTCGTAATGACATGTCTGCCATGACAGGGCAGATGGGGCATTTAAAAAACAATAAAATCAAATAAAACCAAGATTTTAGGATTAGACTAATGTGGGTTCTATGTCTGGCTTTCGTCAGAACACATGCTGCTGCGTTCTGTACGACCTGTAACTGACGGATCGCTTTCTTTGACACACCAGACAGAAGGGCCTTGCTATAATCTAGCCTGCTGGAGATAAAAGCATGCATTAACTATTCTGTGTCTACCTGGGAGAGAAATGGTCTGACTTTGGCAATATTCCTTACATGATAAAAGGACACTTTAGTTACGTGGTCAGACAGTTTTTCTCTCAGCTTTTGCTCCATTAACTAGGATCTCAGTTTTGCCTTGATTTAGCTGTAAGAAGTTCTGCGTCATCCACAGACTTATGTCAGAGATGCATGCAGTCTTTGATAGAACTGTAATCGTTCAAGCTTTCAGAGATATATACAGTAGTTGGGTATCATCAGCTTAATTATGGAAATTGATGTTTCGATTTCTAATAATATTGCAGAGCGTCTAAGATAGACGTGCGGGACACCACATGTCAGGTCTGTTATATCGGAGGAGTGGTCATCCATGGCAACAGAGAATTTTCGACCAGAAAATTAAGTAAGAACTGAACCATTTAAGAACTGTGCTAGAGAGACCAACCCAGTGTTCAAGTCTATCCAACAGAATATTATGACAGGAACAGAGAGCTTTTTCAGTGTTCATTCTGAGGTCATTCACAACTTGACTAGAGCTGTTTCCGTACTGTGTTGGGCCCTGAAACCAGACTGGAATTTTTTCAGTGGTTTAATTTAAGCGATTTTAAAAAGCTACAGAAAAGGTGCCTTTGAACGAGTCATTAACGATTGTTAAAATTTCCTCTGCAAAACTATTTAAAAATAATTTTCAAAAAGTGGTGGGAATAGGATCAAGAGCACAAGTAGAACTCACAGACAACTTTCCTGATCATTTCCGAGTTCACTGATGTGCATTGTGCATGGTGCATTCAGATTTTGGGGCAATACTTTGTGGTACATTGTCCAGCCTTTTCTGAATAATAATTCTGATGGCCGTAATCTCATCTCTAAAATATGCATTGCATTTACTCAGGTGGTTAGGGTAATAATTAGGGGCAGGTTTTATGGGAAAAGAACCCTTGGATTGCTAGAATTTGTATTTATAAGATAAGATAAGATGGAACTTAATGAATCCGTTTGTTTATTTTTATATTCTGTTTTCCATATAGTTTTTTTATTTTATTGTACTGTATCGCTATGTAACATGGCACAAGAATTTCCTTCGGGATTAATGAAGTTATATTCTATTCTATTCTAACTTTATTAATCCTGAAGGAAATTGTTGTGCCAGGTTGCATAGCAATACATTAAAACAATAGAGAAATAAACAGTAGAATAATGCAAATAAAACAACAGATTTACAAATTTACAGTAGGTCTAAGTCCTAGTAGAAGTATAAAAATATACTCCGCAAAAACAATTACAACAATTACAAACAGTGGAACAGTGGACCAGCTCTTTACCCTCGCAGGGTTGTTGGGGGGGGGGGGGGGCATGGGAGTTTGCCCATCCAGTCTACATGTGCTTTGTGGACTTGGAGAAGGCCTATGACCGTGTCCCCCGGGGAATCCTGTGGGGGGTACTACGGGAGTATGGGGTACCGGGGCCGTTGGTACGTGCCATTCGGTCCCTGTACGAACAAAGTGCGAGCTGTGTCCGTATTCTCGGCACAAAGTCAAGCACGTTCTCAGTGGGTGTTGGACTCCGCCAAGGTTGTCCCTTGTCACCGGTTCTGTTCGTGATCTTCATGGACAGAATCTCAAGGCGCAGCCGAGGTGAGGAGAGTGTCCGGTTTGGGGACCTCAGAATTGCATCTCTGCTCTTTGCAGATGATGTGGTTCTGTTGGCTACATCAGACCGTGACCTCCAGCATGCACTGGGGCGGTTTGCAGCCGAGTGTGAAGCGGTCGGGATGAGAGTCAGCACCTCCAAGTCTGAGGCCATGGTTCTCTGCCGGAAAACGGTGGAGTGTTCCCTCCGGGTTGGGAGTGAGTTGCTGCCTCAAGCGAAGGAGTTCAAGTATCTCGGGGTCTTGTTCACGAGTGAGGGCAAAATGGAGCGGGAGATGGACAGACAGATTGGTGCAGCGTCTGCAGTGATGCGGGCGCATCACTGCAACTGGGAGGAGACCCCGGGGCAGACCCAGAACCCGCTGGAGAGATTATATATCTCGTCTGGCCTGGGAACGCCTCGGGATCCCCCAGGAGGAACTAGAGAGTGTGGCTGGGGAAAAGGAAGCCTGGGGGGCCCTGCTTAGCCGGCTGCCACCGCTACCCGGCCCCGGATAAGCGGACGCAAATGGATGGAAAAACAATAATTGAAGTGTAATAAAAGGGTAATAATAATAATGGTAAGAGGAAGTATTGCACATGATAAAAAGAATATTAGGAATATCAGAATCAGAATCAGAATTGCTTTATTCGCCAAGTAGTTTTCACATACGAGGAATTTGCTGTGGTTGTTGGTGCATACAGACAACATAATGACAACTGGTAATATAACATAGTAATATTGCGAGGATAATATTGAGAAGAAGTATTGCACATGACATTAAGAATATTGCACATGATGATCAGAGGAGATGAGCGGTAATATTTAGAGGTAACATGATATTAATAATATAGCACATGATATTGAGAGTGTGCTATATTATATTGTCTTATATTTCAACTGTCCTTCCTGCAGAGGGGGGAGGAGTTCTAGAGTTTGATGGCCACAGGCAGAAAGGACCTCCGGTGGCGTTCTGTGGTCCACCTCAGTAGTCTGTCTACGGCTGAAGGTGCTCTGGTCTGAGAGGTGTTGTCCATAATACTGAGTAGTTTACTCAGCATCCTCTGCTCCGAGACCTGAGAAGATGACGCTGGCCACCACCGAGTGATGGAACATCTGCAGCATGGTTTTGCAGACGTTGAAATATCTGAGTCTCCGTAGGAAGTACAGGCGACGCTGACCTCTGTTGTACAGGGCCTCTGTATTTTTAGTCCAGTCCATCTTATTGTCTATGTGGACACCCAGGTACTTGTATGCCTTGGCAATGTCCACCTCGGTCCCCCTGATGCTGACTGGTTTCGGGTGAGTCGGTTGCTTCCTGAAATCCACCGGCAACTCCTTAGTCTTAGCGATGTTGGGTCGCAGGTGATTTAGTCCACACCACTTCACGAAACTGTCCACCACACTCCTGTACTCGGACTCCTGTCCCTTGCTGATACAGCCCACAATGGCAGAGTCATCCAAAAACTTCTGCAGGTGGCAGGACTGTGTATCTGAAGTCTGAGGTGTAGAGTGTGAACAGGAAAGAAGACAGGACTGTCCCCTGAGGTGCTCGTGTGTTGCTCACTATTGTGTCCGACATGTTGCTCTGCAACCTCACATACTGTGGCCGACCTGTGAGGTAGTTGGTGATCCAGGCCACTAGTGGAGCGTCCACCTTCATGTCCAGTAGCTTAGTCCCAAGCAGGGCAGGCTTTATGGTGTTCAAAGCATTTGAGAAGTAGAAAAATGTGACTCTCACAACACTGCCTGACTCCTCCAGGTGAGAGTAAGCCCTGTGCAGCAGAAAGATGATGGCGTCTTCCACGCCAATGCGGGCCCGGTAGGCGAACTGCAGGGGGTCTAGTGATGGTTCGACTAATGCATGGATGTGCTTTAGGACTAGCCTCTCCAGTGACTTCATAACATGTGAAGTGAAAGCCACTGGTCTGTAGTCACTGAGGGTGTTTGCATGTCTTTTCTTGGGGACGGGAACCAGGCATGATGTTTTCCACAGGACAGGGCCAATCATCGTGCTCAGGCTCAGGTTGAAGATGTGTTGGAAGACGCTGCACAGCAGAGTCGCACACGCCTTGAGCACTCCGGGGCTGAGGCCGACCAGCCCTGCAACCTTGCCTGGGCGTAGTCTGCCGAGTTCACTTCTCACATCCTCCGCCATGATGGTGATTGGCCCTGGAGAGAAGATGGGGAGGAGAGGGGAGGGGAGGGAGCGAGAGGGGAGGGTGGAGAGGAGCCACATCATCAAACCAACAAATTTAGCTCATTGGCCTCATCCAATCCAATTTACATAAAGTTTAGAGAGAAATGTACAAAGTTTTAGAGAAATAAGATTGCCTGGCATTTCTGATCGCTGCATTGTATTCTGCTAGGAGTTCTTTTAAAATATAATGATGGGCCTGAAGTTTTGTCTTTCTCAGTCCCCGTTCAGCTTTCTTTTGAGTTGCTTAATATCGTGTTTTCTCCTTGTTTTTTTTTGTATCTGATTGGGGCAATATGGTCAATAGAGGATTTTTGTTTTGTATTTAAATTATCAACTAGATCATCAACATTTCAGATGTAAGATATTGTCTTTTTACAGTGTGTTTTATAATGACAATGCAGCATATGAAGAGAGACAGTGAATTCAATTAATTAGTGATCGGACAGAACCACATCCATAACTGCTGAAATGTTAACAGAGAGAGTAATGACAAGTTCGAAGATATGACCACAGTTGACCAGAGTTGGCTCATTAACATGTTGGATGAAGCTCAGATCTTCCAGTAGATTCGAAAAGTCAGTAGCCTTCTTGTCTGTGTTATTGTAAATGTGTAGATTAAAGTCACCAGGAACTTAGGGAAATGCTTTGGTTAGACAATAACTGCAAGAATGAGTACTTGATATTTCAGTAAAACAACGTGATACTAAAATTAACTAAAAACATCAAAATAAATGTCTCGGTACATATGGTGGCTGTCCCCCAACCCCTTTTCCCTTGTCTAATGGAGTAGGAGAAGTTATAATTTTGCAGGGCAGTTTCAATTAAAACGCCAGCGGCATCAGTGTTTAGCCAGGTTTGAGTTAAAAATAGTCAAACTGATGTTCTAAAATAAGATCATTAATTAAAAAAAATTTATTGATGAGGGATCTGATGTCTCATTTGTAGATTTACTGTCTTGCTTTAATCTGTAGATGTCTGGATACAGGGATGCATACAAGGTTATTAAAATGTACTCCGCTGTGAGTTAGGGGTTTAGATCTTATAAGAGGTTGAGTATCTATCAAAAACGGTCTGTGAGGTCTTTTCGTTACACGGACTGGAATCGTGGCTGTATTGCACGACCTATTATAAAAAGGTGTCAGGAATAGAGGAATTTATAGGATTGTTGGAGGGGCTGGCTCCACATGAGCAGCCTAAGGACCAGGTATGGAAGGTGGAGAGTGTAATGATGTGTGTGGCCAACAGGGGGAGGTGGTAACAGTGGCAATACCTTTAAATGGCTGCCTAGAACAAGAACTGATGACCAATGAGGAGTGAGTATCCAGAGCAGGGACACGGGTGTCGGTGATTGAAAACATCGTCATGCAGTCATTCATGGAAGCTTGCAGCCTTCCCCTTCTCCTTCGCCATATGGAACTGTTGTCAAGACTTTCTTTCTATTCGTTTTTGTGTTCTGTTAAACTGTAAGATTGGGCCTATGCACTCAGTAACACAAAGTAGGAAAGCAATCTCTTCACTTCTTCCCACTGAGCCTAGCGCTTCGAGGGGACATTGAGTGGCTGTGGGGGGTATGGGGGGTATGTGGGGGGATTGATTGAGGGGGTAGCAGACGGGCTGAGCTATCTCATTACCGTTGCTTAGACGACGAAGGGGGGCGGATGGGACAGGGGGAGACTAAGGGCTTGGGAGTCATGAGCGTCGTACTACTGTTCCCTGGTTAAGTGACGCTGGCTGCTTTCCCATGCTGACTTGCTGGGCATCACTGCTGAGTTTGCTCAGTTTTTGAGTTTCAAAAAGCATGACAACAGTTTTGTTGCATGTCGATCAGACAGCTGACCCTGCGGCCTAGATGCGTTATTGATCGCTTTTTCTCTCTCTCTCTCTCTCTCTGTGTGTGTGTGTGTGTGTGTGTGTGTGTGTGTGTGTGTGTGTGTGTGTGTGTGTGTGTGTGTGTGTGTGTGTGTGTGTGTGTGTGTGTGTCTTATCGCTTTGCAGAGCTGCCAGAGTCGCCCAGAGCAGCCTGGGGTACTCCCTGCAGTGGGTCCCAGCAGCTTACAACGGGCGAGGTCAACATGGACGTGGGAGGAGCCACCTACCAGTACGATGAGTCAGAGCCGGCAGGGGAATGCATCAGGAAGATGAGCGCCAGACAGATGTCCATCAAAGACCGGTACGCCCACGCTCTGCTGTGGCCTCTGTAAACCCTGTTTGTGTATCATGCTCTTGTTATCGCATGACGCATGATGTTGTGTATGACTGCTTGTGTTGACTTATGATTTATTAGCTAGAAGTTATTTCAAAGATCCTTTAAATGTGCTAGTTGCACATGTAGAGATCAGTTTAGTACCACAGTGTTCTTGGCTTTACTATTATTAATTATTGCTACCTTTTTTACATTCATTTTTAAATGATTTCAATGCATTTAGCAATGCATTGATGGTTGAGATTTTATTTGACATAAGTGACTGCTGTTGTGTCAGGCCACTCAATCTATTGATAAATAATAATGATGGAAATTATGTAAGTACTGTAATGTACTTTCAGAATACATGCAATTCACCTCCTCTTTCTTTTCTCCCTTACTTTGCACGGAGCCATTGGCTGGTAGAACTGGTGGTAGTCTATCACTGGGTTAGGCTGGTGAATGACGAGCTCTCATCTCATTGGCTCCTCTCTGCACAGGCCTGCCTGCTCCCACTGAAATACCTCTGTGACAGGATCATTTTTTGGCCTTTGATCGTTTATGCATTGAATGACATGAACATTCTTCAGATTTTGACCTAAGCCATGCTTACAATGAAACAGTTTGTCTTGACTAACAGTGTGTGTGTGTGTGTGTACCCACCTCAACACTGTAAAACAATACAACATTGAGAAGCCAACAACCTGCCATGATCGCAGTGACTGACATCTCGCAGGGATCGCTCTATATGCTCTAGCTTCACTAAGTATTCATAACTCAATGACAGACTGGCTAATGCTGTGCTCTGTTTAGCTCTCTACTGCAATTTGTTTGTGCCGAAGCAGCATGACCGAAACGCCACACTTCTTATTAGCCTTATGGTTTGGAAAATAAGGGTTGTCTAATCGTATTATTATATACAATTTCTTCCAGTCTGGCGCTTCTGAAGAAGAGTGGCGAGGAAGACTGGAGGAACCGCATCAACAAGAAGCAGGAAGCTGCCAAGACGGCGGAGGTGACGGCCAACCACAATGCGCAGCTATTGGAGATGGAGCAGAAGAAGGTAAACCAGCGGACCCACATCACAGAGTAATAAAGCATTTGTGTTATTTAACGTGATTTCAAGTTATCAGTTTTGCAATAATTGCATATTTATTTCCTCACCACATTGAAGTCCATTAAAATAAAGGCAATGTCCAAAATGTTCATGACCATGAATCTAATCTACACTATATGGCCAAAAGTCAGTGGACACCCCTACTAATTATTGAGTTCAGGTGTTTCGGCTACACCCATTGCTAACAGGTGCATAAAATCAAGCACATAGCCATGAAATCTCCACAGACAAACATTTACAATTCAGAATGGTTCATAAAGAGCTCAGTGACTTTGAACGTGAAATTTCTGCCCTGCTAGATGTGCCCCGGTCAACCATAAGTGCTATTATTGTGAAGTGGAAGCGCCTAGGAGCAACAACAGCTTGACCACAAAGTGGTAGACCACGGAAACTCACAGAGCGGACAAGTGCTGAAGCACATAGCGAGTAAAAATCGGCTATCATCTGCTGTATCACTCACTACAGAGTCGGGAGCTTCATGGAATGGGTTTCCATGGCCGATCAGCTGCACACAAGCCTCACATCACCATGTGCAATGCCAAGCGTCGGTTGGAGTTGTGTAAACCACGCTCCAACTGGACTCTGGAGCGTCTGTCTGGAAATGTGTTCTTTGGAGTGATGAATCACGCTTCACTATCTGGCAGTCTGATGAACGAATCTGGGTTTGGCGGATGCCAGGAGAATGTTACCTTCCGGAATGCATAGTGCCTACTGTAAAGTTTGGTGGAGGAGGGATAATGGTCTGGGACTGTTTCTCAGGGTTTGGGCTAGGCCCCTTAGTTCCAGTGAAGGGTATACTTAATGCTACAGGATATGAAGACATCTTAGCCAATTGGGCGCTTCCAACTTTGTGACAACAGTTTGGGGAAGGCCCTTTGCTGTTCCAGCATGACTGTGCCCCTGTGCACAAAGCAAGGTCCATAAAGACATGGTTAGATGAGTTTGGTGTGGAGGAACTCGATTGGCCTGCACAGAGCCCTGACCTCAACCCCATTGAACACCTTTGGGAGGAATTAGAACACCGATTGCGAGCCAGGCCTTCTCATCCAACATCGGTGCCTGACCTCACAAATGCTCTTTTGGCTTAATGGGCACAAATTCCACAGACACACTCTAAAATCTTGTGGAAAGCCTTCCCAGAAGAGTGGCAGCCGTCATAGCCGCAAAGTGGGGTCAAACTCCATATTAAAGCCCGTGGTCCACTGACTTTTGGCCATATAGTGTATAGCTACGGTAGGCTGTGAGTGATGTGCTATATGTGTGTATGTTGTGTAGGGTCAAACCTGCACCAGGTGTTGCGTGCCTCTACTGGCATGCAACACCTGACTACCTGTACCTGGGTTCCCACCTCTACAATGTAATTGTATTACATTAGTGTGTAATTTACATAATTTGTCTGAAACTTGTGTTATCGATTGGTCCAATGGACGTAAATGACATCAATGGTCCAACTTTTGTGCGGGAATCAAACATCTTCACAATGCACATATGCAACAGTAACGTGATTATATTAGAAAATAGCCAAGCGTGACGCTTCCCCTTTAAGGGGAGACCTCTGTTTCCTCTCCCGTGCCCTCACTCAACCACCCTTCCCCTCCCTCTCCCCTGGCTGCTTGTCTGTAGGAAGATGAGGTGGCAATGGTGATTGATGGGTGTGATGTGTCAGAAGAGCCCTGGGTAAGGCCAACGCACACCAACACCTGGTCCTGACACACACACACACACACACACACACACACACACACACACACACACACACACACACACACACACACACACACACACACACAGGCTGTGTTTTAAGATGTTTCATAGCTCACGTTGGTTTTGGGGTGCCCTGGTGCGATATCTATAAAGCATATCTGCTTCATGATGAGAACATTAATTCAAACGATGGGAAAGGCTGTGAAACGATGCTGTGATTTATTAAGTGCAATGCCCCGAAGAGAGTGTATTGTTAAATGTATTCCTAAATTCAATGTTGAGGTTATGAAAGCATCTTGGTCTGGTTCCAGGAGAAACATAAGAGTGGGTTCAGTTCCTTCTTATGGTATGGGGGTCAAGAGGTCAACCAGAACTGAGATAATCCTATCAAATGTACATCAATCTGTCTGTATTGTATTGTGTTTGTATATGCACCATCGTCTCGTCTCGTCAAATGGCTGCTTAGTCTCAATGAGACAAATCTGTATAAATAAATGACAAATACATTGAAGTCAAATCTAGTGATCTAATGGTCAGGTTGACATCTACAGATTGACAAGTAAAACCTTTATTTGACTTTGAGCGTGTGCTGTATATGACAGCAGGATGCTATTGTAGGTCCTACGTCGGTTATTAGCTTATAGTTAACTAATTAATTATAGAGAATGTATTAAATGAAAATAATTAATCTGATTTAATAATTACTGGGCAGATCAGGGACCAATAACCGGACAGTGGGTTAAATCTCATAAAATATACTAAACTGAATTGTGACTGAGATTAATAATGAGTTATTACCTATAATCAAAATGACAGTTTCTTGACGCATCCGAGGCTGGCTTCAACACAATATTCAAGGAAAAACCACTAGGAATACTTCTATAATTACAATATAAGAATGTTTATTAAATTCAAGTTGGCAATTGACAGCATGAAGTGTGTGTGTGTGTGTGTGTCCTTCAATTTCCTATCACGGCGACCATGCCTCTGTAGGAGCCCGCCTTCTCCTCTACTGTCTCTGTTGCCTCTGAGCTCCCGCTCTACACCGATCCTCCTAGCGAGCCTAGTAGTCAGGTAGGAACTCTCATCCACGGTCCACCTGCTGTCTGTTGCATGCTCTGCCTGCCTCATTATCCCTGCGTTGTGATGCACAACACAACTCGTCATTTAAACCCATTTGTTTCATGCCGCCAGAGACTGTATGGCGATGAAGCCATGTGCATGCATGTAGGAAGCAGGACAAGTATTAGACAACCCATTCAGCTAATTCTAACACGCACGTGTTGGAACGCAAATAAATCACATATTTTCCCTTTTATATCTAGCATTTTGTGAAGTGATGAAGTGCAAAAAAATCTATAGGCTGATCTTATAGGTTTCTTTATAGGCTGATCTGCTTTGTTGATCATTGCTCATTTCTAACTTAAGCCCTTAACAACCCTATACTCCTCTGCAACACTCCCGCAATATGCTATTCATCTCCCTCTGTTGCCTAACACACAATCCAGGCAATGAGAAAATAAAGGTTAACCAGGGTTCCCAGGGGTACTTGAAATTTCTCAATTTGCGGAGGAAAAAAAATCAAGGCCTTGAAAGTTTTTGAAAACCAACCACCCTATTTTTCATATTTTTCATAATTTTTCATTGAATTTGAGGGAATTGGACCTGAAAAGTCCTTGAATTTGAGAAGGTACGGGAACCCTAATTAAAGCTAAAGCGCAACAACAGCACCGCTCCTGTGTTCACTGAGCTCAGGATTAAGTCCTGCAAAGCTCAGACACCCCAACAGCGATGACCGTCAACACCGTGGCACTCGCAGCTTCCTGGTCCTGCATTGTCCCGAGACACACTCGCTCTGTCTTCATCTCTCCATTCTCATCTCCCCCTCCCCCTGCTCCTTTCTCTTTTCCCACCCATCCCACCATTTCCTACTGGTTGTTGTGAAGGCCTCTAGATCCCTTCTGTTGGACGAGAGGCATCCATGGAGGAGGAAGGTGACCAAGAACCCCCTCCTCCACGCCTCACCATCCCATAAACTCTGCACTATCAAGTTCACACTGTCCTCCATAGATATATACACCTAGATACTGTTCATTGGAGCGATGCACCAACACGGCTGGCATATTAGTCAGGAGAAGCTGCATCTCCTAATGCATGCATGTATGTATACAGAGGCAGGAGGTGCCTTGGTTTGTTACAAATGCCAGTCATGTTTTTATGATGCAGGATACTTTGTTACATTTAGTTCGTAAGAGTAAAATATCGTTAAATAAATTATCACCTAAGAAATGAGTTATTCCCTGTTGCTTTGGCGCCTCGATGTAGTTATTTACGTGTATGGCTTCCCAGAACGTTGTGCTGTGGGCCCGTCTCTCGTTGTCCATGTCAGTTCACTACTTCTGCTCTTATCATCATAGAACAGGCTGCTCTCTGCTCGAGGACACCTGCTTTGGTACCATCCATTTCAACATCAGATTTTCTGCTTATGATTGTTATGTTACTTTTCAAATTGGTGTAATTTGTTGAATCTGAATTACTAAGTGGTGTGGCACTGTTGAGGGGCAGCATGTATGTGTTTTGTTGGTTTCCTTGCTGGTGTGGGTGACATGATGCAAGCAGGTCATACAAATAAACCCGCCGTGTTGCTAAGAGCTCAGATGTCTGGCCATGTTTGTCCGAACTGCTTTTCTGTTGTGCCTTTCTGTAACCAGTGCTCTTGATGATTTAAGTAAGTTCCTGTGTAGTTATTCAATATCTCTCCCTCCCCAGAGATTGGAGGAGGGGGAAATGGAGGCCCACGTGTCCATTCAGGAGAGGAAGCAGTTAATCGTGACGCAGGAGGAGGCCTGGAAGACCAAGGGCAAAGGAGCTGCCAATGACTCTACCCAGTTCACTGTGGCCGCCCGCATGGTCAAGAAAGGTAACCCACTCCCCACATTACGTCCCCACCTACCAGTGGAAAGTCTATTTGTTTACGTTTGGGAGCCAGTTAGACATGTGTGGGGTCCCGGACTAGCCGCCATGAGGCCCCCACTGGGTCAGAACATGACTAAACAACCAACCTGTTATCCTGTTAGTGCAGGGCGGGGCCCCACAGACGGGCAGTGTTTGGTTTCTTCATTATTTTTCATCCTCTCAAACAGGAAGTGAGCTGCTTGCGTTTAGCCAGATCATGGATGATGGTACATGACACAGAGTAGGATTAGCTTCATGGTTATATTAGTGTCATGGTTCTGAAGTGACTACCTTAATAATTAATCAGTGTGCTGTATTTGTGGTTGTGTTTTGGGTGTCAGGACTGGTGTGTCCCACTGCCCTGCATTCCTCTCCACTAGTCAAACCCAAGAACAGCACCCTGGCCATCTCCAAACCACAAGAGGGTGGGTCTCTCTCTCTATCTCTCTTATACTGAGACTAGAAATTTATTTTGTTTTTCCTATTAAATTTGCATAAAATATTGAAAAATAATAAACATACTTAAATTCTGAACTAAATTCTTGCTTTGGAGTTGTTATAATCTGCTGTCTGTTTTTCTTCTTTAAATGACAAAGAGACAGAGGTATCTGTGTATATAATAATACTGTATAATAGTTTCATTGATTTTCAGTGTTTTTAGTGTATAATGCATCAGCATCATTGTCAATACAACCGTCATCAATAATCTGGCTGCTGATCATTCTGTCTTGCTCCCAATGCCTGATATATAATATAATAGAGATTATGCTCAATTCATCCCATACAGAAATGCACAACTGCATAATTTAGAGTAATCAACACTGCCATTGTGCTCCATGCGCACAATGGCACATTTGTTCACATATGTTTATCTGTATGTGGAAAAGTTACATTGTCTTCCCATTTTCTCTTTGTAAGTAGCTTTGGATAAAAGCGTAACATGCCAAATGCCCAAAATGTAAATTTTCTATGCCGAGATCAAATGGGAATGCCGCTGCCTCTTTCTTCAGAGATCAAGGCCATAGCAGATATGAACGTTGAATCGGACGTGAAGCTGGATAAACTTGAGTCTTTCCTCGGCAAGCTCAACAGTAAAGGTCAGTCTCGCACCACAACAAACTGAAGAAGCGCTGACGTTGCATTGGCTTTGTAACTCTCCAAAAAATACTTTCTAATGAGTTATCCAGTTTGGATCAACAAATTCCCTCCGTAAAATTCATCTTCACAAAACATTTTCCTACAACTTCGGTGTTAACATGACTGAGGCTGATTTCAGTAGTTTAGGAATCATGATCCGGCAGGTGTGCATTAAAACCGTATATTGCACACGTGGTTCGACTCAAGTTAAATCACTTCTAAATGAATCCGCTACCCAACCTGTAACCAAAGCAACACTAAAGAGCACAGCTGTCAAAACGTATTCGTTATCAACTGCGGCAGATTTCATAAACTTCATAAAGTAACGACCCAGAAGAAAATCATGAAAAAAAATGTCAATCTTTTTGGAGCAGAGGAAAATTTTATTGAATACTTTGTAACAAATTATGGCGATGGAGCCATAACCTTCGCTTACCTCACCATGGTGTGGTGCATGGTTGTAAAAGGGATTTGATTTCGGCACTTTGCGGAGGCGACCACCCTACGATTCACGTCTTTGGCTCTTTGCCTCAATGTCGTGCCTTAAAACTGTTTTAATGCACACCTACTCGTTGACTTCTTATTCTTTGAATGTTGCATAGAAGGGTCATGTTTTTAGCGTTCCTTGAAGCATTGCATGCTGCACATACAACACATGGTCAGAGAAGAAAAGGCCATTGCTTTTGCATGTTCTTAGTTCTGTCTGGGGTTTTGTGTTTGCCCTGCAGGGCCCAGCCTGCCCGAGGCCACCATCACGGTGACCCAGAAGAAGGTGAAGGAAGTGATGAGCCTGGAGGACGAGACCTTCTCCAAGTTCTACCGCCAGATGGAAGATCTGCCCGTGGTCAGCGGTGCGGTGGAGATAGATGACGACTTTGATGCCATCTTCGACCCTCTGTTGCCAAAGTAAGTCAGCAGTAGTGGATGGTGATTATGTTGTTTTTTAAGTATATAATAATATAACACTAACCATTTGCATGGCAAACCAATGGTGGCCAAGTGACAAGGTATTTGTCACAGTGTTTGACACTCTAAACACATACACAAAATATATTATGCATTATACATTATACTGTCAGCTGGACCGTGACCTTTTTGGCCCCTTCTTGTGTTCCTATTGCAGGCTGACGTCTGAGATGGTGCAACACAAACGGTCGGTGCGGCCCACGCGGAACGTGCCATCGTCCCGGAACCCCCTGAGGATGCTGGCGGCGCGGCAGGACATCAGACACGAGTACACGGAGCAGCGGCTCAATGTTGGCCTGCTGGAGAGCAAGAGGATGAAGGCAGAAACGAGTCAGTTGTTTTTTGTGATTTCTAAAAATGTACCTTGAACCTGTGTTTTAGATGCTGCGTAAGGTGCACCTAATCCCACATGAACAGGTACCACTATGAACACATACTGTATATTTTAAAAAATTATGAATGAATGAAAAAATATGTAACTAATATAAATCTAGAATATAAAATGACAAAACATGTACTAATAATGTATTGGGAAGTACACAAGAACATTTATTTTGCCTTGTTCCCTTGTACAGGGAGATTACAAAAACTTCCATAGGTCTTGGTGTTGTGTCTCTATGGTATGAATTGTGCACTTCACATCGCCTTGCATACAGCGGTTAGTGGTACAGAACAGATGAGCGCAAGTAACCCCGGCTTCATCCACTGAGATCACACTCTGCTTCCTGCCTTTGTGCAGAACGACCGAACAGAGCTTATCCTCTGGGTTGTTTTCTTTCAGTCTCTTGTTTAACTGCTGTGCAGCGGTGTGAGTTCTGCAGCCCCTGTGTTGTAGATGACATCAACCAACCCATAGTTACTCAGGACTCGCCTTCCTCCGTCACCTTCCTGTGTGTGTGTGTGTGTGTGTGTGTGTGTGTGTGTGTGTGTGTGTGTGTGTGTGTGTGTGTGTGTGTGTGTGTGTGTGTGTGTGTGTGTGTGTGTGTGTGTGTGTGTGTGTGTGTGTGTGTGTGTGGACTCTCAACACATTTGTCCTACATACACGTTTGCTGCAATGTATGGCTTTGTGAATGAAATAAAAACGTAACAACCTTTTTTCCCACAGAGTGGGAGAAAAAATGTGTTTCCACATTGTGGAAACAGATGCATAAAATTGTGAGCGTAAACCTTCATATCTTAGTTTAATAAACAAGGTTTATTTATTTTTTGTCCCACCGGACAAAAAAACCCAAAGACCCATCTGACTTTAGTGGGAAATGTTACAGTCCTGCCTTCATTCCCGGGACAAATGACTGCAGTATTCACAGGTCTTAATCAGCTCCAGCTCTGATCGGCAGTGATGGAATCATAACGCTTGGGTGGACACACAAATCTTCACCCCTTTTCCGGCGTGATGCTATGACTATTTTAAAAGAGACTGAATAACAGATGGGAAAAAGAAGTAACCACCAGAGCATTTGCTTTCGACAGTTTACTAACCCTGTTAGTAAACTGGCCTCCCCTCCTTTGAGGGTGCGTGTGTCTTCGTTGAACCATGCCGCTGGTCTTTTTGCTTTCCGCTTTTTAACTACAAGAGGAGCAGCAGAGTCGATAGCTGCTGATAAGGCGGTGTTAAACACATCGGTGAGACCATCCACGGGACCCCTGAAGTCAGCAAGAGGAGCAAGTAACAGGGGTAACTTATCTGCCATGGCTGTGGTGGTATCAGGGTTGATACGACGGCAGCTATAAGTACCATGGCGGTCGTCCCTCTGGCAAGATACCACCACCTGGAAAGTGAGCAGACAGTGATCAGAGAGAGCTGAGGTATAAGGAGAGACACATAAATAATTTCAACTCCACGGGTCAGGACAAGTTCCAATGTGTTTCCACCGGTGTGGGTCGGCAGCTGAACATGCTGTTTGAATCCAAATGTGTCTATAATGGACAGAAAAGCTTTTGCAAGAGTCAGATGGGCTATTTACATGGATGTTAAAATCCCCCATAAGCAGAACATTGTCAGAGTAAGTTGCAAGATCAGCCGCAAACTCAGAGAACTCATCCACGAAGTTTGAATAAGGCCCCGGTGGGCGGTAGACTGCAGCCAAGAAAATTTGTCTGCAATGTCATGATCTCTCTGCTTAATGCGAACTGAGGAGCTAAAAGCAAGCACCTCAAAAGATGAAAACATGCAACTGCTCTTTGGTCTTAGGACCAGCTTTTGTGACCTCCTCCACAAAAGCGTCTGCTAAATGCCCTAAATGTATTGATGTCTATGTTATTGTCCTTGTGTTGCTGCAGTGAGTAAGAACTCTGGGTTCTCCGAGGTGGCGCTGGCGGGTCTGGCCAGCAAGGAGGACTTCAGCAGTGTCAGCCTGCGCAGCGTTAACACGTCCGAGCATATGTCCAACAACAGTGCCGTGCCCTACAAGAAGCTCATGCTGCTGCAGGTCAAAGGTCAGTATTATGTGGACCCCACGTAGACCCCCTTACCAGGAAATAAATGCCTCATAAACACTGCATTCTAGCCTGTGTTGGACGAATCATAAATCATCACACATGCATAAATACATTTATATTGTGTGTCAGCTTCATGCTAATCTTTTAAATTAGCTTCCATCTCCTTATGGCCCGACACGACACAACTTTCAAAGTTGGCAGATCGCTGCACTGTGCACATCGCTGTCTGTGTCTGTCTGTCTGTGTCTGTCTGTGCGCGCCACCAAGGGGTGTTGGGTTGGGGGTGGCGTGGTTGCAGTGCAGGACAGTTTAGGAATTGAACAATGGGTGTGTGTAGTTATAATAGGAAAGGGGCTATAATAGGAGGAGAAGCCTGTGGTGGGGAGGGTATCATCTATTTTGGTGTCTGCTCCACACGTCTGCCAGTGACATTGATATTGTGGTAGTTTGTTTGCTTAGATGAGTTGCATGTGCTTGTCTTGATTAGCGACCGGGCTCCATGCCAGCTAACTATGGGAAACAAAACACACCCTAGCTCTCATGTAGACTAATGTATTCAAACAATAATAATCTACAGAGTTATGACAACTGTTTTTTATTCGAACACAAATATAATGAACGAGATGAGTTAAAGCCTAGTACATGTTGTACTACTTAGAGGAACTAGAGGAACCGCTGTGCTACATACTACTTGCATATTTGCATTACTTAAAGTGGCAACTTTTTTGCTTTAACTTGAAGTAACTGCTGATTGCACAGTGTAATGGCTATGGAATAATGAAACCAGACAGTGGATTTTCTTTGCGACAGCGGCACAAATCGTAAATTGAAAAGCTGACTTACTTCCAATTTTACATACATTACGCACACACATACAGAGGCACACAAACATGATAGACGATCCCTTGTGAGCCACCTGTCATGGTGTTCATGTTGTGACAGGTCGACGGCACATCCAGACCAGACTGGTGGAGCCCAGAGCGTCATCCCTGAACAGCGGGGATTGTTTCCTGCTCATCACCCCGCACCACTGCTGCGTCTGGATGGGAGAGTTTGCCAACGTCATTGAGAAGAATAAGGTATGCTTGTTGTTTTGGAAGTTGTGTCATGGTTATCAGTATTATGGTGGCGTTGTTAAAATGTGCTGAAACTGTTCAACTGTTTGCACAAACATTCCAATAATAACATAGCCAATACCTTAATGCTACTTGTAAGAATCAGTGCATTCTGAGCTCCGTGGCTTGAGACAATAACAATCAGAAATTAATGTTAGTTGTAACCATAATTAAACCTTGTGCACATTTAAAAAAGCTATGAAATATACATATTTTTCAATTATCCACACTTACATGTCACTTTGTGCGAAATGCGACCCGACTCAAATATAAGAGAAATCAGCCCAAAAGCTCTTCTACGCAACAGAGAGAGTCGGGGAAGCTCTCATTTTTTTACTTCAACCACAACCTGCTCATTAAATGGCAATTTAAAGTGATTTGTGCTGTAAAATCCTACATGTAGTCCCTGAACTTTATTCATTATTCTTACATACAGCACTTTTAAGTAAACATGAAAACCATATAAAATGTGCTTTAACATTAAAGATGGCACCATGTCATCTTTAATGTTCATGAAAGATAATGTAATCACAATTATTCACAAATGTAAACACAAATATTATATAAGACACAACCTTGACATCATACAGTATATATACAGTATTTAACTGTGTGTTTCCAGTTCCCTTTTAATTGGAGCACACTGCATGTTTGGACAACTTGCTTGGTTGGTTTGTTTTGGTCCACAAGCGGCCCGTTTCAAAGGAAGACTGTTATTGTTGGATGCAGGCTTCACATGCAGGAAGTAAACAAAGCCCACAGAGGAAGTGCCTTCGATGTGGCACAGGAAGTGGTTGGTGGTTGTTGGGAGAGCATTGGGGTGGCGTGGGACATGTGTTGAACCAGCTGCAGGAAGCCCCTCTGTGAAAGTTGGCTCATTGCTATTGTTTAAAGCCCAGCCAGAGATGATGACATCGAGATGGCAGATAGGAAACCAGTGACCTAAATATAAGCAATCGACATGACCCACATGACGTATGTGGTAATGAGTGTTTCGAAGGGAATAGTTGATCAGCTTGATGTAATGTTCCAGGAAACGGCCAGCCTGCCAAGAAGGAATAACTATTTCATTTCTCTTCTTCCTTTTTTACTTTGCAGGCCAAAGAGTTGGCCAACTTTGTGCAGACCAAGAGAGACTTGGGTTGCCGTGCCAACTATGTCCAGTTCATCGAGGAGGGTGTTAACACAAGCAGCCACGCCTACAAGGAGTTCTGGAAGATTCTAGGAGGGCAGGCGAACTACCAGAGTAAGCATTTGTCATGTCTTAATGCTACTCACCTTTTCCCCAAGATGTTTGGCAAGCATTGCGTGGTATAGATTATTTTGTGACCACTTTGACCGCAGAAAAGAATCACAATTCTCTAACAGACAACAATTTCCAAGGTCCTTGGAAAATGTGACTCCATCCTTTGGATCCAGTTATTTATCGATTGAAAAAGGCAGTAAACTATAGCGTATAGTAGGGAGTTTGAAAACTAGGCAATGCTATGGAGGACTGACTATTTCATCAAGAAAACCTCCTGTTGCGTGCATGTTTCTATATGATTAGCACAACTGCAGTGAGGGCTTGCAAGGGTTGAAAAAGTTATTTCTCAGTTTGTGTTTCAGTTTGTGGAGCTTTTAATTGATGTCACCACTGATCTTCTCGACCAGTGCTTCTCATGGGGGTACGCATAGCCCTCGAGGCACTTTTAAGGATTGCAGGGGGTACTTGAAACATTTCTAAAAAACAATGAGGAAGAAGGAGAAGCTAACAGTATCATGAAGCCGGCATGGTCATGTCGGGCATTGTTTAAGACAAAACCTACTGACTTCAGGTCAGAAGTCAACAGCTAATTATTTAGTTCCGTTCCTTGAAATCTTCTGTGCTGGTGAAAAGGGTACATGGCAAAAAAAAAGCATCCCTTCAAGGGGGTACATTGGTAATAGTTTGAGGATCCCTGTTGTCGACCCTCTCTGTCCTGCCTTGGCTTGCAGCTGCGGGGACTCCAGATGAGGATGAACTGTACGAGGGTGCCATCGTGGAGACCAACTGCATCTACCGGCTGTTGGAGGACAAGCTGGTGCCGGATGATGACTTCTGGGCGAAGGTGCCCCGCTGTGCTCTGCTAAACACCAAGGAGGTAAGCTACCATTCAGCACCCCAAGGTTCCCTGCTGTGTCCTGCTAAACCCCAAGGAGGTGAGCTACCATTCAGGACCCCAAGGTTCCCCGCTGTGCTCTGCTAAACCCCAAGGAGGTGAGCTACCATTCAGGACCCCAAGGTTCCCCGCTGTGCTCTGCTCAACACCTAAGAGTTGACTCAAGGACCGCTGGCACACACGTTTTTCTCATTTCTCAGTGATCTCACCATGTCACCATGGCGATGGCGGTGTTTGATATTATACTCAGGGAATATAGTGATCACTGATGGAGATTATTAAATGATATGCATATGATTGTGAAGCTACACTATATTACTAAAGTTGCACTTGTGGTAAACATTCAGCAGTGAGGTAACTCTCCCTCCGTATGTCCACCCCAGGTTCTGGTCTTTGACTTTGGCAGTGAGATGTACATCTGGCATGGCAAGGAGGTGACACTGGCCCAGAGGAAGGTGGCCTTCCAGCTGGCCAAGCACTTGTGGAACGGCACATTTGACTACACCTGCTGTGACATCAACCCTCTGGACCCCGGGGAGTGCAACCCGCTCATACCCAAGTAGGGAGACCGTTCAGTATTCTTGTTTATATCTTCTTGCAGTGTTGTTGTGTCCTGGTTAAATTAGTGTGACTGTGTTGCACACATGATACCAGGTAAAGGATACATATTGATAATGCTGTCTGATTTGGGATTGAACTTCTCGGTCGGGTCATGTGTAGGAAGGGCCAGGGGCGTCCTGATTGGGCGGTTTTTGGCCGGCTGACACAGCACAACGAGACCACCCTGTTCAAGGAGAAGTTCCTGGACTGGAGCGAGAAGAGGAAGGCCACCAGTCCCACCAAGAACGGCACCGTCCACACCAACCACCACCTGGTGAGGGCTCCTCGGGCCAAAGCATCCATCATCTCATTGTAGACAGCGGAGACCACTCACTCGCACCAGAGCATCAGAGCTGAACAATTCATCAAAATATTATTGAAATCGCAATATGGCCGAGCGCAATATCCAAAACGCAGGAGCTTCAATTTGTTGAGCAAATGTTTTATTTATTTACACTATTTAGACACATTATTTATAACACTATCATAAATTATGTACTGTAGTACTGCAGAGAATGATTCCCACAAAAAGAATCATGTCACAATATCTAATATATATCTATGATTTCTTTACCGCATATGTCATCTCTGTCGCTCCATCACTCTGTCTCTCTCTCTCTTTCAATCTCTCTGTGTCTCTCTCACTCCTCGCACCACCCCTAGCATGAACAGCCGCGGGTGTACGACACCTCGCTGATGCTGGCGGGACGCGTGGGCCCAGTGCGCACAGTGCTGGACGGAGCAGACGTTGGGCGGGGCTACGGTCTGGTGGAGGGTGAGGAGAGGCGGAGCCACCAGGTTAGCACGCTGGCCACGGAGGTGTGGCACATCCTGGAGTTTGACTACAGCCGCCTGCCGCGACAAAGTATCGGCCAGTTCCACGAGGGAGACACCTATGTGGTGAAGTGGAATTACATGGTCAGCACCACCGGTCAGTATCCCAGTATCCACACAGGTTACAGTACTTAATAGTACTTACAAGTACTACTGGAAATCTGCTTGAATTTTACTCTTAAAAAGCTGTATGAAAACTGAACTTAACCACTTTAATATTGAAGACTGTGTTTCAAGATTTGTCCGAAAATACAAATACTAAAAACAATATTGAACCTTCAATGTACTGTTATGTTGCTGCAATAAGAATGACCCATGTGGATGTATCATGTATTGTATGATGTGTCCTGCTGCTGTGTAGTTGGGAAGAGGCAGAACCCAGCGCAGGTCCGCACGGCCGGGCCTGGCAAGGAGAAGTGCTGCTACTTCTTCTGGCAGGGCCGCCACGCCACCGTCAGCGAGAAGGGAACATCCGCTCTCATGACCGTGGAGCTAGATGAGGAGCGGGGGGCACAGGTGTGTGTGTGCGTGTGTCCAATCCGGTCTGATCTGTGGGTCTAGAAATTATCCGAAATTTTGGTCGGTTGTCGTCAGGATCTTGCACAGTTGCAGAGCCACACGTCGAGTCCCTACAATCAGCGACTTTTCTCTCACTGCGCCTGCGCGAAGTGGCAAACAGAGCGTCTGAAAGCGCCATGCCAACACGACACGACGTGTGGACAGAAAATATGGAGGGTAGTCGAGCTGTGGCAATAGCATACGTGCCTCTTTGATGTTTCCTCCTCCTCCTACCACAACCGATATCAACGAGAAAAACGTTGGCAGGAAATAGCCTCATGTCATGAGTCCATATGTGCCGGCGCCTGGTTGGAAACAAAAAAACTTCTTCAGACTCAAACAAGGAGCTTTAAAAAAAATCTTTATTGACAATTGTCATTAGGCAATATGGGGACAGGGTCTGACAGGGCTGTTTTATTTACATGCAGTGTAACACTGTACAGTGTGAGCACATCAATCGTGAATTTTGGCTTTACATCGCAGACGATTTACTCGTACAGTAGGAGTTGGAAATGAAATAACACGACTTCAAAAATCGTACAGTTTATGCCCAGCTTTAAGGATTATAATAGTAATGGTGACAAAATGGCATAGATGCCATGATTACCACGTTAAAAAAAACTAAACTATATATAACTAAATATATTTGTGTTCACTGACACTTTACATGAACAGCAGTGGGTAAAGCAAGGGTAACCATGACATTTTCACAGCTCCTTCATCCACATAGGTAGTAGTAATGGTAATAGTAATAGTAAACGTATACTAGGAAGAATCACACAGATGCACATCTTGTCATTCTGTGTTTAATTTAGAGCCCTGTGTTTCATTCATAATAATTGTGTTAACCGTTTGCTGTTGATGCTGACACTCGTCTTCCTCTTCCTCACCAGGTTCAGGTCCTGCAGGGCAAGGAGCCTCCGTGCTTCCTGCAGTGCTTCAAGGGTGGGATGGTGGTCCACTCAGGGAAGAGGGAGGAAGAGGAGGATATGTCCCAGAGTAAGGACACACTTAAGCCAGCCCCTTGACCTGGTCAACTACTACCGTCTGCTTCACAACCTCTTTGTAATTATAAGTGGGTGTTTTCACAATGGCTGGAAGCGCATTTTGAACATTTGATCAGTGGCAACATTTAATCAACGGATGATGTCATCAAAACCCCACGTGACAGGTTTCATTTCTGGCGATGGTGGATGGTTCACACTGATTGGAAATAATCCTGCACTATTTTGGGGCTTATAGAGATATAGATACAGATATATGGATGCATGGATAGAGATATAAATAAGCTGCTCTAGTCACACTGTGAATGCCAATGACGTGGTTCTGGCAATCGGTTCTGATTGATTTAGGGAATGGCTTAAGTGTGTCAAGACTCATCTGGCTGAGGGAATCCATGAAGAATCCAAATGAAGAAACTGTTTATTTCCCCTCTCTGAGCAGATCAAATGTTTTCATTGGGGCATGGAAAGAACATGATCAAATCATAGATTCTGGGAATCCACTTTTGCTGCTCATTCCAACATTTTAGTTGAATTAAATTTGACAGCTCTATTTTCAATTTTATTTGTTTTAAGTCGATGGATTTAGTTTAGTCACGGCAGACTCAGAGCCTAGACCACTCCCCCGCCCTCCCCCCTCCTGTGTTCTAGATGACTGGCGGCTCTACTGCGTGCGTGGCGAGGTGGCGCCAGAGGGCCACCTGCTGGAGGTGGTGTGTCACTGCAGCAGCCTGCGCTCTCGCGTCTCCATGGTGCTGCTGAGCGTGAGCCAGGCCCTCATCTACCTGTGGCACGGCTGCAAGTCTCAGACGCACACGCGGGAGGTGGCGCACACCGCCGCCAGCACAATTCAAGAGCAGTGAGTGGCTGCCCCCTTTCACCCAACTTTATTTATACTCCTCTAAATTGCAGTAACAGTTAACTTTATTTGTAAAACTGTTACTCACAGTGACGGTGAAATGTATTTGTAAGACTCTTAATCACAGTAAGAGTGCACTTTCAGGCTCTTAAGCACAGTAACAGTGAACTTTATTTATAAGGCAATTGATTACAGCAACCATTAACTTTATGTATAAGGCTCTTAATCACATTTGCTCTCCAGAGAGGGAAGTGATGTCACTGCTTTATCCTCGGCACAGTGCTTAGGTATTCAGTAGGTGTTAGGCTGGCTACGAAGTGTAAACTTGTATTAGGGCTGTCTACATTAACAGGTTAACGCTTGCGATTAATCTGGAAACCTGAGCGCGTAAAAAAATGGAAAGCAAATTATTCACATTAACAAGTTAGACCCAAACAATCTGTATTTCCAGCGTGGATTTATACCCGTTTTTTGTGTGATTACATGGCAAACGCACCTGTTGTTTTTGTGTGAGGTAGTTACTGTTGCTTACTGATGTCCAGTGGTCTCCAGTCAGTGCAGTACATGTAGCTTGTGCCAATTCCTCCACTTTCTTAGATTTTTCACTGCCATGCAATTCGTGAATTCTTGCGAACCACTTTCCCCTCGAAGGTGGCGTGTATGATGGGTCAACTGAGATGATCTGGACAATGCCTTCTAGCCCCTGGTCTTCAACAATGTTGATGGGCCTACAGTCCATGATGATTAATTTAGCGATTGCGTTGGTTAATTTAGCTGTTGTCGCTTTATTGAGAGACTTGCCCTGCATCCAGGGCAACACACCGGGGGATATCTCTTCAGTCATCGCATTAGCTGCATTTGCCATGTAATCACACAAAAACAACAGGTATAAATCCTGGAAATACGGGAGGAAGTTTGTGTCGAACTTGGTAATGTGATTGATTTGCGTTAATTTTCTTTAACGCGTGTAGGTTTCCAGATTAATCGCAAGCGTTAACGCATTAGTGCTTGGTATATACATACATACATACATACATACATACATACATACATACATACATACATACATACATACATACATACATAGATATGTGTGTGTGTGCGCTTATTTTTTCCATTCATGCAAGTGAATCATTTTGATACACAGTTGTCCCCTGGAGACGGGCCTGCACAGCAGTAGCAAGGTTACCATCGTGGAGTGTGATGAGGGGGCCGAGCCCAGTGGATTCTGGGAAGCCCTGGGGAGGAGGGACCGGAAGGCGTACGACTGTATGCTTCAAGGTCAGTGCTCCTCGACACTCACACGTCAGTCACATGATAACGTCATTTAAAACCATGTGTGGGGATAGTTCTGGCTATGTCCTGGACTACTAGGTCCTGGACTAGAATGTTCATGGTGGGTGGGTTTGTGTGTCAGTATCATGATGTCACCCGTCATCCCGTAGACCCGGGGAGGTTCAGCTTCACTCCGCGTCTCTACCAGCTGGGCAGCGGCTCCGGGGACTTCCGGGCGGTGGAGGTGCTGTACCCCGCCATGCACACGCAACAGGTCAACTCTCAGCCCTTCCTGCAGGAGGATCTGTACACTGCCTCCCAGCCTGGTACACGTGCACACTCACACACACAGGCATACACATACGCCTCTCAAGATAGCGCGGCCGTGTCTAGTCGCCGTCGCGGTAGCTCCACTGACATTGTGCGTTTTGTTTTCTATTCTATTCATCTTCTTTTGCACAAATGTATCGGCACTAACAACATACAGGCGAGATACACTCCTGGACATTAACTTTGGATGAGAACAAAGGTTCTTGGATACTTTTTACATCCTGAGTGGCCAGCACTCCGTCCATCTCTGCCCAGCATCCTTGTAGCTAATGTCCAGTCTCTGCAAAAAAAAGGTAGATGATATTAGGCCGATGATTCGATTCCAACGGGACATAAGGGACTGTAATATTTTTTGCCTGACGGAAATATGGCTGACCCTGCTGGTGCCGGTCATTTGTCCGACCGAGTCCTTTTCTGTTTTCCGAGCAGACAGGACGGAAGAGTCAGGGAAATCCAGAGGTGGAGGGGTTTGCTTCATGACCAGCAACAAGTGGAGCAACCCTAAGGATAGTACGGGAGGCGGTAGTGACGAAGGAAGTTAGGCGTTGGTCTGACCAAGTTTATGACGATATGCGGGACGCCACGAGAGACGTCGACTGGGACATGTTCCAATCCAGCTCCAGTGACGTCAGCGGGTTTACAGACGTGGTGACGAGCTTCAAAGCAAAACTACAGGACACCATCGTCCCCACAATTAAGGTCAGATCCTTTCCTAATCGATGGATCCATCCGTGCTGCCCTGAATGCCTGTACTGCTGCCTACAACTCCAGCCTTGTATCCGGCAACATGGGCAAATACAAAGCAGCGTCCTACGGACTACGGCGAGTGATGAAGGACGCAAAGAGAAGGTACAGAGACAGAGTGGAGGTGCAGATGGAGACACCACACGCCTATGGGAAGGGCGAAGGACTATTAAGGATTACCCGTGCAAACCTCCCTCAACTGTGAGTACTGACGCATCCCGAGCGGATGATCTGAACTTATTCTTTGGGCGGTTCGAGGCGAGCAACAACACCGCTAGCGGGACCATAGCTGAAGTGAGTTCCATTGCTATGGATGAGCACACTCTCTCTGTGACCAAGCATGACGTGAGAAGGGCTCTGATGAGGGTGAACACCAGGAAAGCTGCAGGTCCTGACGGCATATCTGGACAAGTACTGAAGACCTGTGCTAACCAGCTAGCTCCAGTGTTCTCCACAATATTCAACCTCTCCCTGGCTGAGTCCGTGGTCCCAGCCTGCCTCAAGCGGTCCACTATTGTCCCTGTGCCCACGACTGCCTCTCCAGCATTTCAAAGAGACATTTATTTGATAACTTCATGTTTTGCACTCATTATTGATAAATGCCAAATAATTTAGGCCTACATATTTGAAATATACCATTTAGAAATTATATCAAATAAATGCATTTTGTTAACACACTCTTTCCTTTCATATCATAAGTACAACAAACAGAATGTAGACTATGGCAGCCCTTTTTATTAGATTTATCTTAAAACAATATTGGCAGCCTATTTAATATCAAAAACAGGCTCATTTATCATGACAAATATTGAAAAACTTTAGTAGCTGAATTCCTGAATGCCTATCGGTAGAAACGACAACCCCTCCGTGTGGACAATCGGTGTTCTGCTGTGTGTGTGTGTGTGTGTGTGTGTGTGTGTGTGTGTGTGTGTGTGTGTGTGTGTGTGTGTGTGTGTGTGTGTGTGTGTGTGTGTGTGTGTGTGTGTGTGTGTGTGTGTGTGTGTGTGTGTGTGTGTGCATAAAGAAGCAAACGCTAACTACTATTAATATTCCTGCTCCCCACATGTCGCTCACCCCACAGCTCTGTTCCTGGTGGACAACCACCACGAGGTGTACCTGTGGCAAGGCTGGTGGCCCCAGGACAGTGAGATCACTGGCTCAGCCGGCATCCGCTGGGACTCGGACCGGAAGTGTGCCATGGAAACGGTGCTTCGATACTGCAAAGGTACGCTCTACATATGGACTCTCTATACCTTCTAAATTTAGACTCTTCTCTACATACGCTCTACATATAGACTCTATAAACACTCTACATATAGACTCTTTACATACGCTTTACATATAGACTCTATATACGCTCTATATATAGACTCTAGATTCAAGTAGTTTATTCGTCACATACGTCCACATATAGGATGTGCAGTGAAATGGTGGTGAAGTGGTGATGCTCAGCGGAATGTGCAACAGAACAATAGCAGTAGCTAAAACAGGTTGTTGTTGGGGTGGTGAGGATCCTTCATGATCCTGCAGGCTCATGGTTCGACACCTCCTGGAGTACAGGTCCTGCAGGGTGGGGAGTGTAATGTCAGGCATTGATGCTTCCTGTCAGGATGCTCTCCACGGCACCAGTGTAGAAGGTCTGATCCTCCAGGAAACTCGGAATTTCCTCAGCTCCCTGGGGTGGTTGAGACGCTGCTCGCCTTCCTCACCAGAGTTTCAATGTGTGTTGTCCAATTCAGATCCTCTGAATTGGACAACACTCCCAGGTGTGGTGGACTCCCAGGTACCTGTAACAGCTCACCCTCTCCACAGCAGTCCCATTAGTCCACGGTGGTGTGTAAGTCCTCTGATGTAGTGTCCTCAATGTAAGTCCACAATCAGCTCCTTGGTTTTGGAGACATTCAGCATAAGGCTGTTGTCCTGGCACCAGAGTGACAGTTTAGCAACTTCCTCGAGGTAGGTCTTCTCATCGATACCAGAGATAAGGCCCAACACTTCGTAAGAATGTGTCATCCACAAACTTGACGATGGCGTTGGAGCTGACCCTGGCCACACTGTCATGTGTGTACAGGGAGTACAGTAGGGGGCTGAGGACGCAACCCTGGGGGCATCCTGTGTTCAAGGTGAGGGGTTGGAGATGTGTCTGCCCACCCTGACGACCTGGGGCCTGACTGTCAGGAAGTCCAGGATCCAGGCGCACAGGGGGGTGTTCAGTCCCAGCTCAGATCAGCTTGCCAGCCAGTCTGGTGGGGACTATGGTGTTGAAACCAGAACTATAGTCAATAAATGGCATTCTCACATAGCCCCCCATCTGACTGTCAAGATGAGAGAGGGAGCTGTGCAGTACCTGGGAGAGAGCATCGTCTGTGGATCTGTTAGACCGGTAGGCAAACTGCAGCGGGTCCATGGAGGGAGGTAGATGTAGAGAAGATGTAGTTCTTGATCCACCTCTCCAAACATTTTATGACCACTGAGGTGAGGGCCATGCTGGAGAGGCAGTCTTGGGCACAGGGACAATAGTGGACCACTTGAAAGCAGGCTTGGACCACAGACTCAGCCAGGAGAGGTTGAATATTGTGGTGAGCACTGGAATTAGCTGGTTAGCACAGGTCTTAATTACTCGTCCAGATATGCTATTTGGACCTGCAGATTTCCTGGTGTTCACCCTCATCAGAGCATGTTGTGCTCGGTCACAGAGAGAGTGTGCTCATCCCTAGCAATCCCTAGTTCATTTCAACTACAGCTGCGGTGTAGCCTCGAACCGAGCATAGAATGAGTTCAGATCATCCGCTAGGGATGCGTTGGCACTCACAGTTGAGGGGGATCTGCCCCAGTATTCCATGATAGTCCCTGCCATAGGTATCTGGTGTCGCACTGTTCCATCTGCGACTCAACTATGTCTCTGTACCTCCTCTTAGCATCCTTCAATGCTCATTGGAGTCCATAGCTTAGTATTTGTCCATGTGGCTGGATACGAGGCCGGAGTTGTATGCAGCAGTATGGGCCCTCAGGGCGTTGCGGATGGATCCATCGACCCACTGTTTTTGATTAGGAAAGGACCCATCTTTAACTACCATTGCTATGAACCTCGTCACTACGTCCGTAAATTTGCTGACGTCACTTGAACTGGATATAAACATGCCCCAGTGGACGCTAGGGCTTACACGACTACTGATTTTTTCAAGTCGTCTTTTCTATCAATGAAGTTGACAAAAAGTTGACTAGTCGTCGATGTCATCGTCATCACACACACACACACACACAGACAGAAGGGCTGTCCAAAAAAATTAAGTAACGGCTTAATATATTATGTAACAAAAATATATATTCCAACATTCAAAATGTCTCATTCGGTGTCAGCAATTATATGGGGAAACATTTTTAAACGATTAAATTGGTTTGGCATAGGCTTACAACTCAAAGCACATGCAATCCACGCCAGCACAACAACATTATAAGAGAGCATCCTTTTTTATTGTAACATACATTTAACTGATTTAAAACTCATTCCTGCACGGGTCTGATTTTCAAGACCCTCTCCCGCCCCACACCCATGACATGCAGAACCCGCCATCCGCACATATAACCCGACCCAACGGCACAAGATCCGCAGCCCAACCCGAACCTGCATATCTTATAATAACCATGAGCAGTGAAAACGTCTCATAATGATCACCTTACATATCCTGTAATAACCATGACAAAATACCACCCACAAATCACTTTTTTGCGGGTCACCCGCGGGTTTCATCTTTCGTGAAGTACACACTTGATGCTTCAGTCCGTGTTCACAACCTGCTGTCTGTTCTGAAAACCACGTGGCCAACGACTAGTCGACTTCTCTTGGCGGGAGTCGACTTGTGGTCATTACGTCGTCTAGTCGACTAGTCTATGCAAGTGCTAGTGGACGCCGCTCAGGGCGTCCTGAAAATCGGCCTCTGTTTGGCCAGTCCCCTGCTTTACGTCCCTCGTCACTACCACCTCCCGTACTATCCTTTGTTTATACTCCAACAGCAGGAAAATGGCGGCATGGTCCGACTTTCCAAACGGGGGAAGAGAGGCAGCCTTGTAGCCTCTCCTCTACATATAGACTCTCTATACACTACATATAGACTATATATGCTCTACATATAGACTCTCTATACACTCTACATATAGACTATATGCTCTCATCAGGGGTCTCCAACTCTTTTTCCTCTGAAAGCTAATTTGACCAAATGAAAGTGGCCGAGAGCTACTCATGTTTTACATTATGAGTCAAATGTATTCACATCCAGCCAAACCAGCTGAATAAGCTTATTTTGTGTGAATATTTACAAAACGTTGATCTAACACTTAGCATTGTATCTTAAATTCAAATATCATTCAAAAATCACCAAACACCATCCGAATGAAGACAGCCAGCTGGGCCGTATCGCTGTGGTCAACTGACTCATCACACTGGATTGAAAACCATGTGCACCTGTCCATGTCCTATTCTAGCTGTTAGACAGCATCCACAGACAGCACAGACACTCCCCTTGCCACAGAATGCAATTAAGTCTTTATAACAAACATTTTCTTGGTGGACCATCAGTGTCGTTTGGCCTGGCCGTCCGAGAGCCCTGTATGCTTTATGAACGTGAAAATGATATATATATTTTTCATTAAAAAACAAAAAACAAGCTTTGGATCCTCTGTGTGTCATTCAAGCAGCAAAATACTTCACAATTCACACAACCTGGCACGCTCGTATTTTGTGTGAGTGCGCAAGAGACAAATAGAGAGAGAGAGAGAGAGAGAGACAGAGAGAGAGTGCACCGCTTACATGGCTCGTTTTCAACAAGTTCGCACAAACCGGTAACTAAACTATAATGTCCGTCCCTCCATGTCTGAATCTCGTCAGCATCAGATTCAGACATGGAGAGAATGATTAATGCGTCTTTTACCGTAAGCATTGCAATATAGGGGCATTTGGTGTGTATGCGTGCACATGCATGTGTGCATGTGTCAATACATGTTTAATGATAGCAGTTGTGAAGTATACTACTACTTCTGCTCAATATTTATTCGTAACAATTATATTTTTAACATTACGTCATCATTTCTTAACATCCTCGGGACTGGGGTGCCTTATTGGGACTATATTTCCCAGCCTGAATGATGTTCCCAGTCCGACTTCTGCTTTCAGAGCTAATTATTAATTATTATTAAAACCAATAATAATCAAATGCAGAGGCAATTATGTAATATGATAAAGAGTAGATATATTTATATAGTCTTACAGTTACAACCGGCCCTTTGAGGGCAACCATAATCCTGATGTGGCCCAGGATGAGATTGAGTTTGACACCCCTGACCTATACGCTCTACATACACTCTGTATATGTTGTACATATAGACTCTGTAGATTTGTTACACCACCAAAAAGGCTTGGAAATATGGCTATAGAGTGTGTCATGTATGATGTGTGTGTGTGTGTGTGTGTGTGTGTGTGTGTGTGTGTGTGTGTGTGTGTGTGTGTGTGTGTGTGTGTGTGTGTGTGTGTGTGTGTGTGTGTGTGTGTGTGTGTGTGTGTGTGTGTGTGTGTGTGTGTGTGTGTGTGTTTCTCCCGCCATCCGTGCTGCAGATAAGAATGAGAAGAAGCCCCCCAAGTCGTATCTGATCCATGCGGGACTGGAGCCCCTGACCTTCACCAACATGTTTCCCTGCTGGGAGCACCGCGAGGATGTGGCTGAGATCACAGAGAGGGTGAGGACGGAGCAAACGTCTGCCTGCTACACGGCCGGCCCCACCAAACACAATGCCTCAACATTTGGTAACGCCATTGCGTGGTGCATAGGATAATGGGACGGTGCGCTTTTGGGCTGTGGGCTTGCAGCACATTGAAGGGGTGGGACAAAAGTTAAATTTCAGTAACTTTATCCAATTGAGTGCATTGTGTGGCATGCGTTCTGATCGGGCCGGCCCACAAGGTGCTGTAGGAGGAGCTTTCTGCCCACCGCACTAAGACTGTAGAGTTCCTCCGCAGCTGACAGTCAGACTTGGGATATAAAAATCTACCAAAAATGTACATTTGCACATTTGCGTTAGTTATAAAAAAAATTGCATTTAATACTGTCATTTTTTTTGTTGCTAACTATTTCTTTTGTGACTTTAGCCATACTATATTTAGGTTTTTAATGTCTGCTGCTGTTGCAACCAATTGGAATGATGTAACTGTTAGTCTAGCTGACAGGAAGTAGGCTCTGCAGATAGGCCTTACATTTCCACGATTTCGGGATTCTCCTCCCGTTCTGTTATCTGCATGTTACTGTTTTCAAATCGCCTTTGCCACTTAAAATAACAACAACATCAGAGCTAACCTACACACTGAAAAACTACATGAAGAAATCATCTTTTACTGCTTTATTTTGCGAGGAGGGCACTGTCGCTGCATCCTGGGGTTATTGCTGCCCAAGACGAATTCTGATTGATTTGAAGAAATACAAACTCTGGTACCCTGCAGCATCAGTATTATGTGTCGCTGTGTTCAACTGTTTATCTATATACAAATATGTGCGTGTGTGTTTCTTCTGACAGGAGGCGGAGGTGTGTAACCAGATCATTCTGGTGGAGGATGTGTTGGCCAGGCTGTGTAAGACCACCTACCCCCTGGATGAGCTGCTGGCACGGCCGCTTCCGGAGGGGGTGGACCCCCTCCGTCTGGAAGTGTACCTGTCCGACGAAGACTTTAAGGTCAGTACTTGCACCGTTGACTCATTTGATTTTAAGTTGTGAGAACCCCCCTGAAAACTAGATGGTTAATCCAAACGCGTTTATCCCATTGAATAAACTTGTATCATCATCATCAAATCAGTTTGAAAATGTTGATTCGATATTGAATAAGACCTTTAAACATCTTCATCTGTGAGACAGTGTAGAGGTTGTGCGGTCACATGATTATTATGATGCCGTCAACCCGACGGACTTACATATTGTAAACAGATCCCATCATAGTCTGGATGAAGTTGAGGAACCCGGTTAACGAAATTTCAAAGTCCCCATATTCAGAACATGGATGTCACATGATCATCTGGAAATTCTCTCTCGGCACCGGCTTGACCTTTTTCTTTTGTTTTTACTGTATCTCATCATTATTCTCTCTCTCTTCTGGTATTTTTTTCTTCGGTGTTCTATTTTCTGTGGCACAACATGGTGTCTTGTTACATCTTTATTTTTCCTTCCATCCTTGTCTCTGTGCTCTGTGTCTTGGTCATTTCCTTGTGTCACTGACTCCACCCACCAGGGTGTAGAGGATTATGGGAAGGTGAGTCCTCCTACGCACGTCCTTAGACCTGAGGCCCTGGGTACGCTGGTTGCACTGCCTCCAAGCTTCTAATAGAATAGCAAGTCACTTAACATGAGTTTTGTTCCTTTAAAAGTGTGTGGAAATTTTTTACTGCAATACAATCTTGCTGTAAACCTTTTCTTTGGCTTGTGTTTTTTTGGTATGGGAGTGAAGGAATGAGCCAATCGATCTGAACATCTGCATGAGTGTGTGTTCACTGGTTTAATGTTGACTTTGGGTTCTGGATGGATCCAGATGTTTCTGTTGGCTGCACTGTGGATCATATAAAGAGGGCTGGGGTCTTTGATTCAACATTCATGTTATGACGTTTCCCTCTGCATGCATCCTCTGAATCTGTATTTAAATGTTATGTTCTGACTTCACTGTTCTCCTAGAAAGCCCTGGAGATGAGCAGGGAGGACTACGAGGTTCTGCCTGGCTGGAAGCAGGTGAACGTGAAGAAAGCTAAAGGACTATTCTAGAAAGTTGGATGGCGGCGGTGAAGCGAACGGTGTCGGACACGCACGCACAGGGGGTTCTGATCAAAACTCCACTGGAACACATACACATGTGCACATGCACACACACACATGCACACATGTATATACACACACACACATGTACATACACACACATCTACAGGAACAGTTTGAATCTCTTAGATCTCTCTAGACTTACTTGGAGTCCAGACTCTGCAGGTCTTCTTGTTTTTGATGGATGAGCGCTCTGAATTAGATCAGTGGGCTGCAGTGTGTGTCTATCCCTCAGCGCCGTGATCCTGTTGGCATCTAAGGTCATCGTGCAGGAAGTGAATTTGAATGCTTCGCTGACATGTTCATGTTGTCCTGTTGTCTTGTCTTGTTTTCATGAAATCCTCAGACTCTGTGTAGGGTGTACATATGTATATTCTGCGCCAATAGTTTGTGGTGCGTGTGTGCGCGTGCGTGGAAATCTGCCAAGCTATTCAGCACACTTCAATTCTAGCTCATCATTCGTCTGGTATCTTTGCATTAAATGTCATTTATATTTATATATAAAAGCTATGTAGGACTTTGAGTCTTTGAGTAAATCCTGAAATAAGTTAGATGTAAAGTTTCATGCGTTATCATGTGCCCCTCTCGCTGCAACCGTGTGTACAGTAGGCCCCTCTCCCTTTACAGATACAAACACGTTGGCCTTTATGATGGTCCAGTCGCCACCGTCAGTTTGACGGGTGCTCAGGAAGGTGCATTTGGGTGCACGAGGATCGATGGGGAACGTGTTGGATTTAAAACTCCTTAAATAGTGTACAGTGCCTTGCCTTGCTGTACAGTTTATATACAGAGCCTAGTCTGCATTTTTAAGACTCATTTTGTGACAATGAACTAATATAAAAATAAACACTAATTCTGAAAATGAAAACCTGATTGCCTTTTATTTGGGTGCCATACATCTTTCATTTAAATGTAAGCGTTTTCCTTACAACTTTTATATATCGTAGGCTTACTAGCATTTCTTATTGTCTGCACGGTCAACTGAATAAAATAATTACTCAGATCCTCCCATAGAGGGTGGTAGAATACAATACTACAGGGCACTTCCAGAAGTCAATGCCTGTCATGTTAATCAAGCATATTGCACCAATGCCTGTATATGTAACACATTGGGGAAGTTTCTGTAACAGGTAGTTTGGTGAAAGTAAAATTGGCAAAATGATTTATTATTTTGGAAGAGGGTACAGCAAGTCACAAGCACAACCGTTCATCATCCATCCTTCATTTGCCTTACTTTTCCAGACCTGAAAATATACACTTGTTACATACATACATATACTGAATGTTCTCAATATCACATTTTGGGTACAAAGCTGTTATGGCCAGCTCGTATGACCACAACATAAAAAGGGCAGCCGGACAACAAACTTACTTTTGTAAGAAAAGTCATTTATTTCACCAATTCCAACTGTCTTGTAGTGGATGGATGTGTGTTGGTGATAAGTGGATGAGCAGGAATGTGTGTAGAAATGCCCACACCTTCACCAGGTGTGGGCATTTAATGTCCCTCACTGCTGCCCCTGTATGGCCACTACAGAGACTGCAGGGGATCGTAACATCTCCTTCCCCGAGAGGGTTCCTGCAGGAAATCCAAAAGAAACACCAGAAGAAAACAGACCCCTTTGCAGTCCCGTCCCATCTCCGGTCCCCAGCATCATAGGGCCCTAGCGAAACTTGACAAACATAGACAAAACAGATCACAGAATCAAATATGCATCAGCAGTGATATTATTAACACCTCGGATGTGTTTTTTGTGTAACGGTACGGCTGAAGTATAAGACCCCAGCACATTATCCTTGTCTATGAACACTCATGGATTGTGATCGGTGTAGACAGTAATAGGACTAAGAGCGGAACCCAAATAAAACTCAAAATACTGTACTGCCAGGACGAGTCATGTTCAATGATGGTGGTACTGTTAGGGGGTGGCGGCGGAGAACCCAAACGCAGGACCCAGACTCAGAGTTCAGACACAATAGTCCTTTTATTGGGATGTGTCGCAGGGGGAAACCAGGACACAACAACGTGACAGGCAGGTCAGGTGACTGGCACGCGAGTGAAGAACAGGCAGGCAAGTAGTCAGGCAGGCAGGCTGGTAGACAGGCAGGCGGGCAGGCAGCCAGGCAGGCGAGCAGACAGGTAGGCAGACCGGTGGTCGGGCTGGCAGACGGGCGGGTAGTGGAGCGGGCTGGCGGGAGACGGGTCGCGATCCTGGGTAGAGGAGAGAAGGGTTATAATCCAGGATGAAACACGGAGATACCATCTGTGACGGATCTCTAACCATACTGGTCGGTACAACGATCTGGCGATGAGTCGTCGGGAAGCCGGGGTTCTTATCTGGTGGTTGATTGCCAAGCGACGACAGCTGTGGACACCGGGCAGGTGCCGCTGATGACGCGGGGGCGGCACCGGAGTCTGGCGCCATGCCCACCAACACGTCGGGGAACCCCGATGACACGGTCGCAACCGTGACAGGTACGGCTTAGCACATCTGGGAAAAGAGATGGGAAAGCGTCAACTAGCTCAACAACATCAGCCCTTTCCCTGACTGCCGGATGCGGTAGATGTTTATGCAACTCTGCCCGCATCAGTTCCACAAACGCCCCTCTGTAATTTCTCGAGACAGTACCTTTACATCATCGCCACTGGAGATCTCACCCTCTCTACCACCTTGGAAGGTTCCCAAACATTTCCCCCAGCCAAGTCATTCCCAAGGATTAACTCCACCCCAGGTACAAGCAGGGATGATTGTACCCCAACAACTACTCTGTTGGTGACCAAATGAGAGGTAAGATGGATACGATGTAATGGTACCTCCAGAAAGCTAATTGCTATGCCCCTAACTAGCACACAACTCCCTGTGGCAGTTTCCCCAGAGATAGGCACCACTCCCTCCAACAGGAAGGACTGGGCAGCCCCTGTGTCCCTGAGAATGCACACAGGTACACTATCTTTGGGTCAGAGACACCTGACCCAAAGTAATAAATGGAGAGTAATCAGTCTTCTTTCATAGTCAACCCCATGAGTACAGATGCCACCCAGATGACAGTGATAGCTAACTCTACCCTTCGAGGGTGCAACCAAACCAACAGACTTTGGCCCTCTTGAAAGCATGACACTCAGAGATGTTGTGCCCAGGCTTCCTACAGTAGAAACACAGACTTGTCAGACTTTTCATCAAGTGAATTTCTATGACCCCTAGTTGGAGACACAGGATTAGGCCCTGTCACAGCATGCTTCAATCTACCCCTGAATGGTGCACTGTAACCGCCCTGATTATCACCATGTCTGTTCACCTGTATGCATCAGTGGGTCAACACAAATGAATCTGCGGCCTGAGTCAGCGGTGCAACCTTCTGCTCATTCAGATCGGTAACTAGCACAATTCTTAAATTCCTTCAGGAGAATTAACTCTCAGAGTAGTTCCATGGAGTCTGCCTTCTGTGAAGTACACCAGCGGTTATTTCTCATGAGCAAACTCCATATAGGTGTGACGCCGACGATATGCCTCCAGAACAAGCTGGTAGGCTACTAATATTGCACCCTTCACCACGTCGTCGGACATAGACTGTTCAATGGACAGAGAAGTGTAGATATCCTGCGCCCTCCCAACTAAGACACACTGCAAACACCAGGTCTCCTTTGGCCATTTCAGTGACATCGCCACCCTCTCAAAGTGGGAAAAGTATTTGTCTACTTCCCATTCGGGGAAGGGCGGCACCATCCTGACATATTTGCTAATGTCAAATGAGGGGGAAATAGGCAGTGAGTAGTCATCAGGGGAAGATGGAGGAACTACTCTTTTAGCAGCAAGCTCCAAATTCTAAGGCTCAAACGGTCTATCTCGCTCTTTTTCTTCATGTTCCTGCTGATGTTGCTCCCGTTCACGTTCATATTCCCGCTCGCATTCTCGTTTGATCTCAAGCTGTCTCAATGCTAGTTCTGTGTCCATTTTTTTCTCTTGAATCTTGCTAGCGACCTCAGAGAGAGAGACTGTAGGACTCTGTGGGTCTTCTGGTTTTGCTATTAGAACACTTCTCTCAGTCAAAAGGTTTTTAATAGCCTTCAACAGTGACCCCTTCATTTTTTTTGTCTAGGCTACCAAGCTCAACTCCATTGTGCTCAGCGAGTGCTACAAGCTGCTCCTTGATGCACTTTTCCAAGCGCTCCTCAGAGGGTTCATCGATGACCTCCTCCACATTGGAAGCCATGTCAGCCTAACCGAGATGTTACCACAACGCAGTGTACACACACTCAAAACTACAGTCGAGTCTGAGCACCAGCCACACACATATGCACCTTAGGATCTAGCATGCACATCCATGCACACTCTTAAACACGATCTGGCCTACACCAGATCCACAGCAAAGAAAATAATGTCCTTCCAATGACCAGAGACTACACAAACCACCAGCAGCAGAGAGATTATTGTATACAATTTAGGTTTCCCCAGTCTTGCCCGTTGCTCTTCAAGGAGGAAGTTTGCATGAAGTGCTTCTATTTTCCGGTCAGCCACCTGTGCTGTTACATAGTCTGCTTGTGAAGCAGAGGGTGGAAGGTGGGTGCGTATATGTGTTAAGTTCCTGTGTAAAGTGTTCCATGAAAAAGGCCTCGTTTAAATCCTCTCATCTCATTCATCGTCTCTCTCTGTTTTGTCTCTGTCAGCGGGAAGCACTGTGTGGGTGTGCACATTGCTTTGCGATGGTTCTAAGGTCACTGCAGACTTCCCAGGAGCCCAGCTGCCTATAGGGTCCTTCATGAAACTATTGATTTGTGCAAAACACACAGTAATGCCAGACATCACGATCCAGCATAACATCCACATATGCATGTGACAGACATACAGAAAATGGATACCAATATTGTTCTGTGTGCACAGGTCTCCAATTGAATGTGAAAAGAGCAGTTGGGTCAATCATCAGAAAATTATGAAAATATATATATATAAAATCAAAAAATAACATCTTCATACAGTATATTGAGATATACTGGGTACCAACTGGTAGGCTGATCGAGTCAACATATATCTAGGTGGACACTCCCACTTGTGATGTCACTTTGTCACAATGACAGTTTTAGTCACATGACAATTTTGAAATGGCTTGTAATGGCTAATCACACTCACATCTGGTGGTATTATAGGGCCCCTTTAAGAATTATTTTGCACACTGGTAAGTTGTAATGGGCATTTGCTGTTTTTTTGTTATTACATTTTATAGAGTAAATGGAGTCGTGACCAACGGAGGTCAAAGCGAGAGCACAAACTGAGTCTGAAGGTGTACCTGCAGTTTGGGAGTCGCACGCAAAGGTGAAACTGTTTTTAATTAATTATTAAGATTATACAAAGCCTGATTATAACATCGGTCAATATTTAGTCGACCATATGCCACAGGGCATTTAGTGCTCCCTCTGCTCCTGTTCTGCATTCTAATGGCCTGAATGGTTGGGGGGGGGGCAGCTGTTTGCAGCCAGGTATCCCCCTGATGCTGGGACCTATCTGTCTCTGCCCGGGCTTCTTACTAATATGTTTATGAGAGCAGTGTTAGCATCAACACAATGCCGGCTCTGGTGTGAAATCGCACAGTTTAGCACAGCTCAGCTCCCGTTCCCCATCCTACAGTATTTACATTTGGCCCCATTTGCCCAGCAAACAACACCCCGCAGCCGTCTCCTCTCCTGCTCTCCAGTCTCTGCCCACGGAAGACGACAAGAATGGAACAATGGGTGTCATAATAAGGCTTAGCGTGGATTCCTCTGCCGTTTGCTCTCTGTGTATTTTGTTCGCAGTTTCTATGTGCCTGTGGATTACTGCTATACTGTCACAATGCAACCGCAGATTATTTGGGCTGTGCATCTATTTTGCTTCTCCCTCTCACTCTTTTCTTCCCTCTCTTTTCCTCTATTTTCCATTCTCGCTGAACTTTTTCCTCTTCTCCATTGGTTGGAAAAAGCACTAAAACGTAATGCTTCCTATCCACGTGGCTTCAGACAGCCACTTCAAGCGGTTCAGAGACTCCATGATGGATGGAGAATCCATTCTGGAGCGAGGTCTATTTCTCGACTTCTCCGTCTCCCCTGCTGCCGCGGGACTCTTGGCGGAGAGCTCTGTGCTTATGAGTCCAGCATTGGATGCTGATCCTCTAGAAGCCCATAAAGGAAGCACGCAGCATCCGCCATGTGCTGGGATTCAAGATTCAAGAAGTTCAATTGTCATATACATACAGGATGTGCAGTGAAATGAAAAAGTAGTGAAATTAAAAAGCAGAACGTGCAAAAGAACAATAAAAATAACACGAAATGGAGGTGTCAGAATATCCACAATATTTACATTTACAATTACATTTAGTGCATTTGGCAGATGCTTTTATCAAAAGCGACTTACAAAGAGTACATTTGTTGAAGGAGACAGCAATATATCACTGTGGTACCTGAAGATAAGAATAGAGCTGTTTTCAAGCATTCATAGTTACGAGACTAATAGAATGAGTTTCATAATTGCTAGGTTGCTTGCATAAATAGCTGGGATCAGAGCAGACGTGCCATTCTGACCACATTATCAACATCTAAGAACATACAATACCATTAAGTACCATTAATTATGCCAAGGCGTACAAACATGGAAGTTAGTGCTAGGGTCCAGGTGAACTCTGAACAGGTGGGTCTTGAGTCTGTTGCAGAAGCTGGTGAGTGACTCTGCAATCCTGCAATCAGCCAGGAGCTCATTTCACCACTGCGGTACCAGAACAGAGACGAGTTGGGACTTGGAAGAGTGATGTTTGCCTGTTTTTAATGAAGATGGTACCAGTCGTCTAACCGAGGTTGTCGAGCAGAGTGCCCAAGCTGGGGCGTGGAGTCTGACTAATGTTTGGAGATAGGTAGGAGCAGTTCTGCTGACAGACATGAAGGCCAGTACCAGTGTCTTGAATCTAATGCGAGAGATTACTGGGAGCCATTGGAGGTCGCGGAAGAAGGGGGTTACATGGGGGAATTTTGGTAAGTTGAACACCAGGGGCGCTGCTGTGTTCTGGATGCGTTGTAAGAGTTTGATTGCGGAGGCAGTTAGTCCAGCCAGGAGAGATTTGCAGTAGTGGCGAGTGATGACGAGCGCTTGGACTAAGATCTATGCTGCTTCATGTGTGAGGACGGGCCAGATCCTGCGGATGTTGTAGAGAGCAATTCTACAAGATCAAGCCACAGAAGTGATATTGGCATATTTACAGTATTTACAGCAAAGAGAGCAGCAGGAATGAGAAATATACAAACAAAAAGGCATATAAACAGCATGGCATATCAACAACAAATAAAAAGCACAAAAAAATATGAAAAAAGTACAAACCATGTATGTTTGTGTCAGGGTGGTGCGGTAGAGAGGAGAGGACCCAAACGCAGGGAGCAGGAATAACTTAAACTATTTAATTCAAAAATAGGGTGAGGGGTGAGGGGCAGGGTAAAAAATGCACATGGGAAAACAGAACAAATAAAACATGAAACAATAACTAACTAGAACATCAGGGGAAACGCACAAGGCATGGGATACACTATGGCAGGTGGGGGCGGAGACAGAAAACAAAGACAGGTAGTAAATAATAATGACAATGTCCAGCAGGCGGTGCAAAAAACGTGCAAAAGTGCGCAATAAGACACAATTAAGAGACAAGGTTTTCCTGGGTGGCTTTCATTGTCTAGTTGTTGTTTTCCATTCTCAAGAAGGATCAACCATCAAGGAAGTGTGTATTGTGTGTCCTAGTCAACCAGTCCTTCTTGTAAGCGGTCTTTTTACTCCCCTGTTGAGTTCAGACCAGGAGCAGACAGGATCACTTGGGTCATGTGGAAAACATTTGGATCATTCGTTTTTTTCTGGTTAGAATACAGAGTTAGAAGTCAGGGTTTTGGTAATGGTAAAAATGCCACAGCCTGGAAGAGAGTGACTCAGTCACATGTCCGGGAAACAAAAACATGACTTCTATTTATTTTTCCCATTTTAATCAACTCTTTAATCTGTGCCAACACTAACATGCTGCTGTGGGTTCACTGTGGAGGCCGTTCCCTGTCGACCTTGTGCAATTTTAAAGATGTAGTCCATCCACTTTCCACTAACTTTTGACACCTCAATCTAGGCAGTGTATGCCGGACCACTGGAGAAACACATAATTTTAAATGACACCTCAAGTAACAAACAGACTCATTTATACACACACACACACACACACACACACACACACACACACACACACACACACCAGGGTAACAGCCCTAGCATCTGTCTATGGTCTGAAGCCTAATTAGTGGTTAATATAAAAAAGGTTAATAAGCACTTGCCTTCAACACTCAGTGGCTAAATGAAATGAGACAGTTACGGGGAGAGGGGATTTTGAAAGACAGCGAGGGTGAATGAACCACTCAGCTGTGTGACCTAAGAGTGTCCAACCAATGTGGTGTGGCTGAATAAAAGTTGTTTGGAGGGTATGAAAAAATGGGAAACAATAAGGGAAAAGCAGATGCCAACACATTGCGTATTGGGAAGGCAATTTTAACCCTACTTTTTTTTTTACATGTTCTAGAAACAAAAAATTGAGCAAAGGTCAGATTTTGTTAACATGGGTCTCAGAACGAAGAGAAGCAAATGTCTGCTTATTTCTAAGTAATATTAATTATAACACAAAACATGAAAGTTGTTTCCTCCACCCACCAACTCCATGATGAACATTAGTTCTACACACCCTCCAAATATAGCTTCTTAGATGGTTCTTATTTGCAATGATTGAAAAGGCGTTATATGGCTATATATGATCACTTCCGGCGCCATCCCGGGCGGCTGCCTGCCAGAGTTGCTCCTAGAGATTTTGTACTTTTTTACTTGTTTTAGAATTCTTGTTATTTAATTAGTAAGATAAGTTATTTGTACAGCCGAACAAGATGGCTCAGCGAGTTCTTCCTCTGTTTTTAGTCGCTATTTTTATAGTGAAGGAACGTGTGTGCAGCCCGGACATCAAACTGCTGGCAGTGAGTCTCCGTCCATATTACCTGCCCAGAGAGTTTACCCAGGCCATTGTTATTGTCGTCTACATTCCTCCCATGGCTAATGCGTCGCAGGCTGCTGAAGTCATCAACTCCATGACCAACTCCAACTCCATGCACCCAAGCGCGTTCATATCGATGTCGGGTGATTTTAACCATGTCAGTCTGGCATCAACCCTGCCCACATTCAAACAGTTTGTGGACTGCAAAACCAGGGAAAATAAAACACTGGACCTGCTGTATGCCAATGTTAAGGAGGCATACAGCTCCACAGCTCTCCCCCCTCTGGGCAGATCAGATCACAACCTCGACCTGAGGCCTCTCAATAAAGCTGCGCTCCAGAGGCAACCAGTGGTCACCAGAACTGTACGGAGTTGGTCTCAGGATGCAGAGGAGACTCTCCAGGGCTGTTTTGAGCTGACAGACTGGGATGTTCTCCGTGATGGACATGGGCAGGACATAGACGACTCACAGGTTGCATAACAGACTATGTAAATTTATGCACAGACTGTGTGATCCCGACCAAGACTGTGCACTGCTTCCCCAACAACAAACCCTGGGTGACTAAAGGCATCACTGAACAGGAAGAAAGTGGCTTTCAGGAGTGGAGAGGAGGAGATGAAGAAGGTGCAGAGAGAACTGAGGGAAAAGATCACAGAGGGCAAGGAGAGCTACAGAAGAAAGCTTGAGAGGAAGCTCCAACAGAAGAACCTCAGGGAGGTGTGGAGTGGCATGAGAACCATCACTGGCCATGGAGCTAAGACCATCCAGGGGAGGGAGGGAAACCTGTTCTTCAGGTTTGGTTTGATGATGTGGCTCCTCTCTACCCTCCCACCAGCTCCTCCTGTGACGCTCTCCCTCCCCCCATCTCTCCCCCTTCTCCTCCCCTCTCCTCTCCACGCTTGCTCTCCCCGCTCTCCTCTCCTCCCTCTCCTCTCTCCAGGGCCAATCACCATCACGGCGGAGGATGTGAGAAGTGAACTCAGCAGACTACGCCCAGGCAAAGCCGCGGGGGCCTGACGGCCTCAGCCCCAGAGTGCTCAAGGTGTGTGCGCCTCAGCTGTGCGGCGTCTTCCGGCACATCTTCAACCTGAGCCTGAGCACGACGATCGTCCCTGTCCTGTGGAAAACATCATGCCTGGTTCCTGTCCCCAAGAAAAGACATGCAAGCAGCAACAGTGACTTCAGACCTGTGGCCTTGACCTCACATGTGATGAAGTCGCTGGAGAGGCTAGTCCTGAAGCACATCCATGCACTAGTCGAACCATCACTGGACCCTCTGCAGTTTGCCTACCAGCCCCGCATTGGAGTGGAAGACGCCATCATCTACCTGCTGCACAGGACTTATTCTCACCTGGAGGAGGCAGGCAGTGTTGTGAGAGTCACATTCTTCGACTTCTCAAGCGCTTTCAACACCATAAAGCCTGCCCTGCTTGGGACAAAGCTACTGGACATGCAGGTGGACACTCCACTAGTGGCCTGGATTACTAACTACCTCACAGGTCGGCCACAGCATGTGAGGCTGCAGAGCAACATTTCGGACACTATAGTGAGCAACACGGGAGCACCTCAGGGGACAGTCCTGTCCCCCTTCCTGTTCACACTCTACACCTCAGACTTCAGATACAGCTCACAGTCCTGCCACCTGCAGAAGTTTTCGGATGACTCTGCCATTGTGGGCTGTATCAGAAAGGGGCAGGAATCTGAGTACAGGAGTGTGGTGGACAGTTTCGTGGAGTGGTGTGGACTAAATCACCTGCAACTCAACATCTCTAAGACTAAGGAGTTGGTGGTGGATTTCAGGAAGCAACCGACTCACACAAACTGGTCAGCATCAGGGGGACCGAGGTGGACATTGTCGAGGAATATATGTAACTGGGTGTTCACATAGACAATAAAATGGACTGTGGACAGAGGCGCTGTATAAGAAAGGTCAGAGTCGCCTGTATTTCCTACAGAGACTCAGATCTTTCAACGTCTGCAAAACCATGCTGCAGATGTTCTATCACTCTGTGGTGGCCAGCATCATCTTCTACGCTGTTGTGTGCTGGGGCAGCAGGGTGAAGGCAGCTGATGCTAACAGACTCAATAAGCTCATCAGGAAAGCGGGTTCTGTCCTGGGAGTTGAATTGGAGTCTTTGGTAGAGGTCTCTGAGAGGAGGATGCAGTATATGAAGTAAACTACTCAGTATTATGGACAACGCCTCCCATCCCCTGGACACCACACTGGAGTCATACCAGAGCACCTTCAGCCGTAGACTGAGATTACCGAGGTGCACCACAGAACACCACAGGAGGTCCTTTCTGCCTGTGGCCATCAAACTCTATAACTCCTCCCCCCTCTGTGGGAAGGACAGTTGAAATACAAGACAATGAACACAGCAATATAATGTGCAATATTACCTCTCAACATCATGTGCACTTTCCTCAGTATTACGTGCAATATTAATATTACTGTCCAACATCATGTGCAATACTCTATCATGTGCTGTATTATTATTATTATCATGTTGTCTATAAATATTATCTATAACACTACCTCTCATCTCCTCTCATCATCATGTGCAATATTCTTAATGTCATGTCCAATAATATTACACTTCAATTATGCCAAATTGTTTTCGCTGTCTGAATATCTTATCTTGCCTACATATTTGTATATTTTAACTGTAAATTTGTAAATCTGTTAGTTTATTTTTATTATTCTGTCCACATTGTTTTATTGTACTGTATTGCTATGCAACCTGCCACAAGAATTTCCTTCGGGATTAATAAAGTTCTATTCTACTCTATTCTATTCTATATTTAGGCAAAACTTTCCTCATACTAGCCCTATTAAAGTCACCAACAACAGTAGATGCTGCCTCAGGGTGAGCATTCTCTGGTCCATTAATTGTTCCATACAGATCATCTAGTGTGTTTTTTTTATCCGCTTGCAGAGGATACATTCCTCTGCAAGCGGATAAAAAAAAACACACTAGATGATTACTATGATTATCACAGAGCTGAATTCCCTAAGGGAGGTACAAGGGCCATACTTTTATCCCAACCAGAAACCGTGGATTAATGGCGATGTTCGCGCCGCACTCCGCATGCGTAACGCCGCCTTTGACTCTGGGAATATGGTGGAATATACGAGAGCCCGCTACGACCTCCGCAAGACCATCGGCTCTGCCAAGCGGGAGTATAAGAACAGGGTGGAGGACAAATTCAAGAGCCACGACGTGAGGGGTGTGTGGAAGGGGCTGCAGACAATCACGGACTTCAGAGGGAGAACCAGCGGTGTAGAGAACTCCTCTACCTCCCTCCCAGACGAGCTAAATACATTCTTTGCTCGGTTCGACGTGAACGACAGCCCGCCGAAGTCAGCGCTGCCTGAGGAGGCCAGCCTGCTGAACATCTCAGAGGCTGACGTGCGCAGAGCCTTCAAGCGGGTGGACATCCGGAAGGTGGCGGGCCCAGACCACATCCCGGGGCGCGTCCTCAGAGCATGCGCAGACCAGTTGGCAGGAGTCTTCGCAGACATCTTCAACCTGTCCCTGTCCCAGGCTGTTGTTCCCGAGGGCTTCAAGATGTCCATCATCGTGCCAGTCCCTAAACACCCCAAGGTAACCTGCCCGAATGACTGGAGACCTGTAGCCCTCACCTCGATTGTCAGTAAATGCTTCAAGAGGCTGGTCAAGGACTTCATTTGTTCCATGTTGCATGCCACGCTGGACCCATGGCAATTTGCTTACCGTCAAAACAGATCCACCAACGACGCGATTGCCATGGCACTTCACACCGCCCTCTCTCACCTGGAGGGGAAGAACTGTTGTGTGAGAATGCTGTTTGTGGACTTCAGCTCAGCGTTCAACACGATAGTTCCTGCCAAGCTCGACACCAAGCTCAGGAGTCTAGGCCTGCACCCGACCAGCACTAGCAGTAAGACTTTTTCACCACGTGTGTGGTGTGCGTGGTCCATGTGAGGTCCCCGGAGATGTGCACGCCGAGGAACTTGAAGCTGCTGACCCTCTCTACTGCAGCACCGTCGATGGAGATGGGGGCGTGCTCTCCTCTCCGCTTCCTGTAGTCCACGATCAGCTCCTTGGTCTTCTTGACGTTGAGGGCGAGGTTGTTCTCTTGGCACCACTGTGCCAGTGATCCAACCTCCTCCCTGTAGGCTGTCTCGTCGTCGGCGGCAATCAGACCCAACACTGTCGTGTCGTCAGCAAACTTGATGATGACGTTGGAGCTGTGCATAGCCATGCAGTCGTGGGTGTACAGGGAGTAGAGGAGAGGGCTCAACACGCATCCCTGAGGGGCTCCAGTGTTGAGGGTCAGTGGTTCTGAGGTGGTGCTGCCCATCCTCACCACCTGGTGGCGGCCCGACAGGAAGTCCAGTATCCAGCTGCACATGGTCGGGTGCAGGCCTAGACTCCTGAGCTTGGTGTCGAGCTTGGCAGGAACTATTGTGTTGAACGCTGAGCTGAAGTCCACAAACAGCATTCGCACACAACAGTTCTTCCCCTCCAGGTGAAGAACTTTGTGTGTTTGTGGGAAGAAGATCATTGGGCATACTTACCTAGTATACATACATACACACACAAACACACACAGACAAGCAAACTTTACTGTAAGTGGGGACACGCACATTCTGTTTCTCCGAAGGTCCATCCTGCCAGGTTTCAAGTCATCCACTTGTGGCCGAACCACAGTGGTTCAGACCAATCAGAGTCCTATGATAGACAGACAGTTCATCCAATCACCTGTTGTTTTTTTTTATTTAAAGGACAACTTCCCAGATGGTTCAACTTCTGTGGAACAAAGCATCTGCACACCTGTCCCCACAGCCCACAGTATAGTGAGAGATACAAGAATATGTCTTCCTTAATGACACACACACACACACACACACACACACACACACACACACACACACACACACACACACACACACACACACACACACACACGCGCACGCGCGCAGCGGGAGGTTCCATCCTTAGAGGTGCGTCTAAATGAAAGTGACGTAGTACCTCTCTGCCATGGCCCTCCTGCGGTTATTCCAGTGCTCACATTTCGGTGTGATTTCTTTCTGGAAACCAGAGGGGGAAATGAAACAAGCTGATGATACAGGGTTGATTGATTTGACAAGTGGAATGATGTTTGATTTTTATTTAGGTCGGGCGTGAGTCTACCGCCTGAGAAATTCTTTTTGTGTCAATTTTCGTCGTTGTGGTGGAAACATATTTGCTTTGAATTATGCTTTGGATAACATTTGACTGAGTGCTGAGTGCGTCTATCACCCCACATCCTTCTCTGAGGTAAACCGTGAGTCTCTGGGTGGACAGGCATTGATTGTGTGATAACTGATTTAGTCAAATTTGTTGACAGAGGATATGGGAGCTTAGGCTCCAGACTATCCTCTTCCTCCTTACGAGTAACATCTATATATACAGTATACAGTGTGTATATATATACAGTATATATATAAATATATTGTGGCAGCCGGCCACTGAGGGGCAGGAAAAGAGAGCTTTGGAGACAGTATGGGGGGCCGCAATTCCCCATTTGGCCCCCAGAGGGAGCCCGGGAGACAAGGGTTTGGAGAGAGGCAATTAGCCTCATTGGAGTGGGCTGCAACTCGTTG
>PIJE02000042.1:235000-252933 GCA_002895965.2 Coryphaenoides rupestris | reverse complement strand
ATCACCAGAAAACGCCGTTCATAGTCGATATTGGGTGATTTTAACCATGTTACTCTGACATCAACCCTGCCCACATTCAAACAGTTTGTGGACTGCAAAACCAGGGAAAATAAAACACTGGACCTGCTGTATGCCAATGTTAAGGAGGCATACAGCTCCACAGCTCTCCCCCCTCTGGGCAGATCAGATCACAACCTGGTCTACCTGAGGCCCCTCTATAAACCTGCGGTTCAGAGGCAACCAGTGGTCACCAGAACTGTACGGAGTTGGTCTCAGGATGCAGAGGAGACTCTCCAGGGCTGTTTTGAGCTGACAGACTGGGATGTTCTCTGTGATGGACATGGGCAGGACATAGACGGACTCACAGGCTGCATAACAGACTATGTAAATTTCTGCACAGACTGTGTGATCCCGACCAAGACTGTGCACTGCTTCCCCAACAACAAACCCTGGGTGACTAAAGGCATCACTGAACAGGAAGAAAGCGGCCTTCAGGAGTGGAGACAAGGAGGAGATGAAGAAGGTGCAGAGAGAACTGAGGGAAAAGATCACAGAGGGCAAGGAGAGCTACAGAAGAAAGCTTGAGAGGAAGCTCCAACAGAAGAACCTCAGGGAGGTGTGGAGTGGCATGAGAACCATCACTGGCCATGGAGCAAAGACCATCCAGGGGAGGGAGGGAAACCTGTTCTTCAGGTTTGGTTTGATGATGTGGCTCCTCTCTACCCTCCCACCAGCTCCTCCTGTGACGCTCTCCCTCCCCCCATCTCTCCCCCTTCTCCTCCCCTCTCCTCTCCACGCTTGCTCTCCCCGCTCTCCTCTCCTCCCTCTCCTCTCTCCAGGGCCAATCACCATCACGGCGGAGGATGTGAGATGTGAACTCAGCAGACTACGCCCAGGCAAGGCCGCGGGGCCTGACGGCCTCAGCCCCAGAGTGCTCAAGGTGTGTGCGACTCAGCTGTGCGGCGTCTTCCGGCACATCTTCAACCTGAGCCTGAGCACGACGATCGTCCCTGTCCTGTGGAAAACATCATGCCTGGTTCCTGTCCCCAAGAAAAGACATGCAAGCAGCCACAGTGACTACAGACCTGTGGCCTTGACCTCACATGTGATGAAGTCGCTGCTTTGTGTGTGTGTGTGTGTGTGTGTGTGTGCGTGTGTGTGTGTGTGTGTGTGTGTGTGTGTGTGTGTGTGTGTGTGTGTGCTGATGAGTTGAAACAGCCGTCTCCTGGAGGGCCTCTGAGGGACTCATTCCCTGAGCTCCTCAGGTGATGTGGATGACGTTTGATGAATTCATCTCGTCACTCCACCCTATTGCAGTTTTCAGTTCAGTGATCTGTTGGCTTATGAGGCTAGTTTTATATCTATATTGTTCTATATTGAAAAACGTGTCACTAACTTTAATTATAACAACTAATGATGCTGTTATGCTGGTTATACACACGCTTCCATTGCTGTATCCATCACACCATGTTCCACCACAGGGTGTCGCTGTGGTGCACGCCGTAGCTTCACACAATCTTCAGAAGGAAATTCTGCAGCTGACCTCCTTCGCCGAGGTTTTTTTTAATCCCCTTTGGCCCCCTCAGGGCCGTTAATGTAATATAGGCGTATTTTTTATTTATTTAAAAATGTTACAGTATTTTTATTCCTGTATTATTGTTACATATTCAAACTCAAATGAAGATTGAGAGGCCGACATTTTGCACTATATTGTAGGGTAAAACTATACAAGTAGCCCACTGGCATGTCTAACAGCACACATCTGAATGGTATTGTGCCATCGATGAGCACAGTAGGCTGTTTCACTGAGCTTCACTACAATCAGGAGAGCACAACATTATAAGCCTGTCCACAACATTATAGTTGCATTTGTGGGAGGTTAATGTCTTCTCCGCTTCAGTGCAACATTTCTGTACTCTGTCTCCTCGCTCCTCCTATGTGAATTTAATCAAACATGGTACATTAATCAGACAAGCAGACCTAAGGGATGTTTTCACAATGGAGTTGGTAACATAATCTTTTTTAAATATGGCCTCAATCTAAATAATAATAGATATTGTAATCAATAGGTTTCATTTTAGTGATCACTAAAATGTGTTTACCTTTATGGCAGTTGCATTATATTGTCACAAATCAGATTAAGATTAATATCTAAATGCCATCTAAAAGTCTGATGGGAGACAAGCTCTAATTTGAGTGAAGGGGCGTTTCACTTTCTTTTGCTTTATATTTGTTCCCACTAATCATACAAACACAGCCAGCAGTAGTAAACTGTAAGAAGGTGTCTGTAAAGGTGTAAAATCAACACCATGTATTCTTCTGTAGAATATCTAATATATAATATCTCCATATTAGTAACTCCGCCCCTTGCAGTTGTTTGTTTCCAGAAGTTCTGTATAACATACTTAGGATTGCTGGATCCCTGAATTATTCAGAATTGGGACAGATAGCAAAAAAATATATCGTACAAGAAATGTACAAGCATAATTTCAGCATTACGTAAGAGCTACAGGGGATATACAAATGTATATATTGGTTTAATGATGTATAAAAAGGAAGGAGGCCCTGTACAATTCTCACACGCTTACAACTAACTGTTTTACAAAAAACAACCTTTTCCTTTGGAGTCTCAAGTGTGATTTGGAAACGGGATATAGATCCCTGAGCAGTTTCCCAGCTTTGTAGAAAACAGGTGCACATGCCAGTTGTTCCCTGATCCTTATTGCGCCTATTTGGGTGGAGATGGAGGGTGGGGGTAAGGGTAAGGAGTCCGCACCTGTTTAACATTCCTCGACAGTTCACAACAGGACAATAAGCTGCCCAACCACTTCATAATAATAAACTTTATTTATATAGCACCTTTCTAGACATGAGTCACAAAGTGCTGCACAAGATAAAATACATGATAAAACAGTAGGAAAACAGGGGCACTACTGTAACGCCAGGACCCTTCACCGCCTCAGGGGACGGTTCTAGTGGCATGGCTGTCGACGAGGCGTGGAGCTGCACGTGCACTGCTGCGACACCTGCACTGTCCAGAAGGGACCAACCCGATGCTCCCACACCCCACTGCAGCAATACCTGGTAGGGGCCCTGATGGAGCGTGTGGGGGTGGACATCCTGGGGCCCTTTCTGGTCACAGACTCTGGCAACAGCCGCGTCCTCGTGGCTTTGGATAACTTCACAAAGTGGCCCAAGGCATATGCGATGCCTGATCAGAGTGGCAACACGACAGCAGAGAGGCTGGTGGAGGAGATGTTTGCCCACATCGGAGCCCCTTCGGAGCTCCACAGCAACCAGGGGCAGAACTTGGAGGCCTGCAGGTGGCTGAGGGTGGGCATGACCAGAACGACCGCTCCATCCAGACAGCGATGGGCTGGTGGAGGGGTTCAACAGGACCCTGGCCACCCAGCTCGCCATCCTCACCAGCCAACACCAGCAGGACTGGGACCACCACCTGCCCCTGGTCCTGTGGTACGGGGGCGGGAAACTTGGTGTTCGTGACCCTGCCTGAGCCCGAGATGGCTGGGGGGAAAGAAATGGACTATTACTGAGGCGGAGAGACCGGCTACACGTGGTCCATGACTACACCCAACGATCCCAGGCCAATTCCAGAGTTTGGCAGAAGAGAGCCTACAACACACGATGGCTGGAACAGGCCTTCCTGCCAGGAGATAAGATCTGGGTGTACTTTCCTGTCCACAAGAAAGGGGTTTCTCCCAAGCTGCACAGCCACTGGCAGGGGCCTGGGGTGGTCGTGGCCCAGCTGTCTGAGGTGGTGTACCAGGTGCGCATGCCTGGCCGGGGTCGTGTCGTGGTACTGCACATGGACAGACTTGCGCCATACTTCCCCCTTGCTCCGCCTGGCAGGAAAATTTAAGTTGGATGGCTGGAAAGGCTCCTCAAATGTTGCCAAGTAAGGACATCTTGTTGTAGGTGCAACGGCTACTGCAATAACTTCAGTTCTAAGGCGGATACTCCGAGGCAAAACTACAACCAGGCGAAAGCGATGGAGTGCTGGTCGAGCTGCTTTCCTGGGCCCTCTAGACTTCAGTTGTGCTCTTTTTAGAAGCTGGTTTACCAAAAAAATCTACAATATGTTTTTGCGGTATTGTGATTTGTGAATTAGCTATTAGGAAATGCTCCAACAGCGGGAAACGTGACGTCTGTGTATGTATGGTAACTTCTCTGATTGATTGTGATTTTCAGTATATCAGTATTGCAATCATTTCCTGAAACCTCCCCAACCAAAGGAAAATTATGCAAAATGTTGGCCAGCTGCTCAGTGTTTTCTTTATTATTATTATCATCCTGCTTTGGTTCTGTACTCTTAACTGCTCCTCCTTCATGCTCATTACTGATATGACACCTGAACTTCCCTTAATAAAAGGTTTATCTTACTGTATCTTCAAGATACTTCAAAATGTACCGCATTAAAATTACAGTACATGAGTAAAAATACTCTCAATAGTTTCATTGGCCTCCCGCTGTTCTCCTCGTGGCAATCACCAAGAAAAGAGAGAAGAAGAAAGAGAGAAGCATTGAAGTGGATCCCTGTGAGAATAGAGACATCCTTCGCTGGAGGAGGAGAGCGTCGAAGCCACCGGGGTGGTGTTGCTAACAGGTACACTTAGATTAATTATGAATGCTGGAATCCTTGCTTTGTGCACATCAAAGATAACGCAAAAACAAAAAAGAAGAAGCAAAACAATGGGGTTTTTTAAGTCCGCTCTATCTAACCTCGCCTTTAATGATGTTTAATGATTTATAAATGTCACATGCTGACTGACCGCCACATGTAAAGTGTGACACTTTACATGTGTGTTTATTCAACCTTATTTTTGATGGTTGTTTCCCACTGTCTTTTGGTCAGGTCAGAATAGCAATGATTTGAGAGGAAGAAAGCTTGTTTGGATTTAGAACATGTTTTGTCAGGCACTCAAAAAATGGTGCTAGTTTGTCTCACGGAAACGCTGAATAGTCAATGTGTTGACGCAACAGAAAGTGCTGTGCTAAGCCAAACCTCGCTGTAGATAAACTTCAATGATGTCTCTGTCACATGGGAGGGACACATGGGGGAATGTGACATGATGTAAACAAGCTAATAATCAGACTCGTGTGTGAGTTAAAAGGGCAAGAGTGGAGGGTCCTGGTAAATCCTGTCAAACGGATGTGATGTGGTGCTGGTGACCCAGAACAGCCATATGGGCCCATGGTACAAAGCACCCTAGGCTCTGGACCTCAGCCAACACAACTCACTGTGTGTGTGTGTGTGTGTGCTGATGAGTTGAAACAGCCGTCTCCTGGAGGGCCTCTGAGGGACTCATTCCCTGAGCTCCTCAGGTGATGTGGATGACGTTTGATGAATTCATCTCGTCACTCCACCCTATTGCAGTTTTCAGTTCAGTGATCTGTTGGCTTATGAGGCTAGTTTTATATCTATATTGTTCTATATTGAAAAACGTGTCACTAACTTTAATTATAACAACTAATGATGCTGTTATGCTGGTTATACACACGCTTCCATTGCTGTATCCATCACACCATGTTCCACCACAGGGTGTCGCTGTGGTGCACGCCGTAGCTTCACACAATCTTCAGAAGGAAATTCTGCAGCTGACCTCCTTCGCCGAGGTTTTTTTTAATCCCCTTTGGCCCCCTCAGGGCCGTTAATGTAATATAGGCGTATTTTTTATTTATTTAAAAATGTTACAGTATTTTTATTCCTGTATTATTGTTACATATTCAAACTCAAATGAAGATTGAGAGGCCGACATTTTGCACTATATTGTAGGGTAAAACTATACAAGTAGCCCACTGGCATGTCTAACAGCACACATCTGAATGGTATTGTGCCATCGATGAGCACAGTAGGCTGTTTCACTGAGCTTCACTACAATCAGGAGAGCACAACATTATAAGCCTGTCCACAACATTATAGTTGCATTTGTGGGAGGTTAATGTCTTCTCCGCTTCAGTGCAACATTTCTGTACTCTGTCTCCTCGCTCCTCCTATGTGAATTTAATCAAACATGGTACATTAATCAGACAAGCAGACCTAAGGGATGTTTTCACAATGGAGTTGGTAACATAATCTTTTTTAAATATGGCCTCAATCTAAATAATAATAGATATTGTAATCAATAGGTTTCATTTTAGTGATCACTAAAATGTGTTTACCTTTATGGCAGTTGCATTATATTGTCACAAATCAGATTAAGATTAATATCTAAATGCCATCTAAAAGTCTGATGGGAGACAAGCTCTAATTTGAGTGAAGGGGCGTTTCACTTTCTTTTGCTTTATATTTGTTCCCACTAATCATACAAACACAGCCAGCAGTAGTAAACTGTAAGAAGGTGTCTGTAAAGGTGTAAAATCAACACCATGTATTCTTCTGTAGAATATCTAATATATAATATCTCCATATTAGTAACTCCGCCCCTTGCAGTTGTTTGTTTCCAGAAGTTCTGTATAACATACTTAGGATTGCTGGATCCCTGAATTATTCAGAATTGGGACAGATAGCAAAAAAATATATCGTACAAGAAATGTACAAGCATAATTTCAGCATTACGTAAGAGCTACAGGGGATATACAAATGTATATATTGGTTTAATGATGTATAAAAAGGAAGGAGGCCCTGTACAATTCTCACACGCTTACAACTAACTGTTTTACAAAAAACAACCTTTTCCTTTGGAGTCTCAAGTGTGATTTGGAAACGGGATATAGATCCCTGAGCAGTTTCCCAGCTTTGTAGAAAACAGGTGCACATGCCAGTTGTTCCCTGATCCTTATTGCGCCTATTTGGGTGGAGATGGAGGGTGGGGGTAAGGGTAAGGAGTCCGCACCTGTTTAACATTCCTCGACAGTTCACAACAGGACAATAAGCTGCCCAACCACTTCCAAATCCATACGGGGGGAGCGGGGGGGGGGGGGCAGAAACAAAACAAAGCCATCGCAAGCTGAAATGAAGTCTTGAGAGAAACGCAGACGATATGGAGGTGGGGACGCAAAGTGGGACAGAGTTTAGGTGTGCTCCACTTTGTCTCTCTTCCTGCCCTTATCCCCCTTCTCCCCATCTCTCTTTTTTCTGTTTCTCTCTCTCTCTCTCTCTCTCTCTGTCTGAGTGCAGCTGCACACGGCTGTCGAGGGGCTCTGATGTCATTTCTAATGGTGGGCTGCTGGGATGCGGTGGGAGGGTAGGAGGGACAGAGGGGAATGGAAACCAGATCCTGCAGCCATACCGCCAGACAGCAGGCCAAGGTTGACCACCACAAAGCTCTACCTGTGGCCCATGTCTATCTCCAACCATCTAGAGAGAGCCGGAGGTGGGAAGGGTCGACCCTTTCATTTAACCTCATTGGTTACCGGAAATAACTGAAGATGAACCATCATGTCTGCAGAACAGACAACACCTCTAGTATTCAGAGTTGTGTTTAAATGCTCATGAGGATGCTTTTAGGCGAATATAGTGACTTAATGAAATCACAATACTATGAGGATTATACCCAACCTCCAGTCATTGAAATGTTGTTAAAATGCATTGTCCAGTCCTGTGTTCGGCAGAAAAGGCACCTGCACTGGATGCAGGTGAACAATTCTAAATACACAGCCTCCTCACACACGTGTTGTGCTGCTGGTTGGCCTACTGTGTGTGTATGTTGTAGCAGGCTCAAGAGTGAGGGGTTTCCACGCCAAGTTCAACAACAAAACACACTCAAAACACAACTTCAAGATAATTGGGACATTTATTGGGGGTATTTACATCCAGTAGAGGGGGGGGAAGGGAAATAATAGTTATTTCAACAGTCTGCAGTATTTACTTCTTAAGTCCTTCTTCTGGGTTTCCAGGGGTTCTGTTACTGAGTCCTCAGCCCACGCCATGCGATCCGACTGTCCATGTCTCCATGTGGAGCACACAGCTCCTCCTCCTCCTCCTCCTCCTCCTCCTCTCCCTTTTGTAGGAAAAGCCTTGGTGGCTTAAGGAGCCACAGCTTTTCCTAATTTATGGACCGGAAGTCCTTATAAGGCTGGGGGTGGAACCAGCAGGCTGAAAGATACCTCCCTTCAATTATTATTCCTCTCCTGCCTCCCTGCCATTTGCCACAATGTGTATATGTTGTATGTGTGTGTTTGAGTTCATATTTACATAGATGTTTGCATGCAAGACAAACCTCCCTGTTTTCTGGCGCTGGGTCATGCATGGTCCTTTGGCTGCGTCCCGGTGGGAGGGGAGCAGCTGAATGATGTCATGCCACCAGTAAAGGACCACACCCCACAATCCCATCTGCCCCGCCTCCAGCCTGCTGGACAACTATATATATCATGCTTATAGTTATACTATATATATTACTTATACTTATATTCTTTCTGTATGGCAGGGGGGGGGTAGATATGTTTTCTGGACTGACTGATGAGGATCTTAAGTGAGTTAAGAAGAGAAAAGTGTGTGTGTGTGTGTGTGTGTGTGTGTGTGTGTGTGTGTGTGTGTGTGTGTGTGTGTGTGTGTGTGTGTGTGTGTGTGTGTGTGTGGGTTCAGAGCAGCAGATGGGTGGGCAGTGTAAAGTGATGCTGGGGAACAGATGTGAGTGTAGTAAGAGGTGGAGGTGGAGGTGTGGTGAAGGGGGGGGGGTGGGCTCTTAGTCCACTTGTAAGTTGACCTCACTCATGTCCTGACCTGGTTGTTTGTACAGATGTTTGTGTGTGTGTGTGTGTGTGTGTGTGTGTGTGTGTGTGTGTGTGTGTGTGTGTTCATGGGGGAGATTTGTGCATGTGTGCATGTCTAGATCACATGTCAGGTCACATGTGTGTGTGTTTTGTATTTGTGTGTGTGTGTGTGTGTGTGTGTGTGTGTGTGTGTGTGTGTGTGTGTGTGTGTGTGTGTGTGTGTGTGTGTGTGTGTGTGTGTGTGTGTGTTGACCACGAGAGATCAATGTGTCTATCTGTCTCTCTTAATGGAGGGAATCAGAGCTGGGCCCCGGCTGCCGTCGGCTTGTAAACCAAAGCCTGCTTGCACGCCCCTCCTCCATCCTCGCTCCTCTAAACAGGAAGCTAAATATGGGACCTGGAATTGGAAATTGTTTAGACAACCTGAAATGTTGCTTCTTGTTTTATCCTTGGGGCCAAGCAAGCGCACGCAGATCAAAAGCACACAACACATGAATCATGAAGCCTATTGTGGACCATCAGGAAGTGGAAGGCAGCGGTAAGAAAGGTGCTTATCTCCATGTTGGACAGCAGGAGGTGTTTGATCACTGATCATCACATCTGCACACCCCCCCCACCCCCCTCCACACACACACACACACAACCACTTCAATTCCAAATAGCATTTCTGACAAATGGATGTGAGACAGCAAGAGAGAGAGAGAGAGACACACAGAGAGAGAGAGGAAACAGATCCCGTCAGTAAAGTGATCACCTTCACCGTCTGTCGGTTTCCTCCCCCTTCCTCCCGCTAGCTGCTCTGTGTTGCATGGTGTCCACCCCTCTGTCAGAGTCACCTCTTGTTTTCACTCTCTTACAGCCACACTTCTCTAAAACTCAATCTTCTCCAGCCGCCCCCCCCTCCTCCTCTCTCTCCGGTATTCATCTCATTTGTCTCACTGTCTCATTGGTAACAGATCCCCTGTCTGCAGACCCTCCCTCTGGTCCGGCCTGGTCTCTGTTTACGCTCAACCCCGCCCCTCCCCCCACCCCCACCCCGAGACCAAACACAACAGAGACAATAAAAAACTCAAGAAGAACCATGCTCTTTTCCACCAAGCCATTTTTTTAATAATTAAAACCAAAGCTTTTCTCCGATTGACTGCTTGAAACAAATGTTACTAATTTAAGCATGTGACATAAATGTTTCTGTTTTCCTGAACCAGGGGAGAGACCATAGCCTGGTCTACATGTTAGTGTCCGGCAAACCGTGGGACACTAGGGTGGTCATTCAGAATATCGCCAGCCAACGATTTTAACTCATAAAATATCTATTTCGAACTTGTTGGAACTTTGGGTGGAGAATCCGAGCCATCTGCTACACCCGTGGTAGCACCAGCTATAAGTTGGGCTTCTTGACTCTGTAGAAAACATTGGCAACGCTGACAGCGCCAACGCTTGAATGCTCATCACTCTGAATGGAAAATAAAGACAAGGTTGACCTCGGCCGTCAGTTTGAATTATTAAACAAACAAAAAGGTGAATGCGGTCTTTGACCCCCCAGTTAATGTGAGTAATTATTCTGAAGTGTTCTCCTCCCTGGATGGATGAACTAAAAGGATTGCCTCGCTTCAAGCCTTAGGAATAATCAATGTCATGTTTCATTTTTGATGCGCCTATTATTTAACTGATTGGATATAATATGATAGGAGACGGCACACGAGGCGTCGCCATTTTCCTCCTTCATCTCCCGCAATCCTTCATCCTTTCTTTCTTTCAGTATAAAGTGTATCGTTGTTGCTATGGATGGGGGTTAGGGAAGAAACCAACCAAGTCCACAGTATAACACAACGGCATTAAGATAAAACATAAAACATCAACATTTCTTGTCTTTCCTTTCTTTTGAAGCGCTGTCAGACTCCAGGACCCAGAGAGAGGGAGAACACCCTCCTCTCGGGTCAACAGAGGCTCTCCCACATTGAGCCACCACCACCAAGGCAGCATGTGATGCTATGTTCCACTGACCAATCTGCTCGTCGCACACAGCCCATGGAATGCCATCCAGGCAAAAACCCACACGTAATTACATCACCGTACCGTGACATCATCATACAGGGATCCAAGGTGCAATGACATCATCATCATCATCATCACACATGTGACCAGTGTGTGATGTCATCCATGCCCAGCCACGGGCCAGGCAACCTGGGACTAGTGTTGTCACGATACCAAAATTATGAGTTCGATACCGATACCTGCCTCAATATCTCGATACCGACACTGAAACGATACCACGGTAAAAACCTAAAACATCTGGAAAAGTAGTGGAATAATGGATGACAGAACATGGAACTTACATTTTTTTTATTGATTATTCACTCTTTTGCAGGAATTCAGGTTACTTAGATTGTAACAAACATATTTTCCTTTTTCAGCTACTTTTTGTAAGTGAACTAAGAGTTAACAGGAATGTGACCTGTTTAAACTTACAAATAATAATAATAATAATAATAATATTCAAAATAAATGAATGTAAATATATTTTCACACAGCTGCTGAGCTATATAGCTATTTAAAATGTTTTAACAAAAATAAAATGTATTCTGTTGCAGCTGCTGAGCTTTATGAAAAATTATTGTAAATAATTAAATCAATGACAGTGTTATTAAAGCTTTTTTTTCTGATGTCCCCTATACTTAAGTTTATGTGATTTCTTTGATAGTTAACGTTATATTTGCAACCTGATATCACACCGTCATGACTCAATGTACCTCCTTAGGCAAAGAGTATTGAAAGAATCAAAACTCTGGTGCTTTTTTGACAACTGTGTTGCCGCCAGTTCTTTGCCTTGGGTCTGTGTACTCGTACTGAGCACATTGCCTTTAACTGCCTCGTCAAACTCCGATGGTGAAACAAGTTCACTTGTCACTAAATAAATCACACTCGGGCTTTGATGTGTCCAGGCTGAGCACAGGCTGAGCACTGAATGAGGCGAGTGAGAGAGGGGGAGGGCTGTTGGCACGCCCACTGCAGGGAGAGAGGGCTGTTGGCATGCCCACTGCAGGGAGTGAGAGAGGGGGAGGGCTGTTGGCATGCCCACTGCAGGGAGTGAGAGAGGGCTGTTGGCACGCCCACTGCAGGGAGTGAGAGAGGGGGAGGGCTGTTGGCACGCCCACTGCAGGGAGTGAGAGAGGGCTGTTGGCACGCCCACTGCAGGGAGTGAGAGAGGGGGAGGGCTGTTGGCACGCCCACTGCAGGGAGTGAGAGAGGGGGAGGGCTGTTGGCACGCCCACTGCAGGGAGTGAGAGAGGGGGAGGGCTGTTGGCACGCCCACTGCAGGGAGTGAGAGAGGGGGAGGGCTGTTGGCACATTGACGCAACTCATGTCATTTCTAAAGTACCGATACTAAATGAATGTGGTATAGTACCGTTTGTAACAGCAGAGTAGCGCGGTACTTTTCTAGTACCGATATACCGTGCAACCCTATCTGGGACACGTATTCCAGTTGCTGGAGGTGAAGGGTGGAGCTGTGAGACATGATGGCATCTCCTTGCCCGTTACACATCTCCAGATTTGCCTGCTTGGCCTTCATCACGGTGAAGCACATGTTCTCATGCAGGACATTGAGAGAAGTGTGTGTAATTGGTTTGTGTCTCTAAACCGTTTCAATACCTCTGCAAGAAGGGCCTTGTTTCATGGCCACTTGACCAGACATGGCAGGTCAAAGCTGGCAGGGCCTCCTGGTGTCACTTCCCATGCCGGTCCAGTCAGACGTGTCTGGACTCCGACAGGCGTAGCGTCGGGAATAATTCCTCAGCTGTGCCCCTGGATGGATCACACCTGCTCACCTAATCCAGTGTTTCTCAAATGGGTACGTGTAGCCCTAGGGGCAATCCCAGAGGATTGCAGGGGGTACTCTAAAAATACTCTAGTACTCCAGTAAAAATTATTCCACTTTAAGAAATCAAATGAATACCCCCTAAATAAAATTGTGTAAATCTGAATATTAACGAATTCTGTAAACTTTTCCAATAAGAGCATATCACTCGGGGTACTTGGCTGAAAAAATATTTTAGATACATTAGGTACATTAATAAAAAATTGTTTGAGAACCACTGACCCATTCAGACTCCTGCACAAACACTGCCATTATCTGCGGGACAGGTGTGCAGGTGAGTTGTTCACACATAGACACACAAGCACACCCACAACATTAAAACAGAACAAAATGTTTGTGAACACATACAAGACAAGCAATAATGCACACTGAGTGTTTGGGTTCCAAAGATGCCATCTTCCGAATAATCATAGGGTAATGATGTCAAATCTTGTGTGTGTGTGTGTGTGTGTGTGTGTGTGTAGCCGTTGGTGGTATGTATGGATGGCATGTGTCCTGTGTAAATGTTTGTTTCAATGTGTTACTGTTGTATTTGCATTTTGAATGTTTCATATATTTTTTCTGTTTACTAACTTCTTGTGTACGTGCACAAAAGTCCACCTCTTCCTTTCTAAAAAATAAACACCTCCACACACACACACACACACACACACGCACACACATGCACACACACACACACGCATGCATGCACATTACACCACGCTGCAACTTATGCCTGTGCGTCTCCTGCTTTCTTCCGTGGCGATGAGGTCTGATTAATTATTTAAAGTGTGGAGTACTTTCTCTGGCACCAGGTGTAACTCACTCTTGTAAAACTCGCTAGCATGGTGCGCACAACACAGTAATTATGGCGCCGTTAACTGCATACGGGGAAAGGAGCTGCGACAGGGACTGCTTTGTTGTGTGCTGTGTTGTTATTTTCCCCCGTCGTGTACTTCTGCCACCTCTGTTCCTCCATGCCATGATTTGTCTTTTTGTGTTCCACACACACACACACAAACAATGTCTACCCATAGTGCATTGCAGTACTGCTGTGGCTAATGGTAGTGAGATTTAATTTGTAGGTTTCATCCTTTTATCTTGGGACGGTGCTTCGTCTACAGTTGGTCATGATAATTAGTGACCTGTTCTGTCTGGGAAATTCACTCGGTTGAAAACAGGTGCGATGCCAATGCAACAAACCAAAACAAATAGAAAGAAACTTACAGATGAAAGGTGTAAAACATTTCGTTCAGTTTTTCCGAATGCCTTGTTGCACTTCAATGAAAAAGAAAGTATATTTATAAGTCCCTCTAAAATCTTGCAAATAAGTAGCCTATCAGCATAAATTTGGTAGCCTATTGGGTGACACTGAAACCCTTTTAGAAAGAAGAACAACAGATGGCACTGTTAAGCATTTCGGAAGGTTTCCATCAAAGCCGTTGCTTGACAAACCTTATAGAGGGCCTGGAAGCGGCTGGTGGTTGGCAGTTGGACCAAGACCAAACAAACACTATGCCACCAAACCACCGCAAGAGCATGTATGCCCAAATGTGGGTTTTTATAACGGCTGAATTGTGACTTAATCCAGTTAAGGTGTGTGTGTGTGTGTGTGTGTGTGTGGTGTGTGTGTGTGTGTGTGTGTGCATCTTTCAAATCCTGCAATGCAATAGATGAGTAATAAATGCAAGGACGTGCAGCCATACTTAATCCCACACTCTCATTTCTGTCACTAATCTGGCAGAATTACAGCGTTTTACTACCTGAATATTCTGGCCTCTGTGGGGCTGATCACCTCTTGAAGAACACTTTAAACCCTGGGAATAAACGGACCCAAAGTCCTCCTGGAGAAAGGATTGGTACATTGTGTTATCTTGGACAACAGCGTGATTAAAAAGACTTATTTCTCAAACTGTATTTAAAAGGTGAGGTCCTACCTCAACGTAATGTTGGAACAACTCTGAACACGCACAGCTTTGGAAATACACAAAGAAAAAAAATGTGTTTTCTGGATACAGTTATGACTCCCATGAGACACAAAATAAAAATCCCATAATTATCCTTTTTTTAGAGGAAGTGATGTGCATTCTGAGCTCCATGGCTTGAGACAATAACAATCAGAAACTAATGTTAGTTCTAATCATAATTAAACATTTGTACACATTTAAAAAAGCTATGAAATTACTTTTTTTTTATTATCTGCGCTTCACGTCACTTCCTTCGAGGGAAGCTCTCATTTTTTTACTTCAACCACAACCTTCTCATAAACTGGCAATTTAAAGCGATTTGAGAATGTAGTCCTATGAGTCCCTGAACGGATTCATGATTCTTACATACAGGACCGTAAATGTTTGTGTCTGAAGAACACACAACATTTGTGGTTTCCTCCTCTTCGTGTTCGATTTAAACAAAAGCGTAGGCATCAAGGTCTTGAACGTTGCTCTATTTCCATTGCAAAACAAACACAGGGTTCCGCCCTCTGCCTCTGCCAATGTTATTCTGGTGAAGGCCTTATTATGGTGCACTGTTGCCAAAGATATTTATGAGGTATTTTGGCGGCTGATGTGCTCAAGTAAACTAACCTCCTTCGCTGTTTCCCCAGCAGGGAGAAAGCAGCAGGTTCTCGGTTCCTGATGCTCCATGCTTTGGTTTTCCCCCACATCTGATTGGAGGAGAGGTCTGGCGGCGATGTTGGAGCCCGGCTTGCGTTGCTCCCAATAGAACCGTTGTGTAAATTCCTCACACGTGTCCGGGGGCGGTGGCCGTGGGTGAGTTCCAGAAACCCTCATTGGCTTGTCATCCCCTGGGGTTGGCGAGTTGATTGGACGGGTGTGGCGTTTGTAAGGCCCCACATTCATAACAGGAAATACATTGAACTATGAACCTATCAGTGTCATTTCATTTTGGGGAAATTCATTATGGTGAGAATATTGACCTGGTTTTCTTTTTTTAGGATCATTGCAAATGTTCCAAGGACCACTTGTCCCTTGAAGTCTGGCAGAAGAACTCACGGCATATGGAAAGCAATACATAACCGCCATTACTGATGCATTACCTCATCATCTGAAATCACTAATAACCATTAATTATTTTTTTCCTTCAGAGCGAATGCACATGCCACCAAAGGCACATTCCGCACAAGTAACAACAAAAGGAAATACTCATGGGTAATGGGATGCTCATGGGAAATGTAGTATTTCTCTCCCTGTCAAATTCTACCGTATAAAAGGATGGTTAAAAGATAGCAGAGTTCCAACAGTTTGAGCCAAGGTTCAGTGAGAAAGTCTGCATGTGAGATGCTTGCTTTCCCACGAGCATGTAAGAGGGGGGAGGGGGGAGGGGGGAGGTAATTCCTGCATTACTCGATTGTAAAATAAAAAGGGAAAAAATCCAATAAAAAAGCACACCTTCACTTTGCGTTGACGGACGTCTGCGCTTGGCAGGTGCTTGTATACTTGGCGCTTCTCGTTGCCCATGGCAATGCGGTTGTCGGGGGGAGAATGCGTTCCAGGAGAGTAAATATAACTCAACAGTTATATTCCACATTATCTCAGAACAATAGGTAGTGTCCTTCTCACCGCAACCGGCCTGAGGAGCCAACTGCAAGGGAGGGAAGGAGGGGGAGGGCAAATGCCAAGCCAGGGAAGCCAAAACTTAGACCACAGGAGAGGTCCCCCCCAGCATATGCAGCATAAAGTTGATTGATTGTTAGCTACGAGGGTCCAGAAGTGGCGTAACTGGAAAAGTTTGAGGCGTGCCAAGTTCAAGACTACTCCAGGTATCATGCTAGGAGTTCAGTGTCTGTTTGAACCTTCAACAGTTCTATGTCGAGTCAGTTTGTGACTATAAATTAAGGTTACTGTGGTTTGATGACCAAAGCAAGGTGGCTGAGGCTCGCTAACAATTCCCCAGAGCGAGGAATATGAGGTAAGGTTATACGAGTTCACTGACGGCTGACTCCGTCTCACACACGGCGCCATGCATCCATTTGTGGACGAAAAAAACACAGTCTCTAGGAGAGCGCTCACTTTCGCTCACACTCTTTATTCGCTCTCTCACTCTCTCACTGTTTCACCGCTTCTCCATTGCATTGCGGAATCGCTCATGTGTTGTTTTATTGAAACATTTGGCTCTGATTAAAGCAGCAGATGAAACGGCTAAATGCTAATGTGTGATTTCCCAGGAGGGGCTCCAGCGTCTCCGTAGGCTGCAGGTGTTAGGTGGCAGGAGGAGGGGGAGGAGGAGGAAGAAGGGGAGGAGGAGGAGGGTTTTAAAAAGTACATCAATGCCAATTATGGCCTGCATTGTTTTTGGTTTCCACCACACGGCTGGGCAGGTATACTGTATACAATCCAGTCAAAAAAAACAACGTAACAAACATGATCGACTCCAGATGTGCACTCCCCCTGTCCCCATAAACAGCTGTGTGACAGTTAAACCCTGTCAGGCAGGTAATGGGAGTAGTGTTGTGTCCGGCTGCAGCCCTCCTCACCTCGCCTCACCTCGGATTGGTTTCAGCGCTTTGTAACATGGGATGAACCACGGTGACAGCTGAGTGACTCCCAAGAGGCGCTTTTTTGCACACACACACACACACACACACACACACACACACACACACACACACACACACACAAACACACACACACACACACACACACACACATACACACACAACACACACACACACACACACCAGGGCTTGCACGACTACTGATTTTTTTCAAGTCGACTTTCTATCAATGAAGTCGACAAAAAGTCGAAGGGTCGTCAATGATGTCATCACACACACACACACACAACACACACATACAACACGCAGAGACAGAAGGGCTGTCCAAAAACATGAAGTAACGGCTTATTATATTATGTAACGAAAATATATATTCCAACATTCAAAATGTCTCGTTCGGTGTCAGCAATTATATGGCGAGAAAAAAATCAAAATTCATAAATTCGTTTGGCATAGGATTATTATGAAAGCATCCTTTTTTATTGTAACATACATACAACTGAAAATACATTCCTGCACGGGTCTGATTTTCAAGATCCGCTCCCGCCATCCGCACATATAACCCCCCCCCCCTGTTCCCCCTTCCACCAACCCAACGGTAGCGAAGACTGCACAGCCTGACCCGAACCCGGCCATACCTATAATATACCATGAGCTAGTGAAAACATCCTCATATATGATTCACCTTACATATGCCTATAATAATCCATGAACAGTGAAGAACATCTCATAATGATCACCTTACATATCCTATAATAACCATGAGCAGTGAAAACGTCTCATAATGATCACCTTACATATCCTATAATAACCATGAGCAGTGAAAACGTCTCATAATGATCACCTTACATATTCCTATATTAGACCGATGAACAGTGAAAAACGTCTCAT
>PIJE02000042.1:157500-230000 GCA_002895965.2 Coryphaenoides rupestris | reverse complement strand
GGGGCGGCGGTGGCGGTGGTGAGAGAGAGGGCAGGGAGAAAAATCACATCTCCAGGATGGAGAGAGTGGGGGCAGAGAGAGAGAAAGAGAAGGAAGATAGAAAGCGACATAGATAGAGAGAGAAATCACAGATGTGGGATTAGCAATTTGTACATCTAAGTGCTAACATCCAGGAGGGCATTCCAAGTCTTTGATGACACCATGTTTACTTTGATGACGGTATTGTGCGCGTGCCTGTGCGCACACACACACACACACACACACACACACACACACAACACACACACACACACACATAGTCCATGCTGACAACAGCGTCATGCATATCAACGTATTGGAACACACAACACACATCTCTGAGGAGTGATGTGGGGTAAGGTGATGTTGCTCTGGTTAAAGGGTCAGGTGTTCGCTCAGGTTACACCCCATATGCATTGTTTTCTGGAAATACCTTCGGTCAGCAAAGGTCATGCATATGTCCATCTATCATATGTGTGTGTGTGTGTGTATGTGTGTGTGTGTGTGTGTGTGTGTGTGTGTGTGTGCGTGTGTGTGTGTGTGTGTGTGTGCGTGTGTGTATGTGTGCTGTGCCAGTAATGGTAGTTTGATACTACAAATGCACTGTCTGTGTGCATATGTATTCATTCTACCATGCTGTGTATATCGGCGACATGAACAAATGGTTGCTGCTGTGGTAATTTTAATGAAATATGGATTTCTTTCTGATCCAATTCAATTTGTGAAACTGTTTGCAACACTATATCAAAGCTTAGCTTCCTGTTCATTGAAGGGGAGACTGGGTTTACATGGCCTTAAGAAAGAAATCAGGAAAACAAAAGAAAAGAAGACCTCAGTCCTCCCTTTCTCTACTCGTTGGGTATTAATGGTTGGGGTGTTCTTTGATCTAAATCCCTCCTGAGAGCCACACTTCCTTGTCTGTAAAGGGGGTGTTCGGCAGTACGAGGGATGGGGTGTACATCACATCCACTCTGATTAAAGAGAAATATGCATCAGCGTATAGTGCTGCTCCTTTTTATCTGTGCCTGCGACGAATGCCGCAGCGCAGCGCACTGGTACCGGTGTCGATGTCGCACCTTTATCTCTGATCCACGAGGACTGATCACTACCTGTGGTGGATCGCTGTCATCGTTTGAAATCAGAATTCTTAGTAGTTTGAAGTAGTTTGAAGTGTAGCGTAGGCTTGAATGTAAATCCATCTGCGATTAATCGGCATGGTGTCAGGGAGTTGAATTGTTGCATGTCAGTCAGAGAAGTTTTAACGGGCATCCATTTTTGCAGGAGACCTCTTTGACCTCCGATACATGGGGCACATACTTATAAAACCATTAGAGTTGAGCCTCTGCATTCCACACCAGCACAGAAATACCAGTGTAGCTCAGGGCATTGAGCTACACATTGGACAGAGTAGGTATGTAGGTGTAAGCTGTGGTGCTTTGTCCTACTAAGTTTGTGTGTGTGTGTGTGAGGGGGGGGGTTAACTGCTCCAAAATGTTTTTGGATAAAAGACACCGACAGAAAATATCGCAGTGCTGTCATTTGTCATCCGACTATCAGCAGTAGTTTTGGAGTGGCATAGAATGGTTGACTTGCAATCGACTAGTCGACGAAATGACTACAAGTCGACAAGTGCCAAGTGAAGTCGATGGCCACGTGATTTCACGCGCTGCAGAACAGACAGCAGGTTGTGCAGCAAACACGGACAGAAGCATCAAGTGTGTGCAAGTACTAGATGAAACCCGCGGATGACCCGCAAAAAAGTGATTTGCGGGTGGTATTTTGTCGTAATTTCTTTCCGAGTTCGGTTCTGGGTGAAACAAAGAAGATACGGGTCAGATCGCACGTTTTGAGCCAAATGCGTGGCTGATCAGTGTAAGGTGATCATTATGAGACGTTTTCACTGCTCATGGTTATTATAGGATATGTAAGGTGATCATTATGAGACAGTTTTCACTGCTCATGGTTATTATAGGATATGCGGGTTCGGGTCGGGCTGTGGATCTTTTGCTGTTGGGTCGGGTTATACTGTATGTGTGGATGGCGGGGCGGGTTCGGCACATTGCGGGTGTGTGGCGGGAGTGAGTCTTGAAAATGTGCAGGAATTAATTTTCAGTTAAATGTTTGTTACAATAAAAAAAGATTCTCTTTGCCACCTTATCGTGTGGGGGGGTTTGGGTGCCCCGGTGACCCTGGGAGCTGTGTTGTAGGGTCTCCCAAGCCAAAATGGTCCCGGGGGAGGGGCCAGACTTGTCACGTGTGAGCAGGAGGACCCAAGCGCAAGACCCAGACTCGGAGTTATGCAGTACTTTTGAATTTATTGACGATACATTACAGAGGAGAAACGGGAGTGAAGCCAGCGGGACGGGTGGCGAGCGCGGCAGGCAGATGCGGGAACCGGCAAGGCAGGGAGAGACGGGCAGAACGGGTAGGCAGGGAGATCGCGGCTGGTGATGGGTGAAGTCCATACGGGGGGAAGAATTAACGACAGAGTATTTGCAACAGGTAGTTTGCTACAAAGAGTTAGCGACAATGATCCGAACAACCAGTGGGTGGAAAGCCGGAGTCTTTATACTGGGATTGATTGTTGATCGCTGGCAGCTGCGAGCGCAGCGCAGGTGCCGCTAATGACGCTGGGGCGGCACCGGAGCCCGGAGCCAACGCCCACCAACACTGTGACCCGGAGACACGGTCGAGACCGTGACAGTACCCCCCCCCTCAACGGGAGCCTCCAGGCGACCCAGATCACCGGGCTGGCACCATCGGCTGCGACCCAGCAGCCGGGACCGGGACCAGGGATGGCTGCGACCTAGCAGCAGGAACCGGCAGTGGACTTGCTGCGGTCCAGCCGGGACCGGGACCCAGGATGGCTGCGACCCAGCAGCAGGAACCGGCAGGGGCTGCTGCGGTCCAGCCGGGACCGGGACCCCGGGATGGCTGCGACCTTGCAGCAGGAACCGGAGGCCGCTGCGGTCCAGTCGGGACGGGACCAGGTAGGGCTGCGACCTGGCAGCAGGAACCGGCAGGGACTGCTGCGATCCAGCCGGGACCGGGACCAGGGATGGCTGCGACACAGCAGCCGGGACCGGGACCAGGGATGGCTGCGACACAGCAGCCGGGACCGGGACCCGGGATGGCTGCGACCTGGCAGCAGGAACCGGCAGGGGCTGCTGCGATCCAGCCGGGACCGGGACCAGGGATGGCTGCGAACACTAGCAGCCGGGACCGGGACCAGGGTAGGGCTGCGACCTGGCAGCAGGAACCGGCAGGGCTTGCTGCGATCCAGCCGGGACCGGGACCCGGGATGGCTGCGACCTGGCAGCAGGAACCGGCAGGAGCTGCTGCGGTCCAGCCGGGACCGGGACCCGGGATGGCTGCGACCTGGCAGCAGGAACCGGCAGGAGCTGCTGCGGTCCAGCCGGGACCGGGACCCGGGATGGCTGCGACCTGGCAGCAGGAACCGGCAGGAGCTGCTGCTGTCCAGCCGGGACCGGGACCCGGGATGGCTGCGACCTGGCAGCAGGAACCGGCAGGAGCTGCTGCTGTCCAGCCGGGACCGGGACCCGGGATGGCTGCGACCTGGCAGCAGGAACCGGCAGGAGCTGCTGCGGTCCAGCCGGGACCGGGACCCGGCATGGCTGCGACCTGGCAGCAGGAACCGGCAAGGGCTGCTTGCGATCCAGCCGGGACCGGGACCCGGGATGGCTTGGCGACCTGGCAGCAGGAACCGGCAGGAGCTGCTGGCGGTCCAGCCGGGACCGGGACCCGGGAATGGCTGCGACCTGGCAGCAGGAACCGGCAGGAGTTGCTGCGGTCCAGCCGGGACCGGGACCCGGGATGGCTGCGACCTGGCAGCAGGAACCGGCAGGAGCTGCTGCTGTCCAGCCGGGACCGGGACCAGGGATGGCTGCGAACCTGGCAGCAGGAACCGGCAGGGGCTGCTGCGATCTCAGCCGGGACCGGGACCCGGGAGGGCTGCGACCTAGCAGCAGGAACCCGGAGGCCGCTGCGGTCCAGCCGGGACCGGGACCAGGGAGGGCTGCGACCTGGCAGCAGGAACCGGCAGGGGCTGCTGCGATCCAGCCGGGACCGGGACCCGGGATGGCTGCGACCTGGCAGCAGGAACCGGCAGGGGCTGCTGCGATCCAGCCGGGACCGGGACCCGGGATGGCTGCGACCTGGCAGCAGGAACCGGCAGGGGCTGCTGCGGTCCAGCCGGGACCGGGACCCGGGATGGCTGCGACCTGGCAGCAGGAACCGGCAGGGGCTGCTGCGGTCCAGCCGGGACCGGGACCCGGGATGGCTGCGACCTAGCAGCAGGAACCGGACACACACACACACACACACACACACACACACACACACACACATAGTCCATGCTGACAACAGCGTCATGCATATCAACGTATTGGAACACACAACACACATCTCTGAGGAGTGATGTGGGGTAAGGTGATGTTGCTCTGGTTAAAGGGTCAGGTGTTCGCTCAGGTTACACCCCATATGCATTGTTTTCTGGAAATACCTTCGGTCAGCAAAGGTCATGCATATGTCCATCTATCATATGTGTGTGTGTGTGTGTGTATGTGTGTGTGTGTGTGTGTGTGTGTGTGTGTGCGTGTGTGTATTGTGTGCTGTGCCAGTAATGGTAGTTTGATACTACAAATGCACTGTTCTGTGTGCATATGTATTCATTCTACCATGCTGTGTATATCGGCGACATGAACAAATGGTTGCTGCTGTGGTAATTTTAATGAAATATGGATTTCTTCTGATCCAATTCAATTTGTGAAACTGTTTGCAACACTATATCAAAGCTTAGCTTCCTGTTCATTGAAGGGGAGACTGGGTTTACATGGCCTTAAGAAAGAAATCAGGAAAACAAAAGAAAAGAAAGACCTCAGTCCTCCTTTCTCTACTCGTTGGGTATTATGGTTGGGGTGTTCTTTGATCTAAATCCCTCCTGAGAGCCACACTTCCTTGTCTGTAAAGGGGGTGTTCGGCAGTACGAGGGATGGGGTGTACATCACATCCACTCTGATTAAAGAGAAATATGCATCAGCGTATAGTGCTGCTCCTTTTTATCTGTGCCTGCGACGAGATGCCGCAGCGCAGCGCACTGGTACCGGTGTCGATGTCGCACCTTTATCTCTGATCCACGAGGACTGATCACTACCTGTGGTGGATCGCTGTCATCGTTTGAAATCAGAATTCTTAGTAGTTTGAAGTAGTTTGAAGTGTAGCGTAGGCTTTGAATGTAAATCCATTGCGATATCGGCATGGTGTCAGGGAGTTGAATTGTTGCATGTCAGTCAGAGAAGTTTTAACGGGCATCCATTTTTTCAGGAGACCTCTTTGACCTCCGATACATGGGGCACATACTTATAAAACCATTAGAGTTGAGCCTCTGCATTCCACACCAACACAGAAATACCAGTGTAGCTCAGGGCATTGAGCTACACATTGGACAGAGTAGGTATGTAGGTGTAAGCTGTGGTGCTTTGTCCTACTAAGTTGTGTGTGTGTGTGTGTGTGAGGGGGGGGGTTAACTGCTCCAAAATGTTTTTGGATAAAAGACACCGACAGAAAATATCGCAGTGCTGTCATTTGTCATCCGACTATCAGCAGTAGTTTTGGAGTGGCATAGAATGGTTGACTTGCAATCGACTAGTCGACGAAATGACTACAAGTCGACAAGTGCCAAGTGAAGTCGATGGCCACGTGATTTCACGCGCTGCAGAACAGACAGCAGGTTGTGCAGCAAACACGGACGCAGAAGCATCCAAGTTGGTGCAAGAGTAACTAGATGAAACCCGCGTATGACCCGCAAAAAAGTGATTTGCTGGGTGGTATTTTGTCGCCCATAATTTCGTTTCCGAGTTCGGTTCTGGGTGTGTAAACAAAGAAGATACGGCGTCAAGATCGCCACGTTTTTGAGCCAATGCGTGGCTGCATCAGTGTCTAAGGTGATCATTTATGAGACGTTTTCACTGCTCATGGTTATTATAGGATATGTAAGGTGATCATTATGAGACATTTTCACTGCTCATGGTTATTATAGGATATGCGGGTTCGGGTCGGGCTGTGGATCTTTTGCTGTTGGGTCGGGTTATACTGTATGTGTGGATGGCGGGGCGGGTTCGGCACATTGCGGGTGTGTGGCGGGAGTGAGTCTTGAAAATGTGCAGGAATTAATTTTCAGTTAAATGTTTGTTACAATAAAAAAAGATTCTCTTTGCCACCTTATCGTGTGGGGGGGTTTGGGTGCCCCGGTGACCCTGGGAGCTGTGTTGTAGGGTCTCCCAAGCCAAAATGGTCCCGGGGGAGGGGCCAGACTTGTCACGTGGTGAGCAGGAGGACCCAAGCGCAAGACCCAGACTCGGAGTTATGCAGTACTTTTGAATTTATTGACGATACATACAGAGGAGAAACGGGAGTGAAGCCAGCGGGACGGGTGGCGAGCGCGGCAGGCAGATGCGGGAACCGGCAGGCAGGGAGAGACGGGCAGACGGGTAGGCAGGGAGATCGGCTGGCTGGTGATGGGTGAAGTCCATACGGGGGGAAGAATTAACGACAAGTATTTGCAACAGGTAGTTTGCTACAAAGAGTTAGCGACAATGATCCGACAACCAGTGGGTGGAAAGCCGGAGTCTTTATACTGGGATTGATTGTTGATCGCTGGCAGCTGCGAGCGCAGCGCAGGTGCCGCTAATGACGCTGGGGCGGCACCGGAGCCCGGAGCCACGCCCACCAACACTGTGAGCCCGGAGACACGGTCGAGACCGTGACAGTACCCCCCCCCCTCAACGGGAGCCTCCAGGCGACCCACGATCACCGGGCTGGCACCATCGGCTGCGACCCAGCAGCCGGGACCGGGACCAGGGATGGCTGCGACCTAGCAGCAGGAACCGGCATGGACTGCTGCGGTCCAGCCGGGACCGGGACCCAGGATGGCTGCGACCCAGCAGCAGGAACCGGCAGGGGCTGCTGCGGTCCAGCCGGGACCGGGACCCGGGATGGCTGCGACCTTGCAGCAGGAACCGGAGGCCGCTGCGGTCCAGTCGGGACCGGGACCAGGTAGGGCTGCGACCTGGCAGCAGGAACCGGCAGGGACTGCTGCGATCCAGCCGGGACCGGGACCAGGGATGGCTGCGACACAGCAGCCGGGACCGGGACCAGGGATGGCTGCGACACAGCAGCCGGGACCGGGACCCGGGATGGCTGCGACCTGGCAGCAGGAACCGGCAGGGACTGCTGCGATCCAGCCGGGACCGGGACCAGGGATGGCTGCGACACAGCAGCCGGGACCGGGACCAGGGAGGGCTGCGACCTGGCAGCAGGAACCGGCAAGGGCTGCTGCGATCCAGCCGGGACCGGGACCCGGGATGGCTGCGACCTGGCAGCAGGAACCGGCAGGAGCTGCTGCGGTCCAGCCGGGACCGGGACCCGGGATGGCTGCGACCTGGCAGCAGGGAACCGGCAGGAGTTGCTGCGGTCCAGCCGGGGACCGGGACCCGGGATGGCTGCGACCTGGCAGCAGGAACCGGCAGGAGCTGCTGCTGTCCAGCCGGGACCGGGACCCGGGATGGCTGCGACCTGGCAGCAGGAACCGGCAGGAGCTGCTGCGGTCCAGCCGGGACCGGGACCCGGGATGGCTGCGACCTGGCAGCAGGAACCGGCAGGAGCTGCTGCGGTCCAGCCGGGACCGGGACCCGGCATGGCTGCGACCTGGCAGCAGGAACCGGCAGGGGCTGCTGCGATCCAGCCGGGACCGGGACCCGGGATGGCTGCGACCTGGCAGCAGGAACCGGCAGGAGCTGCTGCGGTCCAGCCGGGACCGGGACCCGGGATGGCTGCGACCTGGCAGCAGGAACCGGCAGGAGTTGCTGCGGTCCAGCCGGGACCGGGACCCGGGATGGCTGCGACCTGGCAGCAGGAACCGGCAGGAGCTGCTGCTGTCCAGCCGGGACCGGGACCAGGGATGGCTGCAACCTGGCAGCAGGAACCGGCAGGGGCTGCTGCGATCCAGCCGGGACCGGGACCCGGGAGGGCTGCGACCTAGCAGCAGGAACCCGGAGGCCGCTGCGGTCCAGCTGGGACCGGGACCAGGGAGGGCTGCGACCTGGCAGCAGGAACCGGCAGGGGCTGCTGCGATCCAGCCGGGACCGGGACCCGGGATGGCTGTGACCTGGCAGCAGGAACCGGCAGGGGCTGCTGCGATCCAGCCGGGACCGGGACCCGGGATGGCTGCGACCTGGCAGCAGGAACCGGCAGGGGCTGCTGCGATCCAGCTGGGACCGGGACCCGGGATGGCTGCGACCTGGCAGCAGGAACCGGCAGGAGCTGCTGCGGTCCAGCCGGGACCGGGACCCGGGATGGCTGCGACCCGGCAGCAGGAACCGGAGGCCGCTGCGGTCCAGCCGGGACCGGGACCAGGGAGGGCTGCGACCTGGCAGCAGGAACCGGCAAGGGCTGCTGCGATCCAGCCGGGACCGGGACCCGGGATGGCTGTGACCTGGCAGCAGGAACCGGCAGGAGCTGCTGCGGTCCAGCCGGGACCGGGACCCGGGATGGCTGCGACCTGGCAGCAGGAACCGGCAGGAGCTGCTGCGGTCCAGCCGGGACCGGGACCCGGGATGGCTGCGACCCGGCAGCAGGAACCGGAGGCCGCTGCGGTCCAGCCGGGACCGGGACCAGGGAGGGCTGCGACCTGGCAGCAGGAACCGGCAAGGGCTGCTGCGATCCAGCCGGGACCGGGACCCGGGATGGCTGTGACCTGGCAGCAGGAACCGGCAGGAGCTGCTGCGGTCCAGCCGGGACCGGGACCCGGCATGGCTGCGACCTGGCAGCAGGAACCGGCAGGGGCTGCTGCGATCCAGCCGGGACCGGGACCCGGGATGGCTGCGACCTGGCAGCAGGAACCGGAGGCCGCTGCGGTCCAGCTGGGACCGGGACCAGGGAGGGCTGCAACCTGGCAGCAGGAACCGGCAGGGGCTGCTGCAGTCCAGCCGGGACCGGGACCCGGGATGGCTGCAACCTGGCAGCAGGAACCGGCAGGAGCTGCTGCGGTCCAGTCGGGACCGGGACCCGGGATGGCTGCGACCTGGTAGCAGGAACCGGCAGGAGCTGCTGCGATCCAGCCGGGACCCGGACCCGGGATGGCTGCGACCTGGCAGCAGGAACCGGCAGGAGCTGCTGCGGTCCAGCCGGGTCCGGGACCCGGGAAGGCTGCGACCTAGCAGCAGGAACCGGCAGGGACTGCTGCGGTCCAGCCGGGACCGGGACCAGGGATGGCTGCGACCTGGCAGCAGGAACCGGCAGGGGCTGCTGCGATCCAGCCGGGACCGGGACCCGGGATGGCTGCGACCTCGCAGCAGGAACCGGAGGCTGCTGTGGTCCAGCCGGGACCGGGACCAGGGAGGGCTGCGACCCAGCAGCGGGAAACCGGGACTGCTGCGGTCCAGCCGGGACCAGGACCAGGGAGGGCTGTGACCCAGCAGCGGGAAACCGGGACTGCTGCGGTCCAGCTGGGACCGGGACCAGGGATGGCTGTGACCCAGCAGCGGGACACCGGGACTGCTGCGGTCCAGCCGGGACCGGGACCCGGGATAGCTGGGGTTGCCTGCCTCGACGCCTGTGAGCCCGCTGGACGCTACGAGGCCCCCCCAGGGCCAGGCGGGTCCCCAGGTAGCTCGGTGACTGCTCAGTCTTGTAGGTAGGCAGCGGCTCGCACCGGCTGGCAAAGTACTGCCATAAACTAATTAACTGCAAGCCTGAGTCTGTTGGGTCCATGCTTGGTCAGATCATTCTGTCACGTGATGAGCAGGAGGACCCAAGCGCAAGACCCAGACTCAGAGTTATGCAGTACTTTTGTATTTATTGACGATACATACAGAGAAGAAACGGGAGTAAGCCAGCGGGACGGGTGGTGAGCGCGGCAGGCAGATGCGGGAACCGGCAGGCAGGGAGAGACGGGCAGACGGGTAGGCAGGGAGATCGGCTGGCTGGCGATGGGTGAAGTCCATACGGGGGGGAGAATTAACGACAAGTATTTGCAACAGGTAGTTTGCTACAAAGAGTTAGCGACAATGATCCGACAACCAGTGGGTGGAAAGCCGGAGTCTTTATACTGGGATTGATTGAGCGCAGCGCAGGTGCCGCTGATGACGCTGGGGCGGCACCGGAGCCCGGAGCCACGCCCACCAACACTGTGAGCCCGGAGACACGGTCGAGACCATGTCAAGACTAAGAGCGATTCAAGGACCCCATGAAAAGCCTTCCGAAGAACATTGTCACCTCGCCCGGACAAGGGAAACCAGGGCCAGTTTCTGGAGCCAGACCTGGAAGGGGAGCTCACTGGCGATCGTCTGGTGGCCGGGCCTGGATCCATGGGACCTGGCCGGGCCAAGCCTGAAAGGATGACGTGGACTCGCCTCCCTGTGGGCTCACCACCTGCGGGGAGAGTCATTGGGGTCGGGTGCGTTGCAAACCGGGTGGTAGGCAAAGGCGGGGTCCCTGGCATCACCAACTGGTTCTAGGGACGTGGAATGTCACCTCGCTGGCGCGAAGGAGCCGGGGTTGGTGCGGGAGGTGGAGCAGTTCTCCTCTCGGGGAGGAGAACTGCTGACTCAGACTGAGGATATTGTCAGGCGGTGGAAGGAACACTTTGAGGAACTCCTGAACCCGAGAGCCCGCTACGACCTCCGCAAGACCATCAGCTCTGCCAAGCGGGAGTATAAGAAGAGGGTGGAGGACAAATTCAAGAGCCACGACGTGAGGGGTGTGTGGAAGGGGCTGCAGACAATCACGGACTTCAGAGGGAGAACCAGCGGTGTAGAGAACTCCTCTACCTCCCTCCCAGACGAGCTAAATACATTCTTTGCTCGGTTCGATGTGAACGGCAGCCCGCCGAAGTCAGCGCTGCCTGAGGAGGCCAGCCTGCTGAACATCTCAGAGGCTGACGTGCGCAGAGCCTTCAAGCGGGTGGACATCCGGAAGGCGGCGGGCCCAGACCACATCCCGGGGCGCGTCCTCAGAGCATGCGCAGACCAGTTGGCAGGAGTCTTCACAGACATCTTCAACCTGTCCCTGTCCCATGCTGTTGTTTCCGAGGTCTTCAAGATGTCCATCATCGTGCCTGTCCCTAAACACCCCAAGGTAACCTGCCTGAATGACTGGAGACCCGTAGCCCTCACCTCGATTGTCAGTAAATGCTTCGAGAGGCTGGTCAAGGACTTCATTTGTTCCATGTTGCCTGCCACGCTGGACCCATGGCAATTTACGTACCGTCAAAACAGATCCACCGACGACGCCATTGCCATGGCACTTCCCACTGCCCTCTCTCACCTGGAGGGGAAGAACTGTTGTGTGAGAATGCTGTTTGTGGACTTCTGCTCAGCGTTCAACACGATAGTTCCTGCCAAGCTCGACACCAAGCTCAGGAGTCTAGGCCTGCACCCGACCATGTGCAGCTGGATACTGGACTTCCTGTCGGGCCGCCGCCAGGTGGTGAGGATGGGCAGCACCACCTCAGAGCCGCTGACCCTCAACACTGGAGCCCCTCAGGGATGCGTGTTGAGCCCTCTCCTCTACTCCCTGTACACCCACGACTGCATGGCTATGCACAGCTCCAACGTCATCATCAACTTTGCTGACGACACGACAGTGTTGGGTCTGATCGCCGACGACGACGAGACAGCCTACAGGGAGGAGGTTGGATCACTGACACAGTGGTGCCAAGAAAACAACCTCGCCCTCAACGTCAAGAAGACCAAGGAGCTGATCGTGGACTACAGGAAGCGGAGAGGAGAGCACGCCCCCATCTCCATCGACGGTGCTGCAGTAGAGAGGGTCAGCAGCTTCAAGTTCCTCGGCGTGCACATCTCCGAGGACCTCACATGGACCACGCACACCACACACGTGGTGAAAAAGTCCCAACAACGCCTGTATTTCCTCAGGCGACTGAGGAAATTCAACATGTGCCCCCGCATCCTCAGAACATTCTACTCCTGTACCATCGAGAGTGTTCTTACAGGATGCATCACCGTCTGGTACGGGAACTGCACCGCACTGGAGCGTAAAACACTACAGAGGGTGGTGCGGACGGCCCAGTACATCGTTGGAGGTGAGCTTCCCTCCCTCCTGGATATATACACCAGGCGGTGCGTGGCCAAGGCCAAACGGATTATTAAAGACAATAACCACCCCAGCCACAAACTGTACACACTTCTACCGTCAGGCAGGCGATACCGCAGTATCAAGTGCCACACGAGCAGACTCAGAGACAGCTTCCACAGTCAGGCCATCAGGCTGCTGAACAAGTTCGGCATCAATGTCTAAGTGCTAGTGCTAAGTGTTACTGCCAGTGCTAGTCCTGGTGATAAGTGCTAGTGTTACTGCTGGAGCAAGTGCTGGTAGCAGTGCTAAGTGTTGGTGCTAGTGCTGGTGTTACTGCTAGTGCTGGTCCTGGTGCTAGTGTTACTGCTGGTGCTGGTGCTGGTGCTAGTACTGGTGTTAGTGCTAGTCCTGGTGCCAATTGCTGGTGCTGGTGTTGTGTTGACTGTCTGAGAAGGTATTCTGTGACATTCTGTGAATGTCAGCATATAACAATGTATATTTTAGTACATTGATTTATATGTGTATTGCTCACCTGGATATTTTTTGTTGTATATTCCATTTCATTTTATATTTCATGACTTATTTACACAGAAATTCTATTCATAGTTCTATTTCTATTTTGCACAGTTATTTCTATTTTGTAGTTCTTATTCTATTTTGTATTCCTTTATAATTACTGTCGGTTGTCGGGCGTTTTGCACAAAAAGTTTTTCACTCACTGCTTATACTCACGTGTAAATTGTGAAGTGACAATAAAATACTTGAAACCCGATGAGCACGTCCTCTGTGGAAGAGGCAGAGTCTGAAGACTCGGGGAAGCCTCACCCATATCCTTGGTAGAGGTCACTGAAGTAGTCAAAAAGCTCTTCAGTAGCAAGGCGCCAGGTGTGGATGAGATTCGCCCTGAGATGCTGAAGGCTCTGGACATTGTTGGGCTGTCGTGGCTGACACGCCTCGTCAACGTCGCGTGGAGGTCGGGGACAGTACCTGTGGAATGGCAGTGGTGGTGGTCCCCATTTTCGAAAAAGGGGAGTGTGTGCTCCAATTATCAGGGTATCACACTGCTCAGCCTCCCCGGGACATTTTATTCGAGGGTGCTGGAAAGGATGCTCCGGCCGATTGTCGAACCTCAGCTTCAGGAGGAACAATGTGGATTCCGTCCTGGTCGTGGAACAGTGGACCAGCTCTTTACCCTTCCAGGGTTGTTGGGGTGGGGCATGAAAGTTTGCCCATCCAGTCTACATGTGTTTTCTGGACTTGGAGAAGGCTTATGACCGTGTCCCCCGGGGAATCCTGGTCCCAAAGTGAGAGCTGCTTCCGTATTCTCGGTACAAACTCAAGCATGTTCTCAGTGGGTGTTGAACGCCGCCAAGGTTGTCCCTTGTTACCGATTCTGTTCGTGATCTTCATGGACAGAATCTCAAGGCGCAGCCGAGGTGAGGAGAGTGTCCAATGTGGGGACCTCAGGATTGCATCTCTGCTCTTTGCAGACAATGTGGTTCTGTTGGCTACATCAGACCATGACCTCCAGCATGCACTGGGGTGGTTTGCAGCCGAGTGTGAAGCGGGATGAGATTCAGCACCTCCAAGTCTGAGGCAATGGTTCTCTGTCAGAAAACGGTGGAGTGTTCCCTCCGGGTTGGGAGTGACGAAGGAGTTCAAGTATCTCAGGGTCTTGTTCACGAGTGAGGGCAAAATGGAGCGGGAGATGGACAGATGGATTGGTGCGGTGTCTGCAGTAATGCGGACGCTGTACCGGTCCGTTGTGGTGAAGAGGGAGCTGAGCCGGAAGGTGAAGCTCTCGATTTACAGGTCCATCTACGTTCAAACCCTCACCTCACCGAAAGAATGAGATCGTGGATACAAGCGGCCGAAATGAGTTTCCTCCACAGGGTGGCTGGGAGATAGGGTGAGGAGCTCAGACATCCAGAGAGAGCTCTGAGTAGAGCCGCTGCTCCTCCACGTCGAAAGGAGTCAGCTGAGGTGGTTTGGGCATCTGATTAGGATGGGTGCCTCGGGTGCCTCCCCTTAGTGCCTCCCCTTTTCTGGGCACGTCCGACTGGGAGGAGACCCCGGGTCAGACCATGTATCTCATCTGGCCTGGGAACGCCTAGGGATCTACCAGGAGGAACTAGAGAGTGTGGCTGGGGAAAAGGAAGCCTGGGGGGCCCTGCTTAGCCGGCTGCCACCGCGACCCAGGCCCGGATAAGCAGAAGAGAATGGATGGATGGATGGATGGCTCTTATAATTTTGTTGTGCCGGTGTGGATTGCACATGCTTTGAGTTGTAAGCCTATGCCAAGCCTATTCGTTTACATTTTTTCCCCCATGTAATTGCTGACACCGAATGAGACATTTTGAATGTTGGAATATATATTTTCGTTACATCATATAATAAGCCGTGACTTAATTTTTTTGGACAGCCCTTCTGTCTCTGCGTGTTGTGTGCATGTGTGATGACGTCACTTAATTGATAGCAAGGTCAACTTGAAAAAATCAGTAGTCGTGCAAGCCCTAGTAGGTCCATCAACTAAGATGTGTAAGCTCAATCCCCCCAAACTCAGTCTCAAGGCTAAGTAAGTTTTCTTCATACATTGTCTGGTGTTTTATATTAGACGAGATTCATGTACATAAGGTGTTCAGAGTGTGTAAAGGTTAAAGTTAAAGTCCCACTGATTGTCAGACACCTGAGTGTGTGACATTTGTTCTCCGCATCTGACCCATCCGCTAGGGGAGCGGTGAGCAGCAGCGGTGCCGCGCTCGGTTCATCATTTTGGTATCTGATTTGGTGTACAGGGTTACCATTACTGTCCAAATCAAGAACGATGTTCTTATCCTATTAATAAAGAGATGCTATTTCAAAGTCGCCCGTTTTATTATCCATGGATAAAATCACACAAGTAAACTTCAGCAAAGCATAACTTTATTCTCATAAACAAACATAATTCAGGTACAGTCACAAGTACAAACACTTTCAGGATTTTTTTTCTCTATTTTTGACACAGTCAACATTTCTAATGAACACATTATATAAGCTAATGTGTGACTTTTCACGCCTTCTGATCATTTTGTGCCAACAGCCGGATTTTCATTCTTTTTGGCTTCTACTCACTGAGGAAAAGATTAATTCTGTTACTTCCTGGTTTGTATTTAGACATTGAAACCCAGCAGAAACATTGACGCGTCTTAAGCATCCATAATTCCTCCAGGTTTGGAGTCCCAAGCTTTTTGTGTCAGTATGGACAACTCATTATGGCTTCTGTTGTGTTTGGCAATTATTGGCAATATTTTTCTCTCGGCTCTTTCATTCATCAGGTTACAGAACAAAGCAGCTGACACACTGTAATTCTATGAAATATACTGTATATATATCATGTCTCAATATATCTATATATTCTTTCTATAGAAGTCTATATGTATAATATATATATATATACACCATTTTGGTAGGGTTTTGAAAACATTCAAGGGTTTCATGTTCAACATTCACTTGACCCTGTATTTTTTTCTTCATAGGAAAGGTACACATAGTGGTACAGCAGGTCTAATGTAGTAAGCCCCTCCTAACCAAGACAACACACTGAGCCACTCCATGAGAGGATGGAAAGCAGGACCACAAACCATTAAATCAGCACTGATCCTTTGACCAATCACAGACAATAGACATTTGGGAACACCTTGCAGTTGGTTCAGGGAACTAAATAGCAAATATCAGGCTGGACATGACAGTTTATACTTTAGTCTATGGTCACAAGAGATTTGGGGGCATTCTCAGGATCTTACATTAGCTGAAGACTTTATGTAGAGGTTGTTTTTTTAATTTGTAAAAAAAATGATACTCTGTCAGTGGTTAAACATAGATTCATTTCTACAATCACTAGTGAGAATACCCTTGGCATAATCGCAGAAAACACAAATATAGGCATTTATAATTTATTTAACAGTTTATACCAATTCAAAAGGACCCAAAGAGACCTTAATGATTACCTTAGTTTGTTAAAAGGCCGCAAGGATGTCACATGGAGTAAGAAGGTAAGAAGGCTTCCCTTCCTGGGTCAAAGTTGAGAGAGGACCATCATATTTTCCTGAAAGAAATAGTGAAACATCCAGACAACCCAAGATTTTTATTCTTCAGTTTTTGTTAGTTATTGCAATATTTCAAAGAAGGGTTAGTGTACAAAAGTACATTTTAAAATCAATTGATGTCTGCCAGTGTGTCATTAGACATATGCCCATAGTATCAGAACCAAATGTCTGTTTTTAAACAGCTTATTTGTATCTATTAAGTTATAAATTATCATTTAAAAGGAATACTTAAATAAACAGCAAAAATATATCTGCAAGAGGAATTTAAATAAAGCACTCCAAATTAAATGAATTATGATAAACCAAACAGTGCATTCAAACAAGGACATGGAAAACAATCACATCAGGGTTACAAAACTGAAACATTGTCAACTGTAGGGCCTATCCCTAATGAACTGCAGCATGAAAAACATTTTCACCATTGGCACTCATTTCTTAAATGGACCGAGTCACAATGAAAAGTCACCTCCATGCTACACATCCTATAGGAGAGGGAACCCCTTTTCCCTGTACTACTGACAATGATATATATCTGGACAGAGTATTCCCGAGGAGTTCCTGGATTAGTGTGGGCTGGGAGCGGGTGTGTCCATGTCCCCCTCTACCTCGCCCTCGCCGTGTCCAGCGTAGCAGCGGAGAGCGCTCCACAGTAGGCTGGGCTGCTCACAGTGGTGGCGATTCCTCCAGTGCTCCAGAACACCCTCCCTGGTCTCCAGTACCTCGCTGCACAGCACACAGTTAAAGGCCGAGCCGGGGCCCGCCAGAACGCCCATGCCCGGCCCGGCATCCCAGGCCGAGGGAGTCCCGCGGCCATCCCCCACCTCCGCCGTCGCTGGCCTCCACCCCGCCGGGTGCTGGTGAGACAGGATGTGCCTCCGGAGCTTGGAGAAGGAGAAGAACTCCTCGTCACAGCTGCCGCACTTGACCAGGTTGCGCTTCTTGTTGAACTGCCGCCAGTAGTGGGCGGCGTGCTTGACCAGCTCATTCTCTGCCTCTCGCCCGCCACGACCGTCGCGTGCCGGGACCTCCTCGCGGTGCACGTACAGTAGGTGGAGCTTCATGTCAGCAAAGGTGGGCGTGGTGGCCTGGCAGCGGCCGCACTTGATCTGGAGCTCTACTGGATCCACATGCTCCCGGCACGCGTCTTCTGATGGCTCCAGGGAGGCCGCCCTGGACACACAGGGAATTAAACAGCAAATTACCCAACAGATGTTTTTTATAAGATGTCAAATAATGGAGAATAATGGAAAACGATGTTCATAACCAATTATAGAGCTATATAGAGAATATATATAGAGAATATATCAATATTATATCTATATTCTGATATGAGACTAGATATCGTCTTACGATATCGTGATATGACATTGTAATTTCTACATTACATTTAAGTGTTTTAGTTTAGTTAGTTTAGTGAAGAGTTTTTCTTAATTTTCCTACCACACTGTTTTAGCTGATCTATTATTTGCCTTTACCCACTTAGTTATTACATCCACATTACTGATGGTTATTTATATTTTTATAAATAACCTCCAACCATATATTATTATATTGACATTTTATGAAAGCACAGATATTCATCCCTACAATATTGTCTCAATATACAGTATATATCAAGGCATTTGGTAAAAATATCGACATTTGATTTTGTCCATATCGCCCAGCCCCAATTGCTATTTTTGTTTTATGTTTACCTTTGATAATTAACATTTTTAAATTGTAGTTTAGGCATATATACATTTATTTTCTCTCTAGTTTCACTTGAAACTGTTATGTTTATTTTGCACTGAAGTTCTTAATAATATGAGAGACGAAGAAAACAAAGCCCCTTAAATCCATTAGCTAAAGGGTTAGGAAGTGTTTTTAAAAGGATGCTGAAGCTCACCCTTCGACTGGTATGTCGTCCTCGTGCTGGCTGATGGACGGCTCCACGGTCAACACCACCTTATGCACCTCGCGGAGGTGGCTGAAGTACACGCCCACGTAGCCAAAGGACTTCTCACAGAACTCGCAGCGCAGGGTCTTCAGCGGGCGTCCCTCCGAGTGGTGCAGCTTCATGTGGGTGCTGAGGCTGCCGGAGTGGGCGTAGGCCTTGCGGCAGACAGGGCAGACATAGGGCCGGCTGTTGGTGTGGCTGTTCATGTGACTCTGGAGATGGTGTTTGAATTGGAAGCAGCGGCTGCAGGTTGGGCAGCGGTGGAGGGCTCGGCCACCCGTGAACAGCCTCTGATGGGACGCTCCCTTTAGGTGAAGGGTGGAGGGTGCCAGTTGGGGTGTGCGGTCCAGAGCCTTGGGTGTGGGGCAGCTATCCTGCTCCTGGCAATCTGAGGTAACGGCAGGCAAGCTGACCAGCTGGGGAACGGTCTCCATGACGAGCATGGGTTTAGGCCTGATGCTGCGGTATTTCTTTGTAATGTCAACTTCGTTTTGTTTGGAGCCTGGAGTACTGACTGGGGGTTTCTCAGGGACCCGCCGGCGGAAAAACGACAAGGACCTCTTCTTACGTGCCTCAAATGTCAGGACGTCTTCCATGGTCTTCCTCTTCCGGCCTCTCTTCTTCCCCGGGGCTTTCTGTAGGGTGCTTAGAACGGGCAGGAGTGTGGTCTTGGGCTGTCCGTGTAGCAATGAGTTTGTCAGCCGGTGGTGAATCAAGGGTTCAGCCTTTATGGAGGTCTTGACCACAGTATCAGAGGCACTGGATAGACTCAGCTGGCCAGAGATACCTTTCTGTTCAAGGGACATGTTGCCTAGCTTGGCCGTTGGGATTAGGGTGCTCTTCATCTTGGAGTAAGGTGGGATGGGCAGCTTGCCCTTGGGTGGGGAGGGGATGATCTGGACCGCTTTGCTGAAGATGGCTGGGGAGAGGACTGTGATGCTACCAGCGGGCTGGGCTATGGCAGGCTTGGGCTGGCATGATGTGAGCGTGTTACTGCTCCCTTCCTCTGGGGCTTTGCTTTGAGAGATGTTGGCAGGAGAAGTTGGGTAGAGAAGGCTCTGAACCATTTCTGTGGCGGTAGTGAGGCACTGAGGGACATCTGCAGTAGTGTGATCCAACTGTGAGCCTGGAAACAAGACAGCGTTTTCTGGGAGAAGAGTGCTGACGGAGATCTCAGAGGATGTCGGATCAATCAGGATGACCTGCTCTGAATGTTCCTTGGGGATGGGCTTGTCCCTGCAGTCCTTGGCCTCTAGGAGTTTTCTCTTCATGATCTGAGGCGGTGCACCTAACGACCGTGCCCGAGTAGTCATGGTCCCTTTGGTCAGCGTTTTCACTGTGGGTGTTGTTGGCTGCGGCTTAGTTTTTTCTGAGGTTCCCTTGCTTCTCATTGGTGGATATCGAGGAATGGGTAACTTGAGGTTATTTTGGATTGGCTGGGTTTGTTGCTGCTGGTGATGAGGTGTCTGGGAGGAGACAGAAGGGGGCAGTGCAACCAGGGAGAATGTACCATCCTGACCGGCTATCTGCATGAGTGCATAGTTCTGTGTGGGTACAATGATGGACTTTGGGCATGAGGCATTGGTGGTGTCGGGGAGGGCAGAGGGAGGCTTGCAGGACAGGAGCGTCTGAGAAGGGGCGGGGGAGGGGGAGGTCACCGCGGCCGGGGCCTTGGGGGCAATGTTGCGGAACTGAAGGCTCTTCATTTGACATGAAGCACTGGTCTCCACAGCTGCCTACAGGAACACATTAAAACACATCCAAGAGCCATCATCATTACCATCATCACTTTTCTCAAAATAAATGTAGACCAAAACTCAGACATTACCACGTTTGATTACTCTAATATTAGTCTCGGAATTCATTGACCACTCGTGTTTGCTGCCATCTTGTCAACATGTCGACGGGTCCCCCAGCCATATAAATGTCTTAACAGTGACGCAAGGTATGAGCAGGTGACACGTCGCAAAATGTGAACCGGCACAATGTAAGCGGAATGGTAATATATATACGTATATCATTGGTGCTGTTCCAGCAAGAGGATTGCATTGACTTTGGTTTTATTCAATCCTAAGCAGACGACCCCGGCATGTAATTTAGACAGAGTAGACTCTGCTAATATGTTACTGTACATATATTCATGTTCATGAGTCCTGTACATTTTTATATGTGTTTAACACCCTTCAGCTAATATGAAGAGATAATAGTAGAATGTTGCTGTGTCTGTAATATGGTATTGCTGTTTCATACAAAAGACATATCCTTTCATAAAGCACACATTTAATCATGTCACCGGGAAGCAAATGTTCTTTTTTGGTGAGAGGACAACCAAATATTCTGTGAGGACAACTGGATTTGGAAAAGTGGTTGTTCTTGGGACAACCAGATAGCGGGAAAGGAGGATAATTCCGTCTGAAATAGTCCCCACAGCCTATATCCTGTCAGCAAGACTACATATATTTGTGTAAGGTTTCCAAGCCGGTTGTACCATTGTATGGCACAACAGGAAGGCCGGTCCCACTTTCTCAAACCCTGACACAGCAGCACAGAGAAAGACGGGGGCAGGGCGAGGCACAGAAGGAGAGGAAGAACTGTCACTTAGACAGGTACAGCCTAGAGTGTGACAAGCAGTCCTATTATACACATCTCTTGGTACACTCGTACATCCCACCCTCCCTCTGTCTGTCTCCGCTTCGCCCAAGGCGCAGTACAGACAGAGCATCCCCTTTGATGTGGACTCAGTGTGCAGCCAGGGCCCATGCTGTGGGCTCGACAGGGCGCTCCTTGTAACCCCCGCTCCCTCCCCTTACTTATCCAGACTTCCTGCATAGATCAGCCAGTGAAGCGTGAAAGCCGCCCAAGGGCATGCGTTTTACAGGATGAGGAGAGCCTACCTCTGCTCCAACCCCCCACACCCTCCCTCCCCTGGTGACGGTCTCCACGGCCTGGCCGTAGGGGTTAGAGAGCTCTGACAAAGCCTGGGATTCACTGGATCACAGATGTGTTAAGAGGGAGGAGGGTGCTGTATAACTCACTACTCACACATGCATGCATGGCAGGCATAGCCACACAAGGACCCGAACTTGTTACTGCATTAACGTTTAAAAGCACGCTTTAATTGATCAGAATGTAAGCCAGCCATGTGGCATTTATATTTCAATTATATATCGTTGTTGGAGCAATGTTGGCCATGCCAATGGAATGCTTCCAATGGGCTTAATGATGAAGTGATTTTGAGGTTGTATTGTATATTTTGATCTGACTTTATATTGCAGGCCTTTTGTTTCAACTTTGTGCTGTGATACCAATCACAAAAATATGCTAATCTAGATGTATTGCAAAATGAAAAACAAAGATTTTTCTTGAAAAGAGGAATAAACGGAGGAAAGAAAAACGATTGAAAACACTGATTGTGTGTATGTTGCAGTCAGGCTCACATGCGATAGAAAAGGGGGAAGAAGAAAGGAGGGGAAAATAACTAAAAATGAGGAACATTGTGTAACAGCTGGAAGTATTTCTGTGCAGAGAGAAAGATTATTTACACAGCACCACCACCGTGTTATGGCTCCATAACCATGGAGCCATTCCCTCTCTGTGGATAGTTGACTCCAGTTGGACTGTGAACGCTGGCCCAACCGAGGGTGGAACGGAACTGCGCTGATGGAAACCTCTGGAGGTTGGATGTGGCGTTAGGTGGAGGAAGAGAGGGGTGGGTGTTTGGATGTGGCTATAGGTGGAGGAAGAGAGGGGTGGGTGTTTGGATGTGGCTATAGGTGGAGGAAGAGAGGGGTGGGTGTTTGGATGTGGCTATAGGTGGAGGAAGAGAGGGGTGGGTGTTTGGATGTGGCTATAGGTGGAAGAAGAGAAGGGTGGGTGTTTGGATGTGGCTATAGGTGGAGGAAAAGCGGGGGGTGGATTTAGCTATAGATGGAGGAAAAGGAAGGTGGATGTGGCTATAGATGGGGGAAGAGGAGGGTGGATGTGGTAATGATGGAGGAATCATTACAGCTTACCAACGTTCACAATTGGACACGCTAAAGTTAAAAGGTGAGGAGTGCATTCATAACCTCTACAGTTTAGGGAAGTCGGATGCGACTCGTGCGATTACTTTTTAGAGGGACACACCATCACGCCATGCTGAGCTCAGATGCACCTAGAGCCAAACACCGCTAAAGTAGAGCTTTGAGCTTTTACAACACCATGATATGGTGCCCTTCAATAAGGAGCCCACAAAGAAGTATCCCAGTCTGGACTCAGAGTAAATCAGGCCTTCTGGTGAACATATAACCCCGACACGTTGGGCTTAAGTAAAGGTTTTGGACAGGCTGAAAGTATGGCAGCAAGCAGGTTGACAGTGCATGTAGAGCGTATGTGGAATGGAATGGAATAGGATTCAGATAAACATGTGAAAAAGTGATCATCTAGAACTTCTACCACCATCGCCATTGTCAAGTAAAAAAAAATTGACTGGAGGGACACACATACACACTAGGGCTTGCACGACTACTGATTTTTTCAAGTCGACCTTGCTATCAATGAAGTCGAAAAAAAGTCAACTAGTCGTCAATGACGTCATCACGCACCTAGCCAGCCACCCACCCAGCCAGCCACCCACCCACACACAACCATTCATGTTTGTCGTTGATTGTCATTCAGTTTAGTTTTGTGTGAAATTAGGTGTAAAAAAAAAAAAAGAAAGCAACTTTAATAATGTCACAGCAAAAGTTATGTCAAGAAAAAAAGTTAAAAGCCATCAAATCTGAGTTGTGCCATATTGAAGAGAAAAACTACAACTATGAAGGATGAGAAGAAAAAAACCCTGAAAAATGAAATCTTATAAACACGAGATGAGGCTGTAAAAAAGGAGCCTATTCATCAGCTGTAATCAGACAAATGGCCAGCATTGGATTCTCCATTTAATCCTTGGAAAACTCAAACAACAATGTAACATGCATTGTCAAAGTCAACTGGATGTTTGCTTGTATAGTAATTAGCCTAGCCTCCTAGCCATCTCCAAAAGGTGTGTGTTACAGTCCCCGTCCCTGTCTTGTGCTTATGGAGGATAACTTGCTGAACCAGAGTGAAGGTACACAGAGGTCACAGCTACTCAATCTGCTGCTGGCTTTGAAACGCCAACCGCTCTAATCTGACTGGAATCAAAGGTCAGGGATAGGGCATGAAATGGGGGGGGGGGGTTGTTCTGGCTGCTGGAGAATACTTTTTTTTTAAAGACCACCAGTTTAGTGGTGAGAGAGAGCGAGAGAGTGAGCAAGAGAGACAGACAGACAGAGCGAAAGCGAGAGAGAGGGAAAGATGATTCCACAGAGGCAGATAATCAGGTGAGGCCAGAGGTGAGAGAGGTGAGGTTCTATTGTTTACGTTGGAAGCGGGTCAGGGTTGAGCAAGAGGGCAGCTCTGGAACGCACCGGTCATCCACCTGGAATGGAATGGAGCAGCACTGAATGGAATGGTGTGGAATGCACCACAGAAGATGCGGTGTGTGGGTGTTACACATCGTGCTTCTCTTGTTTCCAAGACGACTTTTTTTTAATGAGAGATAGTTGGAAAGATTGGTTTTAAACTGTATTCATGTCATTTTTCTTAAGGTGGAGGATTATTTACAAGTTGTTCGATTAAGACTAGCGTTGCTGGATGTAGGGGTTGAAGATATGCAGTGGAAATGCAGTTGGGAAAGATTTCAGTTCAGGTTGACAGTTTGATCTAGAGAGCTCGAAGTGACCAACTTTTCTGAAATCCCTTTAATTTCCTAAACTAGCATTGACAATAGGCCATTTTATTTGTAAAGACAGTTGTATACAGGTGGGCGCCTCAAGACCTAATCACCTCCAATTGGAGGGCCCCCTGCCACATCAGTTCCAGCGCCAACCGAAGTGCTTCCACAGCATCTTGAGTCATTGAAACCTGAGATGTGTGAAGGAGCTGGAGTGTTTGAACACGGCCCACTCTCCTGGTGCTCAGAATGAATGAAAACCACCACATATCTCCCTTTGTTGTGCATGCTCAATGCTGTGTCTCATACTACATACACAGTTTGGTGCATGTCAGGAGCTCAATGTCTCAGCAAACAATATGGCAGTTTGGCTCCATCCGTTTATTTATTAGTCTGTGGTTGAATCCCAGACGGCATATATACATTTTATGAAGTACAGACCTGCCACGAGTAGGGCTGAACGATCTGCTAAAAGTCATGAGGTGACATTTTTTGGGGTCTGTACCAAACAAACATGTCTCAAATCTGGAGCAGACTAGGGCATCTCTGCAGCAATACAGTACTTGTGTGTTCTAAATATATATTAATACAGCAGCTACTGTGATTTAGATATTGCACTTGGCCAGATTGTAATTATGATAATATAGATAATATAATAATATATAGACCTAGCCACGAATATCGCAAGAGCGATTGGTTACAACCTACTGTACATTCACTTCTTGGTTAAAAAAAGAATGAACTATAGGTCAGTACAGCCAATGCAGGGTTGTGATGCCCTGTGATTCGTGCCGTCATGGCCCTGACTGTAGGAGCAGAACTAGTCCATCTTGTGTTATGTACAATATTTTACATGCTGACTACGATACCATTGGTACCATCCACAACCAGCACTGCAATCTGTTGGTTTGCAATTGTTGTTGTGCGAGACCAAATATCACTAAAACATCATGCATGTGGGTTGCAGTTACACAACGGAATGTGAACAGGTGGCCCGGAAACCGGGTCTGTGTCACACCAAAAAGACACAAAAAAAGGATTTTGTTGGTTTATATTATTTGGGGAAAAAATTAACTGATCTGTGACATTATGTGGGGGGAAAGAAGAATGGGGTGTCTGTTATCACTCGTAGTTGAGACACGCTCATCTGGGACTCACAGATAAAGGAGGTTGATGGAGGGGGGTCTGGAATGAAGAGTGTGTGTGTGAAAGAGCGAGAGAAACACTCACAGATCTTCAGCCCAGATGAAAGGAGATCTAGAGCAGATAAGAGGGCACATCACGGGGGGGCCAGCAGGCTGTGAGAAGTCATGTCCAGCGGTCATAAGCTCCCCCTTCACACACACACACACACACACACACACACACACACACACACACACACCACACACACACACACACACACACACACACACACACACACACACACACACACACACACACACACACACACACACACACACACACACACACACACACACACACACACACACACCCCTCGCTCTTCCACAAAAACAGCCAATGGCGGGATTAGTATGTCTGAAGCACGGAGGAGACAGTGGGAGTAGGAGGTTGGCTGAGCGCATACACAACACCTTGCCGTTGCTCTCCTAACTGTCAAAACGACGCAGAGCTCGGAGGAAAACACGTGGAAAATGGGAGCATTCTGTAAGTCTGTCAGCCTCAAAACAAAATCAATCCTCCATCTCCCTACGTGAACCGAGGGATAATCTGCGCTGCTGGACGATGGTTGAGACATAAAATCTTCACCCTAACAGTGTGTGGACTTCATTTATCCGTTCAATCAAACCTTTTTGGTGCATGTTTATTTAAAAAAAAATACATTTACCTTTTTTTAAAAAGTCAGTAATTTAATTCTTGAGCCTAATTATAGGCTCAAGAATGAGGCGGAGGCACTGGTAGGATGCTGTAACCCTCTGACAATCAACTACTTTTGACCTGGGCCGTATTCACAAAACATTTTATCTCTTATCTCTAGCACGAGTTCTCCTAAATACCACTCAAGGTTCCTAGCTGAGAGATACCTCCTAAAACCTATTCACAAAGCTGCTGAGACCAAGGAATAGGAAGAAATAGGGAGAACTGTGTGTCTAACTTATGCTAAAATGTCAGGGCGGGGTTGACCCTGTTGCTATGGATGATGTCATGTTTCATGAACATGTTTACTTCCTATGTCCACAGTGATTGGCTGATGGGGGATGGGTCTCTGTCAGCAATTTAATCATATAAATACTGTAGAAGGAGGTATAAATATATTTTATTTTAAATAAACTAATCTTTATTTTATTACACCACAGATACTAATCCAGGTAATGAAATAAAGATTCAAAATGTAGGCAAAGTTTCACTGATTCAACATGAATCTAAGAATAATCTAGACTACTGACTACTGACTAAGTTCATCTATTGTCCCCTATGGCTTTGAAGTAGGCTTTGTTTCTTTGTCGTTGGCGGACATTAAGAGGAAACCATATGAATTGTTGGACGATGTGGGGTCTGGAGAGGGCATTCATTGTTTGATGTACTATTCTCCTGACAGATGATCAGGAGATCTACCTAGTTTTGCGCTGCATCTGCATCTATCCTGCGGGCAAGCGTAGAGTTGTCAATCTAGATCTCCAGTGTTATTGGGTTGTATCTGTGTATTGGTGACTACGATTATAATACACTTGCAGTTAAGGATAAAAAAAGCAGGACATTGAAAATGGTCAGTGTTTTGCAGTCACATGCATCTTAAAATGTATATTATGAAGACGCTTTCTCACCACCCGGACTATTTTGAATGAAAGAAAGCATCAAACAAAGATATTTATATCTCCCACTTGACTGACTGACTGTCTCACACACACTTGACCTTATTTCAAAATCAAAATCAAAAACAGCTTTATTACCTTAGTTTTTACAAACAAGGAATGTGCTTTTGTGACATTGGTGCATAATATTGCACATTACACAGGAAGTAATTAAAAAAAATCTCCAATTTCCAAAATACAAGAAATACATAAAAAATAAGCAATAAAAAGGTGCAGTCTAGAGCAGTGATTCTCAACTGGTGGGTCGCGACCCAAAAGTGGGTCGCGGACCCGTTTTCAGTGGGTCGCAGGCCTTTGCCTGGGCAAAAAAAATTTTAAGAAAAGAATCCTGTGCTTTTATTTTGAAGGGGATTTTTTTATGCAGCGGAGTGCCGTCTATTTACACTCAGGGCTGCCCCTCCCTAAACGCAGAACACGCGATGAGCAATGGGCCGCATTTTGCACAATATGCGAAATGGATGCGCATTTGCGCTACCGTGAGGCGCGCGTTGGGCACCAAGTCAGCGTCTCTCGAGATGGGGGGGGGATGGTGAGCCTGACAAACTTCCGTAAATTTTTGGTCCTGTAACATGTAGTAAAGTGTCCATAGGGGTGGGAATCAGTGGGGGGGTCTTGTTAATGAGGCCAGTTGCCGTGGGGAAGAAGCCGTTTTTGTGGCAAGAGGTTTTGGTCCTGATGGACCGCAACCTCCTGCCAGAGGCAGGAGAGACTCAAAAGGTGTCCGGGGTGGGAGGGGTTGACCACAATCTTACCTGCTCACCTCTAGGTCCTGGAGGTGAGCAGGCCCTCACCTTCTCAGCAGAGCCAATGACACGCTGCAGTCTGCCCTTGTCCTTGGCAGCGGCAGCAGCATACCAGATGGTGATGGAGGAGGTGAGGATGGACTCAATGATGGCGGTGTAGAAGTGCACCATCATTGTCTTTGGCAGGTTGAAAATATAGAGTGATGTCTTTTAGCACAGTGTTCTCCACATGCCCACACCCTCCAAAGAGGGCTGTTGTAGCTGAACAGTTGTGCCCATGTGTACAGTAAATAAATATGCACTTGTTCTATTGTAAACACCTTGGGCACTAAACCTTTACCTGACCTTTACCTCTGCTGTGACATTTAGAGCTCAGAATAGGTCAGACTGCTCCAAAGAGTAGTCCAGAAGCCAACGTGGGCTGGACGAGAAGGGGTGCAATAGAAGGACAGCCAGTCTTCAGATAAGTGAATAATGGCGTGTGGTGTACTGCTATTGATGAAAGCAGGGGGGGATCGACATATACAGAAAACCTCCATGTCAACATCGAACGCAGGGTGTTCCATAAGTACTGGCTGACACCTAAATAGACTCAGGGCTCCAAACTTTTTGCACTGGTGGCACTGGTACCACAAACTTTTGCATTTGGTGACACCCTAATACATTTGGTTGCACCCCATATTTCACAGCTTTGTCACAATATTGGCATATCCTTTGTCATGTACATCTGTGTACATTAATTTAAAGAGGTGAACTCACCTGAAATAAATTGTTAAATGCTTGCATTGGTCCTTCCTTTTTTCCCGCCGGTGCCTCGACATCTCTTTCCAAACCTTCCAAACCTTCCCAAAAACCTCTATACTAATAATGACAGGCTGTAAAATATACTCAGTCAAGATTTTCTTTCTGGTGATCCGTGTTTTTTCTTCGCATGCTCTTGAATAGTAGCCTTGTGAGTCCATTCTGATCACGCATACGATCCGTCTGGCCAGACTTTGAGCTATACTAATCCATCAAGCTGATTGGTCAAGCTCACATCCTTACGACAAAACTAGGTTGGTTATGACGAGATTATGATTTATCTCGTTATCGCAACTAAATGGCACAGAAAATATACCACCTATAGCAGCTCTTCTGTAAAATATGTGCAGTTATGTCCCACAGTGTACCTGTGTGTTATTATCTATCTGGTGGATTAATATATTCCGATTCAGAGTCAGGAACACATAAACCTGATTCCCCAGAGACAATTGGAAAATAAACTGTTCATAACCATCACATTACTAGGCTTTATCGTTTCCGCAGGAAGTTTTGACATGAATCAAGGTCAAGGCAGTAGCCGTCTTCATGCTGGGGAAAGACTGCCCTCAGATGGACCTACTTGTCACCATTGAGGACATCAAAGTCTCCCCTTCACTGACTGCAAGGAATCTTGGCGTGGTACTGGATGACCAGCTGTACTGCAACACCAACATCACCTCTGTGGCCCAATCTTGTAGAATTGCTCTCACACGGGAAGCAGCACAGATCTTGGTCCAAGTGTTCGTCATCACTCGCTTTGATTACTGCAACTCTCTCCTGGCTGGACTCCCTGCCTGCCGCAATCGAAACCCTGAACAACACATTCAGTACAGCAGTCAGCCATGCACTGTGTTCAATTACCAAAATTCTCCCATAGTAATCAGCCACTCTTCCGCGACTCTCCACTGCCTCCCGGTAAAGTCGCTTGCATTAGATTCAAGACACACTGGGTTACTGACCCTTCATATGGCTGTCAAGGAATCCGCCCATTACTAACCGTCCAAACATTTAGTCTGACCCCCCCCCCGCCTTCCCCATCCCTACCCCCCCATCCCCACCCGCAACAATATGCAGCTGTACCTGCATATATACCTGCCTTACACACCTAAACAAAATAACACATGGACATGAAGTCTTACGCCAACTACAGACATTTGAACTTCTAGAGCTGTAGTAACGTACTGCAGTGTGACTTAAGGTTGCCATATGCAGATGATCTATGCCTTGTGTTTAGAAGACTATTTTATATTTAAGAGTGTGTTTATTATCCTTTCTGTTCGGCTGTGTACACGTGTGCAGCCAAGTGAGATTTTCAGGTGGTTTTTAAACCATGCTTGCATAACTTTTTTGGGGATGCGTTTCTGTGTAATATTTCAGTTTTAAAAGCAAGTCTCGCGCTCTCTCTCCCTCCCGCCTGAATCGCCCCACTTCCTCGCTCTAGATATGAAGCCTGTATCTGGATCTCTCTCCCAACAGAGTAAATAAACAGTGCCGTGTTATGTTAATTAGTGCAGGTTCAGGGACACGGCAAGCCCAGAGACACAAAACCACAGGAAGGTAGAACAAGAGAGAAGAGATAAGTGCAGGGTTGCTTGTGAGGGAAGGGGGTGGGGGGCACAAGGACAGCACATCCTAACAGTAAAGCACATGCACAAGTACGGCTCGGTGATGAAGGACAGACACAGACAATGTTTTGGCATTCAACCCAAGCCGAGGGCAGTGCCAAGGCAAAAAAGAAGGTTCCCACCCCACTGTGAATTTAGGAGTGAAAGTAGACTCTGGGCGGGGAAGGGGGGAGGGATGAGCCGGGCCTGAGACGGTGAGAGAGAGCGGGAGAGACCGCCAAGCTAACTTCCTTAATGACGCCCCGCTCTCCCAGCGACCCGGCGCCGGATCAAACAATATGCAGATGATGGCAGCGTTCTTCCTCTCAGAGAAGAGGAAGACAAGGAAGAGATGAGGTGAGAAGCTGGCAGCAGAGGAATAAATAGAAGATGAACAAATACAAGCAGGTCCAGGTGAAGTGGCTTGCTCTTGTCTAGCATACAATCAGAGCCGTCCGGTGCCACCAAGACAGGTGGGAATATGACGATGAAACTTTTAAAAAGTAAAAGAAGTAAGGAAGACTTACCAGAAAACATGCTATATCACGATATTAAATTGACATTTACATTGAGGGCATTTGGCAGACAATTTTATCCAAAGCAACTTACAAAGAGTACATTTGTTGAAGGAGACAGCAATATATCACTGTGGTACCTTAAAATAGGAATAGATGTTTTCGAGCATTCCTATTTACGAGACGAATAGAACGAGTTTCATAATTGCCAAGTTGCCTGCATAAGTAGCTGGGCAGGCGTGCAATTCTAAGCATGTTACAACATCTGAGAACGAACAACAATGCTAAGTGCCATTAATAAATGTCAAGATGTACAAACACGCAGGTTAGTGCTGGGATTATCGGAGGAAGATATTAAACTATCTATATCGGGATAGAAGGTTTTGGCCATAATCGCCCAGCCCTGGTCTAGGTTCATCCATTAACTTCCGACTATAAGGTAACTCATACTAATTACGAAACTTAAAAGAAAGAAGGAGTGGGAAATAGACTTTAATCACCTGCGATTCATAGCTGATACAAACATGCTGGACACCAGAAAAAGGTGAGGGGCTGGTGGATTCCCTCCATCACAGCAGACAGTTGACTAATTGGGCAGTGCCTTAGACAGAGAGCACCAGGGGTGTGTTTGATGGCTCAGAGTTAGGGTTAGACACACACCATCAAAGACTCTCCCTGACCCCATACCGACTGTTACCTCCGCCCCACGCTGCTCCCAGAATTAACGAGACGCTGGCTCCCCTCACAGACTAATGGAGGACATTGCCTTGGCGATCAGGCCAGTGAGAGGGATGAGATGCCCAAGCAGGCTGGACCCACATGGCTGTCCAGCACTGCGGCCACAGTGTTGAGGTGGATTGAGGCCATGGCTAGCGTTAGCTGTGGCGTGTTCCTCGTTTTGGAGACATCTTCAGATGAGAGATTAGCAGGATGTAGGCAGGGGGGGTAGATTAGTAATGGCAGGTGGGTCGGGGTGGGGTCTTGCCATCGCTGGGACTTATACAAAGCTCTTAATCTCACATAAAATCCAGTGCAAACACTGGATGGAGAGGAGATGAGGGCAGAGCAGATGAGCAAGTGCAAGGCATGGGGGGGGGGGGGGAGAAAGAGGGAGAGATGGAGAGAGAGACATATAGAGACATGGTGGATGGGAGAGTGAGTGGGATGGGGAGAGAAAAGGAAGAGAGGGAGGGATAGGATGGCAGGAGAAACGGAGGGAAAACTGGATGGCTGGATGGAGCGGTAGACAAGCTATTTTTATAATGAGGTCAATGCAAGTCGTGGGATTTCACCCTCTTGGGAGACACCACGTACACTGACAAGCATGAGTGAACATTCCGCCCACCGTTGAGTAGTCGTCTCCCTCAATGAAAAAAAAAAATAACAGAAAGGAGAGAAACCAAAACAATAATCAAATGTCTTATGCTAATTTATAATCTTCTCCAATTTTACATACTTTTAGAGAGCTGTAACATTCACCTGCTCCACACAAACACAGCCTCACAGAAGACTGCTGCAGCAGGAAAAGTGCTTACCAAATGGGTGTGGTTCTTCCTCCTCCTTCACGTTGCCCCTTGTTGCCGGGCACCAGGGTGGGGTGGGATGAAGGGGGTGTTGGGGGGGGGCGGGATCAGGACCTGTCCCTCCCTCTTGGCGCTCCCCTGGAAACACATCAAAGTAAGCCCAAAAATAAACAGAATATACAAGCACAAATCAGCAACCAGCATGGGCAAGAAGGCATCCCTTTTTTTCCCCTCCACCTACAGGCCTTGAGTGGGCGTGCTACAGCCAAGTGACCCAGTTATTAACACACCCCTCCATTTGTTTTCAGTCATATGACAGGAGACATGCTGTACAATGTAGTCCTGATGTGAAGGGATTCCACGCATTCCAACACACTCAAGGTACACTCTTGTGCCTATGCAACGGCCGTTTCACAAGCAATACACACACACACAACCTGGGAGTCGACACAGCCTCCGCCCCCCTACCACCCCCGCTGTCCGCGATGCCCGCCGCCTCGTCGCTCTTATTCCATTAAAGCGACTAAACGGGGACATGTTTAGCCAACGCCGCGGCCCGTGCTCAGTCACATCCAGCCGCCATTAAATAAATAAGGAGCACTTCCTCGTCGCCGGCATGTAAATTATTCAGTTAACACGCCTTATCCTCTTCCTAACAAGCTTGTTAGAGCACCTCAGCAATGCAAGGTGGGGGTGGTGGTACTGGGTGGTGGGGGATGTGTGTGTGGGTGTAGGTAGGCGGAGCAGGGGGGTTGTGTGCGACTCAGCAGAACCTGCGGCACTTCGCTAAGCTCTCCGCCACGGCGCTCAGTCAGGTGTGTGTGTGTGCAGGTGGGGGGCTAATTTGCGCTGACACCTCCTTTGTTTCATGGGAAAGAGCGGTGGGGAACTACACACACACATATTTAGACTCCATCACACACACACACACACACACAACACACACACACACACACACACACAACACACACACACACACAACACACACACACACACACACACACACACACACACAGACAAGCACACACACACACACACACACACACACACACAACACAGACAGACAGACAGACAGACAGACAGACAGACAGACAGACAGACAGACAGACAGACAGACAGACAGACAGACAGACAGACAGCAGACAGACAGACAGACAGACAGACAGACAGACAGACAGACAGACAGACAGACAGACAAGACAGACAGCAGACAGCAGACAGAGAAGACAGACAGAAGACAGAGACAGAAGAGGAGAGAGAGAGAGAGAGAGAGAGAGAGAGAGAGAGAGAGAGAGAGAAGAGAGAGAAGAGAGAGAAGAGAGAGAGAGAGAGAGAGAGAAGTAGAGAGAGAGATAGAGAGAGAGAGAGAGAGAGGAGAGAGAGAAGAGAGGAGAGAGAGAGAACAGAGAATATCCATATAATTAACTTCCTAGTTGTCAGGATGAATTATTGAGACATGACGGTCTGGGACACGCAACACTGGGAACATGCAGATAGAACCCACCCACCCCCCAACACACACACCAGCTAGAAGGACAACACAGCGACAGCGAGTCACCCACCCCTAACAGCCTGATGCTAATCAGGCGTGATGGGGGATGGACAATGGAATGAAAAAATGCTTAGCTAAAACTAAAACACAAAAACTATCTAAAGCAATTTTTGATTAACCTTGAGGGCAAACACACAGTGGTGAGCGAGTGGCACACATATGTGCAGCTGGATACTGGACTTCCTGTCGGGCCGCCGCCAGGTGGTGAGGATGAGCAGCACCAACTCAGAGCCGCTGACCCTCAACACTGGAGCCCCTCAGGGATGCGTGTTGAGCCCTCTCCTCTACTCCCTGTACACCCACGACTGCATGGCTATGCACAGCTCCCAACGTCATCATCAAGTTTGCTGACGACACGACAGTGTTGGGTCTGATCGCCGACGACGACGAGACAGCCTCCAGGGAGGAGGTTGGATCACTGGCACAGTGGTGCCAAGAGAACAACCTCGCCCTCAACGTCAAGAGGACCAAGGAGCTGATCGTGGACTACAGGAAGCGGAGAGGAGAGCATGCCCCCATCTCCATCGACGGTGCTGCAGTAGAGAGGGTCAGCAGCTTCAAGTTCCTCGGCGTGCACATCTCCGAGGACCTCACATGGACCACGCACACCACACACGTGGTGAAAAAGGCCCAACAACGGACAACGGAGGAAATTCAACATGTGCCCCCGCATCCTCAGAACATTCTACTCTTGTACCATCGAGAGTGTTCTTACAGGATGCATCACCGTCTGGTACGGGAACTGCACCGCACTGGAGAACTGGTGAACACTACAGAGGGTGGTGCGGACGGCCCAGTACATCGTTGGAGGTGAGCTTCCCTCCCTCCTGGATATATACACCAGGCGGTGCGTGGCCAAGGCCAAACGGATTATTAAAGACAATAACCACCCCAGCCACGAACTGTACACACTTCTACCGTCAGGCAGGCCGCAGTATCAAGTGACGAGCAGACTCAGAGACAGCTTCCACAGTCAGGCCATCAGGCTGCTGAACAAGTTCGGCATCAATGTCTAAGTGCTAGTGCTAAGTGTTACTGCTAGTGCTAGTCCTGGTGATAAGTGCTAGTGTTACTGCTGGTGCTAGTGCTGTTAGCAGTGCTAAGTGTTGGTGCTAGTGCTGGTGTTACTGCTAGTGCTGGTCCTGGTGCTAGTGTTACTGCTGGTGCTGGTGCTAGTACTGGTGTTAGTGCTAGTCCTGGTGCCAATTGCTGGTACTAGTGTTGTGTTGACTGTATGAGAAGGTATTCTGTGACATTCTGTGAATGTCAGCATATAACAATGTATATTTTATTACATTGATTTATGTGTACTGCTCACTGGATATTTTGTTGTATATTCCATTTCATTTTATTTTATTCTTATTTTACACAGAATTGATATTCATAGTTCTATTTCTATTTTGCATAGTTCTATTTCTATTTTGCTAGTCCTACTTCTATTTTGTAGTTCTATTTCTATTTTGTATTCTTTTATAATTACTGTCGGCTGTCGGGCGTTTTGCACAAAAAGTTTTTCACTCACTGCTTATACTCACATGTAAATTGTGAAGTGACATGAAAATACTTGAAACTTGAAAACTTGAAACACATTAGATTCAGTGTTACATTTGGGTATCTGCGAGTGCCTACAAACACCAAAATGGTGAAAAAAAATAACCCAGTCTATTCCTTGTGGGCTGTCTAAGTCAGAAAGCATGTGTTTCAGCGAGTGGTTCTGATTCGGGTTTTCTTCATCATAAACGAGGTGCATTATAATGATCCCACCCCCCCAATGTACTTCGATCCACCCATGGCTTCGAAACTAACCTCGCCAAAAGTTCTGTCCTACCCGTCTGATGTTCCACGTAAGACCCTTCTGAACATGGGTTCACAGAATACCACCGGAAAAATCAATAACCCACCACTATCCACAGCACTGACTAGGCTAACCCTAAAAGGCTAAACCTAGCCGACCAGTGCTCCACTCAGTCCTATTAGGTAACGTTTGCTCCCTAGACAACAAACTGGACTATCTAACTAACCACCCAGTCTGAAACAAGGGATTGCTGCATTCTTATATTCATGGAAACGTGGCTGCACGACAACATCCCTGACACAGCCATCCAGCTGCAGGGCTAACATGTTTCCGTGGGGATAGGAATCCCGCGACCTCCAGTAAGATCCGCGGTGGCGGGTTGTGTGTTCACATAAACAATGACTGGTGTGTAAATTACATGGTAGTCGCAGCCCACTGTTCACCACAGTTTGAGTCTAGTGGTGAAATGCAAGTTATGAGGTGTTGGCAGACAATCCAACACCCCTGCCTGGCCCATTACTGTTGTCGAGAAAACATTGCTGGCTGTCTTCTAACTTACAACATTACACCTTGAGTTGTACTGCTGTACATGATCACTGTTGATCATAAAGCGTGATTAATCTGCGTTAATTTATTTAACACGTTATTTTGACAGCCCTAATAATAATATATTATATACCCCTCATCCACAAACTGCCATTCATATATCACAGTGTTGAGGGTCAGCGGCTCTGAGTTGGTGCTGCCCATCCTCACCACCTGGCGGCGGCCCGACAGGAAGTCCAGTATCCAGCTGCACATATGTGTGCCACTCGCTCACCACTGTGTGTTTGCCCTCAAGGTTAATCAAAAATTGCTTTAGATAGTTTTTGTGTTTTAGTTTTAGCTAAGCATTTTTTCATTCCATTGTCCATCCCCCATCACGCCTGATTAGCATCAGGCTGTTAGGGGTGGGTGACTCGCTGTCGCTGTGTTGTCCTTCTAGCTGGTGTGTGTGTTGGGGGGTGGGGGGTGGGTTCTATCTGCATGTTCCCAGTGTTGCGTGTCCCAGACCGTCATGTCTCAATAATTCATCCTGACAACTAGGAAGTTAATTATATGGATATTCTCATTCTCTCTCTCTCTCTCTCTCTCTCTCTCTCTCTCTCTCTCTCTCTCTCTCTTCTCTTCTCTCTATCTCCATCGACGGTGCTGCAGTAGAGAGGGTCAGCAGCTTCAAGTTCCTCGGCGTGCACATCTCCGAGGACCTCACATGGACCACGCACACCACACACGTGGTGAAAAAGGCCCAACAACGCCTGTATTTCCTCAGGCGACTGAGGAAATTCAACATGTGCCCCCGCATCCTCAGAACATTCTACTCCTGTACCATTCGGAGTGTTCTTACAGGATGCATCACCGTCTGGTACGGGAACTGCACCGCACTGGGAGCGTAAAACACTACAGAGGGTGGTGCGGACGGGCCCAGTACATCGTTGGAGGTGAGCTTTCCCTCCCCTCCTGGATATATACACCAGGCGGTGCGTGGGCCAAGGCCAAAAGGATTATTAAAGACAATAACCACCCCAGCCACGAACTGTACACACTTCTACCGTCAGGCAGGCGATTACCGCAGTATCAAGTGCCACACGAGCAGACTCAGAGACAGCTTCCACAGTCAGGCCATCAGGCTGCTGAACAAGTTCGCATCAATGTCTAAGTGCTAGTGCTAAGTGTTACTGCTAGTGCTAGTCCTGGGTGATAAGTGCTAGTGTTACTGCTGGAGCTAGTGCTGGTAGCAGTGCTAAGTGTTGGTGCTAGTGCTGGTGTTACTGCTAGTGCTGGTCCTGGTGCTAGTGTTACTGCTGGTGCTGGTGCTAGTACTGGTGTAGTGCTATCCTGGTGCCAATTGCTGGTGCTATGTTGTGTGACTGTCTGAGAAGGTATTCTGTGACATTCTGTGAATGTCAGCATATAACAATGTATATTTTAGTACATTGATTTATATGTGTATGCTCACCTGGATATTTTTGTTGTATATTCCATTTCTTTTATATTTCATTACTTATTTACACAGAATTTCTATTCATAGTTCTATTTCTATTTTGCACAGTTCTATTTCTATTTTGTAGTTCTATTCTATTTTGTATTCTTTTATAATTACTGTCGGTTGTGGGCGTTTTGCACAAAAAGTTTTTCACTCACTGCTTATACTCACGTGTAAATTGTGACAATGACAATAAAATACTTGAACTTGAAACTTGAAACACATTAGATTCAGTGTTACATTTGGGTATCTGCGAGTGCCTACAAACACCAAAATGGTGAAAAAAAATAACCCAGTCTATTCCTTGTGGGCTGTCTAAGTCAGAAAGCATGTGTTTCAGCGAGTGGTTCTGATTCGGGTTTTCTTCATCATAAACGAGGTGCATTATAATGATCCCACCCCCCCAATGTACTTCGATCCACCCATGGCTTCGAAACTAACCTCGCCAAAAGTTCTGTCCTACCCGTCTGATGTTCCACGTAAGACCCTTCTGAACATGGGTTCACAGAATACCACCGGAAAAATCAATAACCCACCACTATCCACAGCACTGACTAGGCTAACCCTAAAAGGCTAAACCTAGCCGACCAGTGCTCCACTCAGTCCTATTAGGTAACGTTTGCTCCCTAGACAACAAACTGGACTATCTAACTAACCACCCAGTCTGAAACAAGGGATTGCTGCATTCTTATATTCATGGAAACGTGGCTGCACGACAACATCCCTGACACAGCCATCCAGCTGCAGGGCTAACATGTTTCCGTGGGGATAGGAATCCCGCGACCTCCAGTAAGATCCGCGGTGGCGGGTTGTGTGTTCACATAAACAATGACTGGTGTGTAAATTACATGGTAGTCGCAGCCCACTGTTCACCACAGTTTGAGTCTAGTGGTGAAATGCAAGTTATGAGGTGTTGGCAGACAATCCAACACCCCTGCCTGGCCCATTACTGTTGTCGAGAAAACATTGCTGGCTGTCTTCTAACTTACAACATTACACCTTGAGTTGTACTGCTGTACATGATCACTGTTGATCATAAAGCGTGATTAATCTGCGTTAATTTATTTAACACGTTATTTTGACAGCCCTAATAATAATATATTATATACCCCTCATCCACAAACTGCCATTCATTATATTTTACACATGATTAACAAGTAATTAGAATTGAATGAACAGAGCATTACCTGATGCAATATGAGGTTGAGGGTGCATATGATTATGATGCACACATGCTTATGACTTATTATGACATGCTTATGACATACATACATGCAGACATACATGGTCTGTACTCAACATATTCTATATTTTTTATATTTCTCATTCCTGCGTTTTTTTTTAAAATCTCAATTCAAGTTATCTTTAGGATTGTTTTCACATTCCGCTGAGCCTCGCCATTTTTAATTTCACTGCATATCCTGTATGTGTATGTGACAAATAAAGCTGTTGAATCTTAGGGGTGGGGTTAGCAGTGTTAGCCGTGGCTCATCTGCATAAGCAATTGAAACCTACTGCTGGAGAACAGGACTGTCTTGACAGGGTGCAAAGGGTGCTGTGGTGCTAGATCCTTATGGTGTTTTGACAAAATCATGTCACAGAAATGTGATTAAGACCTCAAGGAACTGTGTCGACTGGTGGAAAAAGGGCATAATATGGGTCAACCACACAAGCATGGACCGTCAATGCTACACTGGAAGGCTTAAGACAAGCAATAAACAGTTTCTAGTAGAACTAGTAAAGCTAGAGTAAAAGGCACAGAATACCAAGACCAAGGATGCATCACTCTCTCTCCGTGTGTCTCACTCTTTGCAGTGTAAGGGAAGAGGGCGATCTTTATGTCAACACTGACAGGTCTCATTACAGACTATGCTTTGGATTGGAGTTAACAGGCTTTTACCCTGGGTAAAGTGTGTGTGTGTGTGTGTGTGTGAGAAAGACAGGGCCAAGAATCTAGCTGAAAAGAAAAGTCACCTTTATATAACATCCAGGTACTAATCCTAGCTGATTGAGGCACCGATATGGGATGCAATGTGACATTTGCTCGGATAAGCTCTTTTTCAGAACACACTCAAGACACCATTGGATAAAATCGAAGGCTAATCACATCATCCTGAAGCCTAATAATGTGCCCTTACACAGAAGGACCTTCAATCTACTGCCTAAGGAGCGGGGTGGGCACAGTCAAGACCCAACATTACATACTTGTGTAATGTACTCTGTGTTTCTAGCAGCGATGCTGCAATGTGTGTGAGATGCACACACATGTTTTTTAGATGACATCCACTCAATGTTCGAATGAATGGTGAAATAGTCAGGAGGCAAATCGCTATGTTTAGACGTGTGTGCTCTGTTTATAGAATAACTATGATATGTGAATTAATTTTCCTAAAAGAAAAAAAGAAGGAAAAAAAAGTGCGTCAGAAAATTGTACTATGAGGTGTATTATGAGGTGGTTAGGAAGTTACCATTACGCTATGCAAATGTGATTATTGCTGTGATGTACTTTTGTAATTGTCTAGTGTGTGTAGTTGGTTCAGGCAGACTCCCCTCAGGTGCATTAACTAATCAGTGCACACAGGTCAAACCAGCCATCCATCCCACACCCACAACCACACTCAAGATAGTGTTAGCAGTCCATTGATTTACAAACTGCTCCAAAGGCTGCATTCGAATTGTCAAAAAAACCCATCCCAAGTCCTTTCCCCACCTAGGTCAAGGAAAGATGAGGAAGCTTCATAAGGACATACGAAAAGACAACTGCACTGCGAAGAGAATCTGCACTGACACCAATATAATCATGTCATTATGCGATGGCGGATGTTATGGACGTGGGTTTGCCGTGGTGAAACTACAATGATCCGAAGATGGACTACTCAGGAAGGAAACGTCCTAAGCAAAAAAGGTTATGTGTTATGTTACTTCAATATCACTACGTAGGCGAGGTCTAATTGTCACTTTTGGCTCTGGTTATGGTTGGCTCCTGTCAACACCTACACTTTATTTTATTTTTATTTTTTTTAAACATCGTGGCTGCAGCAGAAGAGGTTGCGTGTAAAGACTTTTTCTTTTTCTGACCAAAAGATTAAAAAGTATGGGTAAAAACTATACAGTAAATTAAATAGGCTACATTTTCTGAGCAGTACTACCACCATGCGCAAACACCTGAAAATAAAGCACACAGGTGCCATTCTGGAAGGTGGACAGCTAGAAAAGGCAAAATCCCATCAAACAGTGTTTAAAAACCCCACACCCCAATTTGTCATTGTTTGTCATCTTACAGGACGCCTGTGCCCACTGTGCCTCGTGTTCTTTGGCTGTGCATACAAGTTATTATATTTCAACATTGGGGCCAGTTTGCGGTGCAGCCCCACTCGTCAACGGAAGAGAGGATGTGGTTCTGTGTGATTCCCATAATAAGATGAGGCTATTCATGATTATTAAACTAATTACCAACACGTTATTAGAAGGGAGAGCTTTTGCCAGGCTGCTACATACGGTCATTATTAAACTTTGCCTGCTACCTAAGCAAATTTTTCTCGATATAAGATATTAGGCTAGGCTATCTGGGCTCAAACTACGTTAATTGTGTGCGCATTAGGCTTGTCGAGATGTATAGTCTACAACATGTAATTATTTTAATTCTGCCATTATGTTAAGCATATGTCTTTGTATAAGGAATGTCACATATAACATTTCAATAATTGTGATTAATATAATGAAAGGTTTAGAAAGTTAAATATGACTTGAAGTGTCAGGCTACATGTTAAATAGTGATGGTGTGTTCGTTTTGTAATATCAAAACTGTTTACCCAAAATTATAATTTTTTTTATTTTATTGCTCTGCAGATTAGACACAACTCTAACGCACTCTTTGCATATGATTTGTTCTCGGTTAACATCACTTGCCCTAAATCCAAAAAACTTCCAGACAACGGATGATGATCCTTTTCGAGGGACTAGCTCCTCGCCTTCTGCTCCTGACATTTGATTTACCTTTCACATGACACCCGTGACTCTCTGCTCTCTGTTCTGTTGTCTGTCTCTCTTCTACTAATTAGTGTTGAGTCGTTCGCGAACGATTCGTTCAAAAGACCAAATCTTTTGGGTGAACAAACTGAATCACTTACTGAAAAGATCCATTAATTTCTCCGTTCAGTTGAGCTCTCGAACAGATCTGATCATCAGCGAGCGTGCAGGGAGGGGGAGGGACTGCCGCGAGCGAACACGATTCGTCCTGCGAACCAGTTCTGCTGTGATGAACGAATCATTGCAGAACTGGTTCGCAGGGGACGAATCACGTTCGCTCGCGGCAGCCCCTCCCCCTCCCTGCACGCTGCTGATCACTGACTGAAGGCTGCTGCATACTCCGCGAGAAGCGAGAACTTTGTTCTCGCACCTAGGGCCCCGCCCACAAAATGACGTCCTTTGAGTTCTGCGCTTGAGTTCTCGCGGAGTATGAAATGTCCAGGGCTGCGAGAACTTTGTTCTTGTTCTCGCAGCCCGAGGTGCGAGAACAAAGTTCTCGCTTCTCGCGGAGTATGGAGCAGCCTTTAGTTGGACTATGCAAGATGCAGTCGGAGCTCAGCCCAAGCACTGAACGATTCGGTGAACGAATCTTTTTAATGAACTGATTCTAGTGATTCGAGTCACTGAAATGAACTGTTTTGCCATCACTACTACTAATACCGGAGTCGACTGCAGACAGAACTTTTTGAGGCTGCCGCTGCAGGGTGCACGCATGACACCTCCCATCTCGTTGTCCCCGCTGGTGGTTGGCTGACTGTTAGTTGAGGGATGCGCTTGATTTGATATGCAGCAGAGCACACATTTTAAACCATCAATATCGCTGACGATCATGCTCATTTAATTGTTGGCGGCCAAAATCGTGATTGCAGATTAAAATTTGATTCATTGTGCAGCCCTACCGTCAGACACTGTCCCCATTCTGGCTATTGACAATTGTCAATAAAGATTTATTTAAAAGCTCCTTGTTTGAGTCTGAAGAAGTTTGTTTCGTTTCTAACCCCTTCAAAAAAAGAGGCGGCGATGTTGTGCCACATTCTCTACTGCCGCAAAAATTCGACTCATTCGGCTATTTCCTGCCACGTTTCTCTCGTTCATATCGGTCGTGATAGGAGGAGGAGGAAACGTCAAATACGCTGTTGCCAGAGCTCGACTAGCCTCCATATTTTTTGTCCACAGGACCCATCGTGTGGCCATGGCGCTTTTCAGACACTCTGTTTGCCACTTTGCGCAGGCACAGTGAACAGAAAGGCACTAATATTGGGAATCAACTCGTGGCTCTGTTTCAATTGTGCGAGAGCCTGATAACAGCCGGTCGGGAGCAGTGGACTTGGCCGGATCGGTCCTTCGCTCCCCTTGTACACTGCACAGCAAATGATGGCCTGACTTTAAATTGAGTCGAGTGACTCAAAATTGTGTCAAAAACAAATCATACAGCGTATGCCCTGGCTTAAACATTAAGAATAAATCGCTAGAAAAATAATTGTTAGTTGAAGCCTATAAACTATACCTATGCCAGGGCCAGACTGCTAGCTTGCTATAGCCACCTCCCCCTGTTGGCCTAGTGCCTATATAGCAATGTACATCATTTTGCTAGAGATAAAGGCTATCCACTTCATCCATCAAACAGGCTTGATGTTTATGACTGCAGATATAGCATAGGGGGTTCCAGGGTAGTAGATGCCTTGTGTTGTACGGGGCTCTTCGTTAAGAAGTGTGTTAATGTAGCATTCTGTGTGTGTGTACACGTTTATGTGTGTACACGTTTATGTGTGTGTGTGGGGAAAAAGAAGGGATGTCATTAAGTCAAGGATCTGTAGACATGCATTCATAATGACACCAGCTTCACCTCCAACAGCTTTTCCCTCCCCGTGCTCTGTGGACCAATAGAAAGAGCAGGCTTGCTTGCACTTCCTCATGCTGGGAATGGCATATGTCATTCTACCTCCAAAACAATTACAGCTTCTGAGACAGCAGCACCAGAGGAGAATGGACATCCCCACTCCCTTTAGGTTGTCTGCAAGTGGAAATATGTAAATTAAATGTGAATGTTCAACACCAAAAAATTCTGCTCAGTGATTTGTGTACACTTTTAAGCAGTTCCCTTAAAAGGTACTTGTAAGAATCATGGATTCCTTCTCATTACTATCCCCTGCAGGGGGTCAGTAATGAACTGCAGCCCGTTGACAATAACTATCAGAAACTAATGTTAGTTCTAATCATAATTAAACCTTGTACTCATTTGAAAAAGCTATGAAAAAATGTAATTAATTACACATCACTCACTTCCTTTTTCCCAGGAAATCCGACCAGATACAAATATAAGCCAAATCCACCCAAATGTTGTTCCACGCAACAGAGAGAGTCGGGGAAGCTCTCATTTTTTAACTTCAACCACAACCTGCTTAGAAACTGGCAATTTAACGTGATTGTGCATGTAAAATCCTACATGTAGTCCCTGAACGAATTCATGATTCTTACATACAGGACCTTTAAGTACCTGAATCAAAAAGGCCATTGTTAGCTTGTGTACATTATTGTAGAGACATTGCTGTGGAGTCAACAAGGCCCATTGGCTTTCATGTTACATGATATATTTTATTTAGAACTCCAGAGCAGAAGAACAAAAATTCACAGTGCCTCACAGCTGTGACGCTGTATCCCAAATTAGCCCAAACCACATGAAAAAGAAGTCGTCTCTACTCTGAGGCAGGGAGCGGGAAAATTACAGCCCTCTGTGCTCTACTCTAGCATTAAACCACAATTAGTGCAGAATTACGCCAGTGATGTCATCAACGAGGGACTTGAAAACCCTCCCCAAAGTCCCGCTGCTTTGTAGTAAGAGACTTCACATCTCCACCACCCTAGGTTTTATTTGGTTTTACCTCGCTCCGATCCATTTCAAGACAAACTACTAAAGCATGAGACAATAGCAGATTCCACCCATCTGGAAAATTATACAACATAAATTAAACTAAAAACTGATGTCTAAATTTACCCCTGATGATAATCCTGTGAGACAACCAGGGCTTTCTTTAGAGAGAGTAGAGGTCAGTCGGGTAGGGCAAGAAAAACTCTTGTTGATCTCCAGTGACCTGTGTGGAGACAGGGGAGGGCCTTGGGCCCTGGCCCCAGTTCAAGAGGCAGACTTTCCGTCTCCGCAGGGCCCGTTCGGTGACACCATTATTGTTATGCAACAATCCCCAATAACAATCTGTGTAAGCTAAGAAGTGCTCAATGGACTGACGCCACAAGAAATTTTTGAATTTGGTCCATTTCAACAGCCACTCTGGCGCAAATAAGGCTCAGACAACTTGCTCTAAAATGCAGGCTAGGGACGTCATGGATCAACCCCAAGACCTGTCACCAGACACAAACACATAGGCACTGGGCTATCCTGACCCTACATCAAGTCCAAAGCATCGGGTAAAGGAAAAAAAAAAAGGAAGAAAAAAAAATGCTTCAACAAAGCTCAGCAGAGCCCACCTCTTTCGTCTTCCTCTTCTTAAGAGACATCAGTTACCCGCAGTGTGTGAATTATGTATGGCAGCTCCCAGCATCTTCTCACCGGTTTGCTTCAAGAAGGCAGGGCAAACAACAAATTAAACACACAGGCCCCCTTTCTGCTGGCCAAACCACATGAGGAAGTGGATCATGCTACTGGTCTTCAAAAGAGGAGCCGGTGGTGGGGCCATGGACTGCCCAACAGGTCTAAAATTTCTGTTAGGTCTATTGTGGCAGGTGCAGGGAATATGAGGGGAGACATCTTTACAGTAAGAGGAGCAAAAGCAGTGCTGGGTGAGAATTTACCCCACTTTCCTTTTTGGAGTCAAGCTTTGACAAAAACTTGAAACAAAAACAGCTGTATGGGGATGGGGAGGGGATCAAAGGCATGCGTGTTTCTGGCTAACAAACGCAAGCAGCCGAGAGGGCCAATGAGAGGAGGAGGGAGGAGGTGGGGGTGAGTGAGCGCTTCTCCCTTCTTAAATTGATCCCACTGAGACCCTCAAGGTTCCCCTCGCAGGACTTGCAAGGCGAGCCATAGAAACCTAGCCTGCATGGATCTAACGCCGTCCTCCAGAGGAAAAGTGAAGAAGGTTTTTTTGGGGGGCCATGACAGTGGGGGAGAACAGAAAGAGAGAGAGCAAGAGAGGGGGGATGTGTTTGTGCTGTGAAAGGAGGTGGGTCAATTGAGGTAAAGCTGAGGAAGAAGACAGGGAGAGAAGGAGGGTGGGCTTGCTCTCTTGAGGGTGCATCCAGGCATCCCTGTGTAGCGGGAGGGAGGTACTCTATCGGACGTTACACGTCTGATGATGTGCTCCACAAATCAGCCATGGGGTGCATCTTCATTCTGTGCTGGGTTCTGGCAGCTGAAGCTGTGGCTCATTAGGGGCTGGCCTGAGATCAGACCATTGGACCAAGCCTGCTGCTGTAATCTATGGCCCACTAGACAGCTATCAGAGGAACCCAGAGGCCCTGTAGCCTGCCAGACTTAAGAGATGCTCACTGGTCAACGCAAAGACACACACTCTGTTCTGGAAGGAGTCTTCCCACATGCAAATACACTTCGAGCAGAAAAATAAATCTATTCGCTTTTAAAAATCGATACAGTTCCGAGTGGCAACGTAGATAATTTCCTTGACCTAGCTGATGAAAAATGGATGCAGTAATAAATCAGGAGAAACTGTTTGCCCTCTTTACAGGTCTGGCCTTTTTGTCCTGTTAAAGTGCATGTCTCAATGAGGAGCTACACTGAGCACGAACAGGCCCACTGAACAGGAGGAGGAGAGCTGTAGGTGGTGAGGTCAGGTAGAACAGGAGTTTCAACACAAAAGAACACACGCACGCACAAGAAAAACATTGGTTCAAATGTATTGTAATAAATTCATTTCCATGGCCAGATTTGGCTAACAGTAACAGGCTAACAGTAACAGTAAGACATAGTCAGTCAAAAGTTTGGACACAGGTCTCATTCAATGTTTTTTCTTTATTTGTATTATTTTCTACATTGTAGATTAATACTGAAGACATCAAAACTATGAAAGAACACATATGGAATATGTAGTAAAAAAAAAAAAAACAGAAATACGACCAAAAAAAACTGTTTTATATTTTAGATCAAAAGTAGCCACCTTTTGCTTTGATGACAACAAAACGTTACAACAAGTTTGGACAAACCGGTACCTAAACTATAATGTTCGTCCCTCCGTGTCTGAATGTCATCGGCACAAGATTAAGACACGGAGAGAAGAGTTACCCCGTCAACCAAACAGTGAGGCAGTGCTGTGGGAACGACGCTTTACCGTAAGATTTAGAATGCGTCTTTTCCCGCAAGCATTTCAATATAGGGGCATTTGGGGTGTGTGTGTGTGTGTGTGTGTGTGTGTGTGTGTGTGTGTGTGTGTGTGTGTGTGTGTGTGTGTGTGTGTGTGTGTGTGTGTGTGTGTGTGTGCGCGCAACAATTACTAATATTTTGAACATTACATGTCATCATTTCAGAATCCCCCTGGACTGGGGTGGCCTGACTGGGACTATATTTCCCAGCCTGAATGATGTTCCCAGTCTGGCCCTAAATTATACAATAGTTTCTGCTTTCAGGGCTAGTAATTAATTAAGTTATTACTAAAGCCAATAATAATCAAACGCAGAGGCAATTATGTCATATGATAAAGATATATTTATATAGTCTTAAAGTTACAACTGACCCTTTGAGGGCAACCATCATGCTGATGGCCCGGGATGACATTGAGTTTGACACCCCTGTCAAACTCAAAGCAATGATGGACTGTCGTTTCTCTTTACTTACACTGAACAAAAATATAAACGCAATACTTTTGTTTTAGCTCCAATTTTTCATGAGTTGAAAGCAAACATTTTTTCCATGTATACAAAAGGCCTATTTCTCTAAAGTTTTGTTCACAAACTTGTTTAAATCTGTGTTAGTGAGCACTTCTCCTTTGCCGAGATAATCCGTCCACCTGACAGGTGTGGCATATCAAGATGCTGATTAGACAGCATGATTATTGCACAGGTGTGCCTTAGGCTGGTCACAATAAAAGGCCACTCTAAAATGTGCAGTTTTATCACACAGCACAATGCCCACAATGCCCGTGAATTGAATGTTCATTTCTCTACCATAAGCCGTCTTCAAATTCGTTTCGGGGAATTTGGCAGTACATCCAACCGGCCTCACAACCACAGTCCATGCGTCACCATGCCAGCCCAGGACCTCCACATCCGACATCTTCACCTGCAAGATCGTCTGAGACCAGCCACCCGGACAGCTGACGCAACAATTGGTTTGCATAACCAAAGGCGTATACGACAGCGTGTTCCAGTTCCTGCCAATATCCAGCAACTTCACACAGCCATTGAAGAGGAGTGGACCAACATTCCACAGGCCACAATCAACAACCTGATCAACTCCATGCAAAGGAGATGTGTTGCACTGCGTGAGGCAAATGGTGGTCACACCAGATTTCTGACCCCCCCTCTGCATATCTGTGAAATCCATACTTCAGTGCCTATAAATGTCTCTTTTCAAGATAAAACTGCACATTTTAGAGTGGCCTTTTATTGTGACCAGCCTAAAGCACACCTGTGCAATAATCATGCTGTCTAATCAGCATCTTGATATGCCACACCTGTCAGGTGGATGGATTATCTCGGCAAAGGAGAAGTGCTCACTAACACAGATTTAAACAAGTTTCTGAACAGAATTTGAGAGCAATAGGTCTTTTGTGTTCAGTCTAGTTGAGTTGTTCTTGCCGTATGGATTAGTACAGTAGTCAAATAGGGATATTCACTGTATACCAACCCTACACCTCTGCACAACACAACTGATGGTTCTTTGCCAAAAGAAGGCAAGAAATTACACCAATTAACTCTTGACAAGTCACACCTGTTAATTTAAAAGTAACCGTGGCTACTTTGAAGAATCTAAAATATACTAAATATTCTGGTCTGGTTCATTTGTCACTTTTTTGTTTACTACATAATTCCATGTGTTCTATCATAGTTTTGATGTCTTCAGTATTAATCAACAATGTAGAAAATAATTAAAAAATAAAGAAACACCACTGAATTAGACGCTGTGCCCAAACCTTTGACTGGTACTGAATATACTTCTACATACAGTGTGTGTGTGGGGGGGGGGGGGATGTTACAGCAGACAGTAGCCAAGAAGATCTGGGCAGCCATAGTGTAGTGTGACAGCTGATGAAAACTGCTCATTTTGAGTAACGGTTACAGGCTTTATTTAACCATCTGACTATCACAGGGGCTTTACTCCACGGGTGGAGATGGATGGCCAGTGCTGAGTGTGAATAACTTGCAGTCTCATAAATAAGCATAGACCCCCTCATATCATTAAGGCAGCCCTGCGGCAGACACGCCCAACACAGTCCCATTCCCTGTAGCGAATGCAGTGAAATCAACATCAATATTTTGACATTTCATTCAGTTGATTCTCCAGACAGACATTTATTTAATTAGCCGTATAGAAATTGGCAGGAGTGGCCCCTAGGTAACGTGGTCCAGAGCTGAATTGCTCCAGGTAACCTTTCTGGAAAGGACTGCGCGTGGCAAATTGATTGCAGGGAGCAGAGACTCATCATGATTGCTAATTTGCGAGAAGACGCGATGAGTGGCGAAACGGGGAGAATAAAGAGGCTCCATTTTAAAAATGCAGGGAAACGGGAGAGTGGGAGATTAGCTTGTCATTAGAATAAAACAGTGGGAACCAAGGATCAATTCCAATATGTAAAAAGCTGACACACAGTTCATATTTCAGAACATGCCCCTGGCTCCACACTCACATTGGCACAGCAGAGACAGAGCAAGATATAGGCCTACCTGATATGGCATGGCTATTTGTACATTTTTTGGCTTAAAGAAATCTATATATAAAAATAAAAAAAAAAGATGTTTCTAATCTGATTTATTTTATTTTCCCATGTCATAGGACATCATCATCTAGTATAGCCCCAGGTTATGGAAGGATGGGTGGGGGTGGCGGGATGAATCCACAGTCAGGAAGGAAGCCTTCTTCCCTGGGGTTAGGAGTTAGGAGTGGGGGGTGGGTTAAACGACCTCCCCGATCTGTCTTTCCACCTTCCCCCTGACCACAGGGCTCTCAACCCCCTTGTCCTGGGCCATTGTGAGCCAGCTAACTGAGAGGGTCAAGGTAGGTTGGTGGAGGAGGGTGGCTGGTGCTAGCACACAGAAAGCGATGCAACCCAAAACAGAACATAGCCATTAGACAAAAATGCCCAGATAAGCTCAGATATGCAAAGAAACAAACACATATTTAAAAGACAGACAGACAGTAAAAACTAAGTAAAAATTATCACCAAGCTGACGGCAAATAAACAAAACTATAGCAAGACGGCATTAAAGGTTCAGGCTGCAATGGACTTTTCAAACATAGAAGGTCCGGAACTACATAGTTTGGCCGGACCTAGTGCACAGGGAGGGGGGAATGCTCCACATGAGAATGCTAGAGGGCAGTAGTATTAGCTGCTGCCATACTCAAACTGTACAAGTTACATTGCCAATAAGAGAGCAGAAAGAAATCATCCAGCCCTCAGTCTCCATTAGCGAGAGCAGACAAGACTGCTAGACAGTAAGGCTTGTTAGGGATAGACCTAATTACATACAAGGTGGAATCATACTGAGCTAATTGGCCTTGCCTGCGTAGCCCTCTGATAGTCATGCATGTTGACATCTTTTAAACCAGGGTGGGGGTGTGAGGTTGGGGGTAGGTAGTTCTGCCTTCCCTCCAGTGTGTTCGTAAGCTGCCGAGCCTGGAAATTATTAGGCCTAAGAGGGCAATTAGCACGAGCATCGCAGGGCTAAATATAGTTTTGCCTTGGCCTAGCTCCGCTCCTGGGTCATACCCACACATTTGCTTGATTCAAGAAGGATTTTTTTTCCCTGTGTGACCTATGTGAACCCCCCTCTCATTGGCTTGACACCAGACCATGTTGACACAGTTTGCCGATCAGCCATCTCTGGGGAGCAAGAAAACGAGTGGGAAGGAGCGATGGCTGAACCAAGAACAAACACACTAACGGAATGGGCATGACAAATACACCACAGTTACACCATTTAGTTTTTATTGTGACACCTAAACTATACCACCAGCGTCTCCGATCACAAACTGAAACCTACCAATACGAATGTATAACTCAGCAATTAACATAAGATGACGGATTATTAGAACAGGGGGATGTCATGCACTGTACAACTTGCGTAAAACCTCACAACAAAACTGCCAAACTCCTCCGTAAAAAGAAAAAGGCTAACAAAATAAGGTTGGGAAAACATGTTTTCCCATTAGTCTTGTGCTGGGGAATGCGATGAGGAAAGAATGCCGTTTCTCAACAATCACATCTCCTACACTCCCTCTTTCTTTCTCTCCCTTTTCCAACCCACATGGAAAAAAAGGAAAAGATTTTATCCTTAAAAAAAAGCAGGAGGTTTCGCCGACACGCTCACCTGGGACGGCTGTTGGACGTTACAGGCCCGTGAGAAGGTCATAGGAGCCTGAGAATGTTTAACATCAAGACGGCAATCAGAATGCAGGCTGTGCACTGGGAATTGTAGAGGATGTGTGGAGAGTAACCCCTTCCTGTCAGAGAGGAAGGAGAAGAGGAAGTGACTCAGGCAAAGTGACTTATCCACAGTCCATGTGAAAAAGAACACCTTGTTTTTGGCATGTGCGCAGGTAGTGAGTGAGGCAAAAAGAAAAGAAGGTTAGTATGGCGCTTAGTGGACAGTGAGGGTAGGGAGGGAGAAGCAGAGTTGTTACAGATGGTGAGGAAACACAGAACAGAACTCTACCTACATCGTTTGTTTTTGCTCACACAGGTGATATATGCAGAAAAGAGCTTAGTGGCTTAAACGGGGTGCAGTGGGGGACGGCACACAGTAGAATAAAGTCAGCATGAGTGTCTTGTAACCTACATGCTGACGTGAGTCCTGAGGGGAGGAGAAGGTCTCTGGGCAGAGAGACGGAGTGGGCACCAAATACACAAGATCACACTTCCTGTGTGATCTTGTGTATTTCGTGCATACTCTGCCATTTTCTAAGGGGATGGGGCTTCACAGTAAAGGCACACACACACACACACACACACACACACACACACACACACACACACACACACACACACACACACACACACACACACACACACCACAGCACACACACACACACACACACACAACACACACACACACACACACACACACACACACACACCAAAAGAAAGTATTTTGGTGACTAGTACCCTCACTTGTCTAAGACAGAGAAGCATTTAAGGCTCAATTTAGTTGGGTTGTGTACATAATTGTGAGTCCAACAACTGCCCACAATACTTATATGATCATATAAAATTGTTGCACTTGCCCAAGATAAAACAGTTTATCAGAATAAAATATTTTTGAAACAAAAAACACTAAAATGGACAGTATACAGATTTTAAAAAGGCTAAACCGACAAGGCAAGATGCAGAAACTTCAAGTGTCTGCTGAAACAATTTAGCCTAACTTAAGAAATGTTACAATGCTGCAACGACAATATGTAGGCTTTTTACTTCATATATTTTTGCCACTTGTCTTATGCATACAAACGACAATTTCACATGTTAAACTGTGTTCAGCTAAAAACAGCTAAAAATTATCCACTTCAAATTCAAAAATGTCTGTTATAATTGTTTTGGTTTAGCTGAGGAAAGACTTAGTTTTCTGTTTAAAAGAAACAACACCAAATACTCAAAAGGAATTGAATGGTACCAGGGAATTTATTAGTAGTCTGATATTTTGTATCCATTTTTAAAATGTCTTTTCTTATTCATTTCATTCCAGACGGAAGTGTCCAAAGAGAACATTCTTTTGGCATCTCCTTGAGTATCTTTATGAAAAGGAATATTCAAGCAGGATTCCAGGACTAGAAGGAGCTCAAGAGACCAAGTGCTGGGTAATGTTGGGTCAGCTTCCAAGTTTATCACAAGCGGTTGTTTAGTATGACCATGTATAGTAGACCACATCCGGCCCGCCCAGGCTTCCCAGCCAGCCCGCAGAATAATGATGAATTCAGAAAATATGATGAGGGGAAAAAAAGCGTTCCGGTATTCAGGATATCTAGCTTAACTTTACTCACTGGGCCATATACGATCCACAAAAACATACAAATATTTATTGAGTGACAGAACAAAACAATTCCTGGTAAAACAAACCCCACCCATGAACACTGCCAAAAATTTATTGTTTTGATATTGTGGTTTGCAGTGTTTTTTCTAATAAAATAAGAACAAATTAAGTTCCCACGGAAATGTCTCTATGTGGGTCTCAGAGGGTTAATAATACTGCCAAAAAGATGATGACTGGCCCTCACAGTGTCTGCTTAGAAGAATTCTGGCCCTTGGCCAAATTAAGTTGATGACCTCTGATGTATGATCTGTCTGTACAGCAATACTAAATATATACATGTATAATATATATATAATATAAATATACATAAATAACACTAAAACATGAAGTTCTATTTTGGGTGAGGATACAAAATCATCAGATAAAAACATCCTAAAACAAAAAAAAAAGCAAATGCATTTGATATCAATATATTTCTTTGGCAGTGCATTGTGGAGATAATAATGTGGGCTTATGTAATGTGCTTTTTATGAAATGTTGCTCGTCATACATCCCACCCATGAGTAATATATAGCATCAAGGCTTGGCTTACACAGACACTGTTGAAAGATCAAAGCATGTCCTTCCAGTGACCTTGTTCACTGAGGTACATATGCTAGAGCAGAAATATGTAGCCTACTGCAAATGGTTCTGATGTTGCAAAAGTTTTTTTTTTACTCAATGCATTACACTGCTTGAGGCAGCTGAGTTGCTGCCCCAAGCGAAGGAGTTCAAGTATCTCGGGGTCTTGTTCACGAGTGAGGGCAAAATGGAGCGGGAGATGGACAGACGGATTGGTGCAGCGTCTGCAGTGATGCGGGCGCTGTACCGGTCCGTTGTGGTGAAGAGGGAGCTGAGCCGGAAGGCGAAGCTTTCGATTTACTGGTCCATCTACGTTCCAACCCTCACCTATGGTCACGAGCTTTGGGTAGTGACCGAAAGAATGAGATCGTGGATACAAGCGGCCGAAATGAGTTTCCTCCGCAGGGTGGCTGGGCTCAGCCTTAGAGATAGGGTGAGGAGCTCAGACATCCGGAGGGAGCTCGGAGTAGAGCCGCTGCTCCTCCGCATCGAAAGGAGTCAGCTGAGGTGGTTCGGGCATCTGATTAGGATGCCCCCCGGGCGCCTCCCTTTGGAGGTTTTCCGGGCACGTCCAACTGGGAGGAGACCCCGGGGCAGACCCAGAACCCGCTGGAGAGATTATATATCTCGTCTGGCCTGGGAACGCCTCGGGATCCCCCAGGAGGAACTAGAGAGTGTGGCTGGGGAGAAGGAAGCCTGGGGGGCCCTGCTTAGCCGGCTGCCACCGCGCCGAAAATAGAAGAAACCCCGCCGGATAAGCGGACGCGAATGGATGGATGGATGGATTACACTGGTTTGCACCTTTCAAAAGGATGTGCCCTGTGTCACACAAGAAATGGATAATATGTAGGACGCTGAACAGTGCATGCAATGCATTCCCCACTCCTGCACAATACACAACAGAAGGGATTTCCTGTGGATGACCATTATGATGATATATGATTGTACTGATAAGACTCTTTCTCTGCGCACAGAATCTGAGCTTAATTATTATGTTAATGTGTTGGGATTCACATGGACAAGGGCTTTAGTTTAGGCTTTGTACGGTCTAACGTCCTATTTTAGCAATAAAAAAAAAGAAGAAATTACACTATGCCAGTGCTTGTGTCACAGATTTGCAAGTCTGACTTTGCTGAAGGTGGGCTTTTTTTGCTCCTGGTTTACTGAAATGTCAGCAAAGTCAAAGAGTAGTGGCTCTCTAATTCCACTGACAAGGGAAAGCAGAGGAGATCATCCTCTCTGCAGTCCACCAGAGACTTACATTACAGGGACACATTCCACAGATTTATGTTTATCGTTTTCCAATGAAAGATAGGACAGGCGAGTGGAGAGGCAACATCCTGCATGGTCTTCTGACCATGTGATAAATTTGGCGTTGCCACACGCCGCTCTGCTTGGACTTGGTGGATCGATTGAGCATTTAGCTAATCAAAGGGAAAGAAAAGCAGATAGACCATCAGCAAGAACGGGAGAAGTGGGTATAATAAATGCAGTTTTGCAGTTAGTGGACAAAAATATATGGTGCTTTTTCTCTCATCCAACAGGAACATTAGCAAAAAAAGGTTGACAATGCTTCACATTTCCACAAAACAGCAATGAGCATCAGCAGCCCAAGATGCTGTTGTTGGAGTGGGAGAAGGAGAGGCAGAACATGGTGAATAAGTGGTATCTCGCTAAACATGGTAAATAAGTGGTATCTGGCTAAACAGTGAATAAGTGGTATCTGGCTAAACAGTGAATAAGTGGTAAAGTGGTATCTGGCTAAACATGGTGAATAATGCCCGGGTCAGACTACACAATATCAGCCTGAGTATAGCCCAATTAGGCAGTCGTAGGGCGTCAGGTAGTTTTGGGAACGACAGGGTGCAACAATCGATCGTTGTTTTTTTTTTCTAGTGTAGTGTCACATAGTGAAAGACGCAACTGTGAAGCCTCACGACGAAGCCTCACGACTTCCCGAGAGAAAGACTTTTTCTGCTGTGACTCGACCCGTCACAGCCGTGACGTTGACCAATAGGAACATGGAGCGCTATAAACATGGCGAAGCGAGGAATTAAGTTATTGGTGCTGCTAGATGGAACTATGAAAAAGAGGAAATGTTTGTCGAGCTCTGGCAACTACACCCGTCTGTTCGATATTTCCTTGAGGGACTACCACGTGTAAAAAAGGACAAATGCTGGCAAGAAACAGCAGAGGCATTTCAGAAACCCAGTGAGTACTGCCGTCAGCATCAAGCTAGTTTGTTTACATTCTTGTTGCCTAGCATCTCCATTCCGATGCATCACGCACCTAGCAATTGATTATTGGTCGTGATCAACGTGTCGTCTGACATGTCTCTCGACCAAGTCACGGCACAAATGTATCCCGCTGTAATCACCTAATCTGACACAGTGACCGTCGAAACCGGAAAAAACATTATGTAATCTGACCCCAGCATAAGGGGTCTGGCTAAACATGGAGAATAAGTGGTATCTGGGAAAACATGGTGAACAATAGGGATGCAACAGTACATTTGGCCCATGGTTCGGTATGTATCACGGTTTTTGGGCCACGGTAACGGTACGATTTAGGTAATTTAATTTAAATAATGTAATTTAATTTAAAATAATTTAATTTAAAAATAATAAGAAGAAGAACACATCACCTGTAGGAGCCATTTAGCATGTTTATCTCGACATTTTGTAATGTATGTAAATAGTTGTGTGCGTTCAACATTTTTAACACTAGATGGTAGTATGTACCTGGTCAGGTGATATGAGTCAGCTGTTTTTACACGTAAACAGGAAGATTATTGAGCATAGGGGGCGGGAGCACACAGTTCTTACTGTGGAATAATAACTCTGGTAAATCTGGATCACTTCAGGTTCAACACGATAATCTATTTATCTCTGTAATCACGCTTTGGAAATAAACGGGAACATCACCCAAAGGTACGCATTGTATGGACATTCACTCATTAACTGGATACGCATGAAGAACATACTTTTAACCTATGTAAGAGACAAAGTGGAAGGCAGCAAACGAGTTAACTCTCCTTCCTCCACTTGCAGGAAATATGACTGGGTGATGGCGGCGTAAATGTAACATCATGTGAGATGTGTTTCCATTCATGTAGCCGACAGTGTTAAAACAGTGTTTGCAGACTGTAGTTTGTTTATTGACGGTCTTCTTACCCACATCATCATACTGCACGTTGAATCCAAAGTATTCCCACACAGCGGATTTAAAATACGATGGTGCCTCTTGCAATGTTCTTTTCTCTGCATCTCTAGCCATTGTCACGTTAGAGTTGAGAGTTTCACTTCTTCTCCAGCTCAAAATTTGCATGCAGAGCACTGACAGGCTCCAGGCTTCAAATTCTGATAAGACCCAGGGAAATTCTGATTGGCTCTAGAGATGTTCTGTGCCTCCGAATGTACAACATGCGTAGTCTGCAGCACAGTAAGAAAGTTTTGGAAATTCTAGGGAAAATGATAGCATACCAGAATATTGCAATGCACATGTGCATATTGGACCATAGGGGGCACACCGAACGGTGTGACAATACACCGTGGACCGTTGCACCCCCGTGTTTGGGTGTGTTTGGGTGAATAAGGAGTGTTTGGCTCAACATGGCGATTATGGGGTATCTGGGATGCACACTGGTTTGACAACCAGCAACAGCCTGATGGAAAAAGAAATGGTAAGCTGAGGCAGCTGTTTTCTATTACACCCATGTTACCCCTCCCCCTCTGGCAGGAAATAAGCAATCATTTAGTACTGACAGGTACATGCTGAAACTCACTATTGCTGCTCTGAAACCAACCTAAATAATGGATTACAGCAGTTTAGTATTAGCCTTAAGCCTCACAAGTACCCATGCCAAGGTTAGGCAGTTTTATACGTCTCTGGATGCGAGGGCATATTTTTCTCAATAGGACGAACAAAAATGAAGGAATACCGATTAAAGTGCATGCACACATTTTATTGTTGCAAGAGAGATATTACCCATTATTTCAACCTAGGCTAATGTAGAAAATGATTTGAGTTAAACTGGTTAACCTAGTGCACACCACACACAGGCACACAAAAATATATAGTGGTCGATTTTTTTCTTCCAGGGAATAGAAATACCTGACTCAACGGAGACACGGGTCTTCAGTCATTTCTGGGGTGCATTGTGAACCCACTGAAGTACCTATATTCACTTTAATAATGGGCCTGGATTGATCCGCCAACAGGAGCTAGCCAGCTTTTGTATGCAAATAAATATGAACAACGTTATAAGAACATGAACCCTTACAAACATGGCAGAAACATACAAACAAAAATGCAAAAAAAGTTAAGTAAATCATAATATGAAACAAATACTTATTCAAAACTATAAACAAAACGCATTTGCGGCACTCTAGAGTTACTCCTCCAGGCACCTTAACTTGAGAGATTGGCTGGGTTGGACTAATTGTACATTCCTCACTCTTCAGGGAAATCAAGAAGACCCAGACTACCAAACTCTTACTTTAGATATTGACAAATTAAATGTGATTAGCTTGGCAACCACATTTTAATCAAACATTTGCATGGCAAATTGAAGCAAAAGGGCAGCAAAATTGGTGAGGTAAGCTGCAGGTGGGCAAGCAAAGTGAAACAAGCAATTCGGCCTTTGTTCACTCTGTGACAGGCCCTCAAGCTCAGCATGGATCTCCGTCCCAACCAAATAACTGGGTTTGGTGAACCAGATGTCTCATTACTGCGAAACCCTGAAGTGGGGAGATGGGCACTGAACAAGGCGCCAAAGCCCTTGAGGTAACTTCCCATTGAATTACAAAGGATTTGGCCTGTTCACATATAGGTTCCCCCTAGCAGGGACACGCTGCCTAATCTTGCCTCCGACCACTGGAACTCGGCAAGTAGCAAACATATTTTGGACATTAAAAAACAAGGGGTAGTGACACATCAGGCTTAAAAGTGGGAAAGAGGGTTGTGGTGTTGATTAAATGCCCTGCCTTGTGAAATGATGCAGCACTGAATTCAGACACAGGCCACCCCTCTATCTACTCTTCATATATCAGAGCGCAAGCATCCCTGGGTTCTTGGGTAGATTTAAGAGTTCCGCTCAGCAGCCATTAATCAAGTTGTAAAATCCTAGTCCAGTGAAGTTCCTGCGGCGTCATGAATTGGCTCAGCCTGCTGGACCCACTAACATCCCATCCCTCAGAACACAACAGTGCAGGATAGAGGCCATCTTTAACAGCGAGGCAAGACCCTCTCTGCATCACTCACTTTTATGAGGAAAGGCCGGCGTGGGGTTTAACAAGACATTTTACTCGTCAAGGGAGCCGCCATTACATAACCATAAAAAGATGAGAGCTGCAAATCACTGGTTGACTTGTGACTAATGGCAGGCTTGCTGTCCACTGCCATTCCCACCACAACAACAACAAAATCCATATGGCCCAAAAGCCATAGCATTAAGGCAGTTTGGCAGTGTAAAATTGAGAGATGTTGAGAAGTTGCCGCAGATAACCCATTTTCCCCCTTTCCGTATGCAGCCTACAAAGTACCCCTCCAGACCATGTCTCTCCCTGTTGAGGAGCATAAAAACAGAGCTCTGAACCCCAGCCAAGCTAGCTGCCCGCAGCTCCACTGGGGCTTATTCTTGGGAGCCTGTGGCATAGCTGGAGCACCTCCACTGACCAGGGGCGTCTGTGGTTGAAGTGCACCGTTCCACTGCTGTGCGACGGCACACCAGGGTGCGGAGCAGGAGCAGGCAGGCACCGCAGTGCCTCACGTGGAGCGCCCGTTCTGGGGGAACGACTGAGTAATGGCGAGGTAATGTGATCCAGGGCTGGGAGGGAGCGGGCGCAAAACTGACCCCTAAATCATAGCTGTGGTATAAAACAAAGAGGAGGGAGGGGGCATGGAGTGGGTAGGGACAGTACTAGGGAGCCTTACACATGTCAGGGTATGGCAGAGATACAGAATGGAAAATGAAAGAGTGGGTGAGGAGAAGGAACACGCATTAGGCAGAGTTGTTTGGGAAAGGTCCAAATGACAGGATGAAAGTGAGCGGACGTCTCGCTGCCTTTCATGCACGTGCCGCACCCACTACTGCGGTGGGAGGAATGACAAGGCGTGGGCTCAAGTTTCAGATTCACAAGCCTGACTCAGACAGCACAAACAAGGCCCCCGAAGTGAGGGAGACTTTCCAGAATGCCTGCAACGGGTAGTTATATAGCCTGGTGGCAATGCACAAACAAAACCCTTGTTTTTCTACCTTATTATCAGCTACAGCATTTATGTGTTACATGTCCTTAGGTGTTTATGGATGTGATAGTCAGGTAAATGTACAGGGGATGTGAGCAAAGAAAGACCACAATCAGAGTCTTCTTGTTTCTTTTCCGTCATTAAATGAGCTCATTAGAATTACTACTCAAGGGGTCTTAACCTGTGGTCAGACAGGGTGTCTGCACAAACAGGTGTGAAAACAATACATCCAGTGCACACACGGCTTGAGAGACTGACCAAACAGTTTCTGACATGTAATGCATCCAACGACTATGCTAAGGCCTAAAAAGGCCAGCCTAATATAATTATATACCTTAGACCCAGCAGTCTACTAAAGCACTAATGGTCATTTATTAGCGTCCATGTGTAATTTTCATTACGTTTTCTTGGAAATGAGGGACCTGGACCGACCAAGCATTTACCATGGAAATGTTCACAAGACTATTACTAAACCACATCCCTTTCCATCCACAATATGGTCCCCATTCATTATTCAGACATCTGATGCACTTCTCTTGTTCTTGTCCTCCTGATGACACATCTTTTTGCCCTACTCAACGGACTGAATATGTCAGCCAATTAAGATTCAGGTACAGAATTTCAACGCATCCGGCATGTTAAAGCTACACAAGTGGTTTCTGCAACGGACTTCCATTGTAAATTAAATAAAAATGTTCTAGTGGAGAGTTTGATTTTGATCCAGTAAGAGCTAGTGCTGTGCGTGTGCCATTTTGTTCAAACCATTCAACCTGGGAAAAGTAGGCCAATGCTTTGCTCTGCAAAAAACAAAAAACTGGCATCTCAACAACTGTATTCTTGATTGCATGCTCCTCATGGTGAACTAGAGGGTGGGTAACCATGCCATTCTCTGTTCTTAGCAACTGGATCATCTGATGCCTTCAGCTGCAGCATCCATTTAGTTGTGATCCAATAGCAGATATATTTACAGAGATGATATTTAGAGATGCTGAGCGAATCAACTCGCTGCATTCTTATCAAGTGTGACGGTCAATGTTGATATTCCGGCGGGCCACCACAAATAAATCAATGTATGGGAAACACTGAGGCATAAAACTCCACTGTAGACAGTGTTGTTTGTAACCTACTGCAACACTCCTCATACGTCCTCATACTCCTCGCTTAAGTTTAGAACTCGTTTAGCCTTGATCCACATGATCACGTTGCGGTGCATATGTAAACACGTAATCAACTACCATCATTACCGTGGTATGATAAAATTCTTATCGTGGGGAGGAATTATCACGATAAACGCTCAACGATACGATATGGCACATCCCTAGTTTGACCTCTCCCACAGCCTTTAATGTGTGCTTAAATACACCACTTGTCAGAAGACAAACTAATGCAAAATTTTGCATATTTTCAGCACTCATCATATTTACACTGATTATTATCATTGCTCTGCCTAGCGTCCCGTATTAGTGTGGCTTAATCATTTAGTCATCATGAAACAGAGTAGCCCAAGTGGAACCATTGTTATGATCACAATGAACGGTTACAGTTGTAATGTAGACAACGTTGTATCGTTGCCATATCAAGTCGGAGAGCTGAAGCAATTGTCTTGAAACTGCTGGTGGTGGAGCATACCAATGGAAAGCTACGATTAGGCCTATACTGGGCAGCTTCCCCAGTGAGAGTTGTTGAGCAGTACTTTAGAGAAAACTAAAAGGGATAGGCCTACATGACATACATACAGGATGGAGGGGTATGAAAATATTTGGAATAGCAAAGTCCGTTTCTTTAAGACGGCTGACTTTAGCGGGCAAATCTCCTTTACTTTCTGGGCCTTATTTACATTCATCTAATTTTATTATCCTCAATTGTAAACATCTTCAGAATCAAACATGTGACCGAAAGGAAAATAAGAAATGTAGGTCAGTGACCAGTCCAGTGCCATTCAGAGCAATATGGAAGAATGTATACTAATAATAATAATAACACATATGGTCTCTATAAAGACCAATTAAAAAGTAGTTACTGAAAGTTATCAAACCCCTTATAAGGACGATGTCATGGTATAATGACAAATGTTCTATGTGTTGTTATTTAAAAGTTGACACTAGACATTTCTTATATATATATATATATATATATATATATATATTATAATAATTATAACAACATATATATATATATTGTTTAGCCGCTAAGCATTATTTAAAAAAATCCCTGAGAAATGTTATGTGTAATCCAAACGAAGTATAGTATGTTCAAAACACAGCGTGGTGCTCAGTGGGGGTCCTGGTCGGATGACGTAGTCTGCAGAGGTTAGCTCTGGCCTGCTCTTCATGACACACCACTGATATATCTGTGTGTTGTTGTGTGTTGTTGTGCAGACGTGTACACTTCTGTTGGAAGTTAGTGATCAACGCGTGTTCCAGAGTGCACTGTAAACGCACCCGGACGCGTTAAGCGAGCGAAACTAGCAACGCGTATTGGATAGCTGCCGTGATCACGTCTTAGTCGAGCGGACGTTTGCCTTAATTGTCGCGCTTCATAAATAAATGTCGATTGCAAATCCACTCGTTTTTAAACGCTACTCACCCGTGTCCCCGGGAGACTTGAGGGCTCGTCTCTACACCGCACTGGGGCTCATATTTTAAAGAAATATCTCGCAAAACGGTCGATCTTCATAACTGTTTTCTCCAGCCATTTTGAGCCATACCATTAAGCACAGTTACCAGGGGAGACTGAAAACAACAACGCTTTTACTGATCCTTTTAGCGATGAAAGGTACGTGATGTTGAATGTATCGGTAACAATATTAAAGTTTTTTATTTGGCTCGAAAAGGCTCGATTAGTCTTAGCGTTTGTGAAACACTGTTTTGTGTCAAGTAGACTTTCGAACACCCTTCTTGTGTCATTTATGGTATGGCTCTCTTCGTTTTGGCGGATGCAGCCAATGAGCATACAGGATCATCATCATCATCATCATCAATAAAAATCTACTGTATGCTCCAATAATAAATACAATTGTAATTACATATTTACTTAATGTAAAAATACTAATAATGTATTGTAGTAATCACATACGGTATATTATTGGTATTATTGATTATGCTTTCATGCACGTATATGTGATAAATAGTAATAATAGCTAATAGCAATAATAGCAAAACACATTTTGTGAAAGGAAGAACCCATTGTATCTACAAAACCCACAAAGAAAAGATACCACGGGGGTACCTGAGAGGGGGGTAGGAGGAACCCCAATCTACTGTAGACTAAGGACACAGAGAATTGAGTGCATCTGCTGCAAAAGCTGCAAGAACATGAGGAGCTGGAAGATACATCAGGCCAGGATGAGATGCTTGATAGCTGGATCGATGACACAGAAGCAATTTCTGGTGGGACACAGGAGGAATCAGGCCAGGAGACAAACCACAGTGCCCAGAGCCTCCTAGTGTCACCCACATCCACTGCCAGCACTCATCCACTGCCATCAAGCGCCATCAGCTGCCGGCAATGCTTGGAGCCTGCAGAGCCAACAAGCACCATCCACAGCAGCTGACTCTGCTCCACTGGCCCAACTTAGGATCAACTGGCCCCAATCCACAAAGAAAGTAGAGTGGCAGCAGTTCGACAAGGACATAGACTGGATCTTGGAAGGGACTGCCAAGGGAGACGTTGACCGCCAGCTGAAAACTATGACATCAGCCAATTTAGGACCATCTCTTTGCTCAGTGTGGAGAGCAAGATCATCTTCAGCATTGTGGCCAAAAGGCTCTCCAAATTCCTGCTGAGTAAAACCTATATAGAAACGTCGGTACAGAAGGGAGGAATACCAGGAATCTCCGGGTGCCTTGAACACACAGGTGTGGTGACCCAGCTCGATCATGTTTGTTAAGGAGGCAGAGTGGTTGAAGAAGAAGTTGACCTTGAGAGGCAGCTGGAAATCCCAGCACATATTGTCCAGACATCACTGAGACCAGACACCATCTTGGTCTCTGAGGCCACCAGACAGCTCATCCTCTTGGCGCTAACGGTGCCCTGGGAGGAGAGGTTGGAGGAGGTGCAGGAGAGGAAGAGGGCAAATTAACAGGAGCTGGTGGAGGACTGCCGCAAGAACAGGTGGAGGACCAGGCAGGCCACTCCCTCAGGAAGGTCTAATAATAATAACAAAAACAACAACAACTAATAATAACAAATAATAATAATAGTTATTATTATTATTATTAGTAGTAGTAGAAGTAGCAGTTGTAGTAATGGTAGTAGTAGTAGTATTGTTATAATTATTATAATTATAGTAATAATAAGAATTATTATTAAAAGAAGAAGTCATTTTACTTCTGCAATGTTTACATTACGACTGCTGTTACTAATAGAACAAGTTATGCTGGACACACATACACACACACACACACACACACACACACACACACACACACACACACACACACAGCTCAGTGTATAACATGAGCTGTAGGAGCAATGAAGCATGGTGCTGTTCGTAACCTGGGGCTACACATGTCCTTTTCTGTTAACCAGTGGGTGTGGGTGTGTATGGGTGCGTGCTCATGCAAATGTGTGTGCATTCTATTTGTTTACATTGCAGTATTCTTCTTAGAAATGTGAACATGTTCATGCACATCCCATCCCATGTGAACATAATAAAACACTGGTAAGTAATCTGACAGTTCTCTGTTCTCTCAGGTGTAACGACGTGTCTGTTTCATAAGTACGATCAAGACTTTCGATCTCCCATAACAGGCTGTTTCTTATTTCCCTGCTCATCAGAATCAGGTTACAAATTAAATGCAATGACATTTATTAAAGCCTTAATGTTGGAAATGTCAATGTAGACATATTATCTAACTGATGTACTGTATGTATGTGTGTGTGTGTGTCTGTGTATATATATATATATATATATATATATATATGCAGTAGATATAGGCGCATCACTGGTGTTGTATTGCACAGAGGAAAACGTAGCTGTCATCCTTTTTTTCAAATCAATATGAAGATCTTTACCTCAGGGCTGAAATAGAATTAAGAATTGCTTTAGGATAATGACGGTATTGATCAATGCTCAGTAAGGCATTTCAAGCTGCAGCAGGTTAATTCCCATTTCTATAGGTGTGTGTACCAGAAGAGGTTGGGAAACACCTCGGACTGTGAAGGTTAATCCGTCCATGGTGGCAAATCAGATCTATTTTTTTTTATATATATATATGCATTCCCCCCCCCCCCCCCAAAGAATCGCCACTTTATTGCGGTGGGACCCTGGGAGCAGTGTTGTCTTGGGCAATAGCTCCTGGTAGGGTCTCCCAAGGCAAAGTGGTCCCACGGGAGGGGCCAAACTAAGAGCGATTCAAAGACCCTATTATGAAAAGGCCTCCCAAGAACTCTGTCACCTCGCCCGGAGAAGGGAAACTGGGGCCCCTTTCTGGAGCCAGACCTGGGAGGGGAGCTCGTCGGCGAGCGTCTGGTGCCTGGGCCTGGATCCACGGGGCCCGGCCGGGCCAAGCCCTGAAGAGACGGCGTGAAACCGCCTTCTTGTGGGCTCACCACCTGCAGGGATAGTCATTGGGGTCAGGTGCATTGCAAACTGGGCGGTAGGCAAAGGCGGGGTCCTGGGCGTGCGGGTCCCCGGCATCGCTGACTGGTTGTCAACGGAACCGCCCCTACCTACCTCCAGAAATTAGTCCGACAATACGCCCCAGCCCGAGCACTCCGCTCGGCAACTTCTGCCAAACGACTGGTACCGCCTTCACTAACAACAGCCAAACATCGCTCTTCCAAGTCCCAACTCTTCATGCTTAGAATTGCACGCCTGCCCAGCTACTTATGCAGGCAACTTGGCAATTATGAAACTCGTTCTATTCGTCTCGTAAATAGGAATGCTCGAAAACAGCTCTATTCTTATCTTCAGGTACCACAGTAATATATTGCTGCCTCTCCTTCAACAAATGTACTCTTTGTAAGTCGCTTTGGATAAATGCCCTAAATGTAAATGTAAATGTAAATGGTTCTAAGGACGTGGAACGTCACCTAATTGGTGGGAAAGGAGCGGGAGCTGGTGAGGGAGGGGGATTGGTACCAACTAGATATGGTTGGGCTCACCTCCACGCACAGCACCAGTTCTGGAATCAAACTCCTGGAGAGGAGCTGGACTCTCTCCTTTTCCGGAGTTGCCCAGGGTGTGAGCCAGGGTGTGAGGCGCCAGCCGGGTGTGGGGAATCCCCGGCTGAGTGCCACTGTGTTGGAGTTCTCCCTGGGGCGACTGCAAGTTGCTTGGGGGAAGGCTCTGACTGTGTGCTTATGCACCGAACAGCAGTTCAGAGTATCCGGCCTTCTTGAAGTCCTTGGGTGGCATCCTGGAAAGGGTTCCATCCGGGGCCTCCATAGTTCTACTGGGGGACTTCACCCTGCATGTGGGTGGGTTGAAAGATGGAGAAACCTAGAGGGGGGTGATTGGGATGAACAGTCTGCCCGATCTGAACCAGAGTGGTGTTTTGTTGTTGGACTTCTGTGCTAGTCATGGACTGGCCATAACAAACACCATGTTCGAACATAGGGTGGTTCACAAGTGTACCTGTTGGAGGAGGCTGCCGGACAGGCTTGGTAAACCCAAACGTGTAGTGAGGGTCAACTGGGACTCTTTAACTCTCACCTCAGGAAGAACTTCACGTGCATCCCGGGGAAGGTTTGTGACAAGAAATCAGAGTGGGCCATGTTCAGAGCCTCCATTGTAGAGGCTGCGGCTAGGAGCTGTGGTCAAAAGGCTGTTGGTGCCTGTCATGGTGGCAACCTAAGAACCTGTTGATGGACACCAGCGGTGAAGGAAGCCATCAGGGTGAAGAAGGAGGCCATTTGGGCTTGGTTGGGCCAGGGGTTTCCTGAAACAGCAGACGGGTACCCATATCCGGGGACCCATATCCTTGACAGAGGTCGCTGAAGTAGTCAAAAAGCTCTTCAGCGGCAAGGTGCCAGGTGTGCAAGAGAATCGCCCTGAGATACTGAAGGCTCTGGACATTGTTGGGCTGTCTTGGCTGACACGCCTATTCAATGTCGCATGGAGGTCAGGAACAGTAACTGTGGAATGGCAGACCCCAGTGGTGGTCCCCATTTTCAAAAAAGGGGACTGGAGGGTGTGCTCCAATCACACTGCTCATCCTCTGGAAAGGAGGCTCCAGCCAATTGTCTTCAGGAGCTTCAGAAGGAACAATGTGGATTACGTTGGCCATGGAACAGTGGACCAACTTTTTACCCTTGCAGGGTTGGGGCATGGGAGTTTGTCCATCCAGTCTACATGTGCTTTGTGGACTTGGGGAAGGCTTATGACCGTGTTCCCCGGGGAATCCTGTGGGGATACTGCAGGAGTATGGGGTACCGGGGCCATTGGTACGTGCCATTCGGTCCTTGTACAAACAATGTGAGAGCTGTGTCCATATTCTCGGCACAAGTCAAGCACGTTCTCAGTGGCTGTTGGACTTCACCAAGGTTGTCCCTTGTCACAATTCTCTTTGTGATTTTCATGGACAGAATCTCAAGACGCAGCCGAGGTGAGGAGAGTGTCCGGTTTGGGGACCTCAGAATTGCATCCCTTCTCTTTGCAGACGATGTGGTTCTGTGGGCTACATCAGACCCTGACCTCCAGCATGCTCTGGGGTGATTTGCAGCCGAGTGTGAAGTGGTCTGGATGAGAGTCAGCACCTCCAAATCTGAGGCCATGGTTCTCTGACAGAAAACGGTGGAGTGCTCCCTCCTGGTTGGGAGTGAGTTGCTGCTTCAAGTGAAGGAGTTCAAGTATCTCTGGGTCTTGTTCACGAGTGAGGGCAAAATGGAGTGGGAGATGGACAGATTGGTACAGCGTCTGCATTAAGCGGGCGCTGTACCAGTCCGTTGAGGTAAAGAGGGAGCTGAGCCGGAAGGTAAAGCTTTTGATGTTCTGGTCCATCTACATTCTAACCCTCACCTATGGTCACGAGCATTGGGTAGTGACCGAAAGAACGAGATCGCTGATACAAGTGGCCGAAATGTGTTTCCTCCGCAGGGTGGCTCGGCTCCGGAAGGAGCTCGGAGTAGAGCAGCTCCTCTGCATCGAAAGGAGTCAGGTGAGGTGGTTCGGGCATCTGATTACGATGCCTCCCGGGTGCCTCCCCTTTGAGGTTTTCGGGGCACGTCCGACTGGGAGGAGACCCCGGGGCAGACCCAGAACCTTCTGGAGGGATTATATATTTCATCTGGCCTGGGAAAGCCTCAGGATCTCCCAGGAGGAGCTAGAGAGTGTTGCTTGGGAGAAGGAAGCCTGGGGGGCCCTGCTTAGCTGCCTGCCACCGTGACCCGGCCCTGGATAAGCAGAAGAGAATGGATGGATGAATGGATATATATGCATTGAAAATACATATATATACTGTACACTGGGCCGGACTTATGCATGGGCTACCCTGGGCTTGAGCCCAGGGGCCCCGGGCTACAAAGGGCCCCGAAATGAATCCAATAGCATACTCCATTGGGATACATGTGTTTCTGGTCATAGGTCCTGGTTGGAGTAGTTTATCATTTTTGGTGTAGGTAGGGCCCAAACAATGACTCAAGCCCAGGGGCCCCCACCCCCCTAAGTCCGGCCCTGACTGTACGTATATACACACAGGTGAAAATATACATACATACAGTATATATACTGTACATATATATTGAGTGGAACAATATACATAATAAGATAACACAATATACATAATAAATGATAAAATATATATACAGTATGTTGAATCCAGAAGTACTGAATATTAAGTATTATAAATGTAAAAGTAAGTAAGGGCAGATACACAAGTGAGGGCAGCAGGAGGAGAAATATGGCATATGCCATGTCATAGCAGAAATATATATAAGATAAGAGAATCAGATGCATTTGTATCTTCAGTATTTAAATATAGCATTGGGAATATGGCATATGTATCCAGAAGTAGTTGAATAACCTAAATATTATCAATGTTATAAATGTACATGTAAAGTGATCAATGTAGATTGAGATTGGTTTTACTGGTTGAGAAGTCTGATGGCCTTGGGAAAAAAACTGTTTTTCTGTCAGGTAGTCTGGATGCTCTGGTAACGTCTACCAGACGGCAGCAGCATGAACAGTCCATGGCCTGGGTGGCTGTAGTTCTCAATGATTTTCCATGCTTTCCTAAGGCATTGTGTGTGGTAGATGCTTTGCACGGCTGGGAGATGGCAGGCGATGATGTGCTCCGTTGTCTTCACCACCCTCTGGAGGGCCTTGTGATCAACAGCAGAGCATCTGCCGAACCAGGAAGTAATGCAGCTGGAAAGGTTAGTGAGGGTTTTTGCAGACATGCCAAACTTCTTAAGTCTCCTCAGAAAGTAAAGGTGCTTTTGGACAGTTTTTACAGCCGAGTCCGCTTGCCTAGACCAGGTGAGTGACTTTTTCCACTTCAGCTCCGTCGATGAGTAGGGGGGCATGACCCTGTCCATGAAGTCCATGATCATCTCCTTAGTTTTGCAGACATTGAGCGACAGGTTTTTGCCCTGGCACTATGTTGTCAAGTCCCTGACCTCCTTTCTGTAGGCTGTCTCATCATTGTTGGTGATGAGACCCAGGATGGTGTCGTCATCCTCCAACTCAAGGATGGTGTTAGAGCGGTGTGTGGCTACACAGCCATGCATGTATGGGGCGTACAGGACTGCACTGAGCACGCTGCCCTGAGGGGCTCCGGTGCTCCGAGTGATGAATGAAGTGATGGAGACCAAATTGCCTTTGGTTGCTTATGTCTTGAATCATGAAATATAGTACAGATATGATAGATATGATCACATCTATCTACAGAGCTTGGAGGCTAGCGGAATATTACGAAACAGATATACTGTTGATTTATTTTACATGGAAATGAAAATTGCTTAATGGTAGAATGTTGGTCATTAATATTCTCAGTTCAAATGACACAAATGACACAAACATCAAAACATCAAAGCTGTTTTTTGTACATCATGTAATGCCAACCCGCACAACTAAGTCCCTCTGCAAATAAAACTATTTTACATAGCTCATTAACAGAGATGCTGAGGTGTTTTGATGTTTATAAACGAAATGCCTGGAGATTAAATATTCTTTTTCAGTGAGCTTAATTATGGATGTGTCCACTGTCAAGTCAAAAGCTCACTCCTCCTCTGAGCAATGGTCTGGGCATACCTTTTTGCCACTGGCATGAACTACATTACCTTCATGTTAACAAAGACGTCAGGATTCGATTCATAAGTAGCCGTATGGAAATATAAAATGAATAGATTACAAACCTCAGTAGACACACTGAATAAGCATGAATGACATTCATGACATGAAAGCTTGTCTCATTGTTGTCTCTGACTTGTGTCCTGGCTCACCCTTTGTCTTCAGCCCTGACTCAGATACAGGCTATCGGCCATCATCACAGAGGTGTGATAGGGAACACAGGTGTATCTCATGAGGTTCATTCTAGGCATGCCCTCAGACCCATAATTAACTTCATGATCTGTTTTCACCCCTACGATTGCACCTCTGTGATAAAAGCCTATATCATGTCACGCTGGAAGAACATATGTATATAAAACTATCAAAAACAATGGTCCAATAATAGGGACATCTTGGGGGGGTAATTGGCCTGACATTATACAAGTCACATCCTACTGTGTTTGGCCTTATAGTAACAATGGGGCTCAGCATGCAAAGCTGGGGATATTTTGAAAGGGACCATGTGAAAAATCTGATCCAGCTGTGGGGGAGAGCGTGGAGGGGGGGTTGAAACATCTGGAACCTGAAGGAACACAACAATAAGATTTAGTTCATTCTATTTTCATGCTGGATTATCTTTAGGTTTTGTCCTGCCACTGTGTGTGTGTGTGCGTGTGTGTGTGTGCGTGCCTGCGTGCATGTGTGTGTGTGCGTGCGTGCGTGCATGTGTGTGTGTGTGTGTGTGTGCGTGCGTGCGTGTGTGTGTGTGCGTGTGTGTGCGTGTGTGTGTGTATGTGTTTGTGTATGTGTGTGTGTGTGTGTGTGTTTGTGTATGTGTGTGTGTCTGTGCATGTGTGTACATGTGTTTATCTCAGATTTTCGTTAACCTTTGACTTTGAAGCCCTCTGGACGTCTCCCTGTCAATCTATTCAGAGTCACGACAACCTCAACTCCCCCAAAGTTGTAAACATAAACATGAATCCTTCATCAAGCCCACTTAGAAGTTCATCACATGTTAAACTGAGGTGTATAAGGTTTACAAAAGTCTTATGTATATGTATATGTGTATATGTATGCAAAAATCGAGGTTAAAGAAACATAGTGCTGAGTTGTTGATGTTTATATGCATATGAGCATATGATGCTTATGTTATGATATACATGCTTGCATATGTTTGCGTATATGCACATGAAGTTTTATATAATCTATCCATGCTCATCTTAACATCATCAAAATAATAAGTTGTACACCAATGCACTGTGTAATATTATTTCAAAAGTATGAGTGTATGTTTTTAATAATGTTTTAACAATTAACAGTTTAAACCATGTAATTCAAGACATCCATTTCCAGTCTGGGATGAATAAAATTGATCTTATCTTAAATATACAATCTTAAAATGTTTAATTGGTCTACTTCCATCCACTACAGAGCTAATTTATTTCTGTACCCTTATCGTTACAAATACTACATGACAAACTATCTCTGTGCTTTGTTTGTTTCCAGAGATTAACTGAGTGCTACATTATCATTATTATTATAACCGCAGTTCTTTCCTGTGCTTGGAATTTCCATCTTGGAGCTCCCGTTTGGCCCCTAAAACTTACAGGCACTCTGTCACCCTCTCAGTCCCTCTTGCTGGCTCTCATAAAGGTGCAGGTGGTCATCGCTGGACCCTGAAGTGGCGCAGTAGATGCTGAGCTGTGAAATTGCATTAAGCCACCAGTCTCAGGCCCATGGAAATCCTTCCCTTATTGGAAACTGTTTCACAATGCAAAGCAGGCTTCTTGGAGCACAGGCAAGGCAATGTGTTTAACGAGTACTGCTTCGTACGGAGAGGTTGAAATGAAAGAGACAGCGACAGTTGTTCGGCGTGCATCACAGAACTACATTTATAGTATACCATTGTTCTCACGCAAAGACCTACACACCTCTGGTACATTGGGGAATCAAGTCACAGAGGATAAACCAACCACACACATGGGAGAGCTCTGACATGTCTGCAGCTAAGGCCTGCCCTGCCTGTAACACTTCCTCTAACAACTCGCCAATAAATTGGTTTGTTTGCATCTACCTGTGTTCTGGTTGTTGACTCATCCTGTGTGGCAGGGTTGACTGCTATACACTATATATTTATTTTATTAGAAGCAGGCAGAAATCCAGAAACAAGCAGATACAGATGTTCATCGACTTGTCTTTTTAGTTGTATCCCATTAATATGTCAGGGTCCAGAGATGGAGGTTTGTCCTTTTAAGTTTCTGTAGAGAGAGTCTGGATGTTGCAAGTTCATCACGATGATATCAGCATGTTAATTTCTGTAATTTTTTCCCCATAAATCACTTCAGTATAAAAAATAAAGAAAAGGAACATTTAGATGGTCTGGAAAAATATCAGGCATGTCAGGCAACACGCAACAATTGTCCTTTTATTTTACACAAACGTGCATCTTATTGCTCAGGTATTAATGCTGTGATTTCAGATCAGATGTCTCCAGGGATAACACCTTGATGGGCTGAGCCTGGGATGTCTTGACAAAACGCACCATGGCTCTTCCAGCAGTAGCTATAAATGAGTGATAAAATGCTATGGAGGTCCAATAAACACAGAATAAATTCTGAGCCTAGGGCTGTCTCCTCTGACAGCTACACCGAGAACACCGAGGCCACACCATCAGTGCCTCAAACATTTTTACACCATGTGCACACACTTGCACACCATACCTGTACACACACTCACACACAGACACACACACACATACACACACACACACACACACCAAATTGAGCATATAAGTCTTGGATATCTGTGTATATTGTTGAACTCTGTTCAACGGCAGGTCAGCAGCACTCAGACCTTTGGCAAGTGACCCCTCAGGAATCAGGGAGTAGTAGAGAGAGATAGAGAGGTGGGCACATGTTTGTTTAAGTCTCTGGAGGTGCTGCTATGTGCATATCATGCTCCTG
>PIJE02000042.1:140000-155000 GCA_002895965.2 Coryphaenoides rupestris | reverse complement strand
AACACATTAGATCACTTCTTCACACCATCAGCTATATATGCCCATTCATATAATTGCTATACTTTGTTTTCCACAGATGTCGAAATATGACTTTGTGATTACAGTGGCACGATCCAAGGAAAAATGGGAATGAGTGAGTTTCCATTGGATTAAAAATCCTCCCAATTCCCAGGCCAGGAGTGAGTGGAGTAGTACACCGCGAGGACCGCACAGCTCGTGGATCGCTTCGTTATTGATCTCTGCTGATGCAGTCTGTTTCTGGGGGCGCTTTCATGAGAAAGAAGGGGGGGGGGGGGGGCATCAAAGTCCCATCATTCACCCCCCCTTTCCACAACACACATTGCGTAAACCAGTTTTTTTCTTTTCTGTTATTGAGTGGTCCATCTGATCTAGGTTTGGGGAGACCCTGCTGTTGAATTATTCAACCTCAGAATCTGAGCCTCCTCCACCCATCTGCACCACCTGAGATGATCCATCCAACACACCCATGAGCAGGGTCACATGGTGCATGGATTGAAATTGGATATGTAAGATTATACAACAAATCAATTGCCTGGTACATAATACCTGGGCAGGTGTACTTCATAATCACAGCCACGGGTGTATTCGCTGGCTCAGAGGGTATTTGGGGAAAATGAACCTACAGCCACGACTGACTGAGATTCCCTTCTTTAATTGACATTTAGGGCATTTACCAGATGGTTTTGTCCAAAGTGATTTACAAAGTCCATATATCCAAGGAGAGTGAAACAACAATATACTGTATATGGCTTGTGACATAGTAATGGTGCGTTCCATTTGTACTCGAAAATCTGAATTTCCGAGCTCAAAGTTGGAAGTTTCTGTGGGAACACGCACTGAAGTCGGTTTTCCAACTCGGAAAGTCGGATTAATCTCACAATCCCGATTTAGAAATCCAAGATGACTGCTCCACGCTCCACGTCAGTGAAAGCTGTATTATATACTCTTTTTAGCACTTATGTCTATTTATGTCTCATAAAATCGTCGTACACAGTACTTTCCAACTTCTACCTGTGGACACCTTGTATGCGCAAAATGCTGCATAATACGTGGTTATTCAATTCCATTTTATTTGTATAGCCCTTAATCACAATACAGTCTCAAAGGGCTTTAGAGGCCAGATTATTATGGGTCAAGTGATTTATCGACTGGTAAAACAAGGCGTCTGTCTTGGTTTTCCGACTTGTTAGCTGGAACGCGGTCAACTCGGGTGTGACGTCATTCCCAGTTCCGACTTCCGACTTCCGAGGTAAATGGAACGCACAATAAGATTAGAAAGTTTAGAGCACTCATAATTGCTAGGTTAACCTCTTGCCTATAAACAGCAAGATGGCTAGGATAAGATGTTACACAATGCTAAGTACTATTTTTAAGTAAGTGGAGGAGGTTTAGGGAGGAGAGGTGGTACAGGGTAAAACAGGGAAGCGATGCAGATTCCAGGCGAAGTCAGAACAGGTGACTCTTGGGTCTCTTGCGACTCTGATGTCCTGGCATCGGCTTGTTCCACCACTGAGCGGAAACCAAAAGAGAGAAAAGTTGCGACTTCGTCAAGCGATGTTTGCTTGCTCTTTAATGACAGCATGCTGGAGTTCCAACACCATCGATCACACCATCTGCCTTGCCACAAGATGCGTCCTACAAGTGAAATATTCTGGTCAACTGCATCCAGAACAGCAAGAGCTGTGTGAAAACAACTGCTGCTGCTGTGTGCGTGCACACATGCATGCATGTGTATGTCTGTGTGTGTGTGTGTGTGTGTGTGTGTGTGTGTGTGTCTGACTGTCTGATTTGACACAGCACTCTGCTTGCTGATAGTATTAGCATGTCTGTGCTCTTCACCAAGGTAGAGAGCTCTGCTCAGGAGAACAGCGGGACCTTTATGTACCGGGAGGATTCAACCAGCCATGAGGGTCTCATGATGCTTTCACACACACACACACACACACACACACACGCACGCACGCACACACACACACATTTTACTGGTTTATTATTTAACTTGTGCTTAACCAAATATATAAAAAAACAAAACTGTTTGTGTAATTAATTATTTTAAAAGTAGGTGAAAGAAGGATTGTTGGACTTAGTTAGTGTATAATTTGTGTGTGTGTATGCTTGCCTATCTGTTAAAATTAGGGAGAAGTAGAAGAGGTTAAATATGTATCAAAACGCGCACACACAAACACACACGCACCAATACAATGACCTACAACTGGTTAGTCGTTGTTTATATGATTTCACCATTGTATTATGAAAACGGACTCATTTGTGTGTCAAGAAGTGTCCAATAAGTGAAGCGTGGCGCCAGACTGTAGACAACATGGTGCGGTGGATGTACTGTAAGCGGTGATGGAGGAGCTCCGTCACGTCGCTGGACGCTCCAAGGATTTAGGTGTGGAAGGTGATGTCGTAAAGGGGTGTCAAAGTGTCGTAAAGCAGGTGCAGGGGAAGGGGAGGTGAGGGGGAGGTGAAGGGGAGTGGGGAGAGAGGAGGTGAGAGAGGAGGTGACTCTCCGGCGGCGGCGGCGGCAGCATTTAGACACAGCGAGAGGATCATGGCGGATGGCCCCAGGTGTAAGCGCAGAAAGCAGGCGAACCCGAGGAGGAATAACGGTACGTGAAATAACTTGTGCGGTGTTTTTCTTTTTCTTCCCCCGCTCAAGGGAATAGACAGGATAGAGGCTGTTTTATCCACAGGTTCATTTCAAAAGAAAAGTTTTGGTGTTTGAGGGACTAAAAGTGTTGTAAAGTACGGAGTGAGCGCAGCACCGTTATACCTGGTGCCCCTCCGCCTAGCGGTGCGCTCCGTGGACCGTTAGACGCGCCTCAGCCCGCTGATAGGCTCCTCTTACCCCCCTGCTCACTCTGCGCACTGCTTCTACCACACGTATCTATGTGTTGGTTCGTGTTAAGTGAGTTAAATGTCAGGATTTGTTCGTCTTTTATGCTTGGAAAGTCGAACCTGTGTCGCTTGGGAAATAGCACGCTCGTATACTGTACCTGATTGTCCGTGCGGGCTTCGGCGGGTCATTGTGTTCATCGGTCTGTGTGTTGGATGGAAGGTTTTGTTTTTTTAAACGCAAATGCACATTGGAGCTTATCTCTTATTTGTGGGTGAACGAAGTGCAATGGTTTGGTTTGTCGGCTACTTTTTGTTTTGTTGTGCGCTCCCGTATAGCAGGTAGCATGGACGACGGGACACTGTTGCTGTGCACGGCTGGAAGGGTTTGGAAGGCGTTGTGCTTTTTATATGGTCCGATCTTGTGTGTTTTAGGCTTGATCGTTTAACTAAACATTGTAGGATGTTTATGTTTATTAAAAAAAAAAAAACGCCAACAGAAATACACGGCTGGTGTTTTCTTTTTGGGGTTTTTTTTCGCGTGGACTTGATTTTACGCTACTTTTCTCTTGGCGACAAGGCGTAATGTATCTGTATAAACTAGTGTTTTAGCACTGTTCTTCCAAGACATTTCAAAGTGAAGTAAGGTGATTTGAGATAATAATAATAATAACAATTATAATAATAATACTAATAATTAGATTTGGGCATCATCAGATATTGAGGGTGGATGAGGAGAGCGGGGTGTGTTGGAGCACGGCCCATATAAGGGCAGCGGGTCTTGCTTTTATTTAGTGTCTGGAGGACAGTGACTTCAGACTTCGGCAAAGTTAATAGTGTCTATTATCGTGCAGTTAGTTTTTTTTAATCCATTTTAATGTCTGCTATACTCGTATTACAGCCGAATAAGGACAACATGTTTTAATGACTTGGTTTAACATTGTGGGGTTCGATATAGATGAGGTTGCCTTTCTACACTGGGGCTTTCCATGCGGCGTGACGCCTGGTGCTCGGGAAATTCATTCAAAATGATTACGTAAAATCCTGCAGGCCTACATGTTACAATCCTGCTCGTTTATCGAGCCGTGTTTTCTTCAGTTTTTTGTTTATTTTTGCGTCTGTTCCTGGTCACAACTTGTAAACCTGTAAACGCAGCCAAACAGTGTGTGTTTGGTTTTCATTAATGACATTGTGTCCGTTCAATTTGCAGATTAATTTATTTAAGATCCTTGGTGTTTTAATGCTACCCGACAGCCACCAATTGGAGACTTCAAAGTAGTCTGGAGGTTTTTGCGTCTACCGTTTGGTGAGAGCAGCCTGCACCTCACATGTTGAAGTGTGAATCCCATCGCGTTGCCTGGGAGATATTCGCGCCATATATCGACGACCAGGCCCACTACAGCATGTTTCAAGTTTCAAGTATTTTATTGTCACTTCACAATTTACACGTGAGTATAAGCAGTGAGTGAAAATGTTGGCCTCTGTCTATTTTCGTAGAGTTGCCATTCGCCATCATCTACCAATAAAAATACAGACTAATCCTCTTTCAACTGACAGTTCAGAAATAAATAAACACATTTCCCGTTGGCCCTGGCTCATTTGCATGTGTAAGCAGCCAAGCTTCTTTCTCTTTAATTCGCCACTTCCTACCATCTCACCACACCGCTGAGCTGGTGATGTCATGTTAATGAACATCTCGGCTGTGTGTTGAGATGCCTGCTCCGATCTGCACAGAGAGAGACAGCTGCTAAGCACTGAGCAGCAGGGTGGGTCCGAGGAGGCGGGTCATGTTGTCATGGTCACAGTGTTTCATTGCATGTTTCATCCCTCATATATATATATATATATATATATATATATCATATATATATATATATATATTTTGTATTGGTCTAAGTGTAATCGCCATAGTATTCTTATATATCATATATTATACATATCACTATAAATAAATACATATTTGTTTATTTGTTTATTTATTTATTTATTTATAGTATATACTGTATATAGGATATATATGAATACTATGGCGATTAGACCAATAAGCCAACTTCATTACTGTATAGGGATGTACATTTCTAGCATTTCATGAGAAGCCTGCTCATGCTGCCAGGTTCCTGAGAGAGAGAGCGAGAGAGAGAGAGAGAGAGAGAGAGAGAGAGAAAGAGAGAGATCAAGGTGAGCCCCCGTCGTAGCTGTAAACAGAGAGGTGTTAACAGCCGCCTGGACGACAGGTGTTTGCAATTGGTGGGATAGTGCAGCTTCCCTGTGTCACTTCAGGAATAGCAGCCGCTGCTCTGCGCGGTACGGTAATTTAACACAGCAATTTGGGAATAGAGGAATGTGGCCTGTATTAACATTCTTGGCAAAAAATAAACAGGGCCATGCTGTTGAGTGGCCTTGTTGCCATGCACGCGCCACAGAGCTAGGTTAGCATGCCGGAAAGTGTTACCATGTAACTTTAAGGTTAGCATGCTGGAAAGTGTAAGTACCACGTAACTTTATGGTTAGTATGCCGTAAAGTGTTAGTGACGTATAACTTTGCCTTTAGCATGCTGGAAGGTGTTACCACGTAACATTAAGGTTAGAATACCCGTGTTACCCGGTAACTTTAAGGTGAAGGTAAACTAGATTGATATTACAACAGGTGAATAATACGTATTCAGTCGGTCATTTAGCATTTATTTGTACTGATTTGGTATTCATGAATCAGCACATTCATTCATTACAATCTCAGCCCTGACACTCTTGGAATGATGACAAAGTTGTTCTCCTCTTAGTATTCAAGTGACACTCTGCTGATCATGAAGACCATGTTTACTGGCCTGGCAGAGCGTTAATTCCCCTCATCATCATTGCCCCACCTGCCCAAAATATAAAATAAAATGATGAATCGACGATAAAATGGAAAGACCCCACAGCTCTTAGATTTTTGCTCGAGGGGTTCTTTTGGCCACCTTATAAGTGAAAAAGACACCAGTTTTATTGCCTGCCTCACTGGGTGAGGGGGGGGGGGAGAGAAGGAGAGCTGTGGAGGGGTTAGGATGCGAGTGAGTGGCTCTGTGGCTTCACATGCCACTGTACTGCTCTAAAGAACATCTGTTTACATTTAAAAAGCTCCACCCCTGTTGTGTGTGCAAGGGGAGTTTAGCGGAGGAGGAAACATTTAATTTATCTCCCCCAGTGTTTCCTCTTCACTGGTTTCCCCCTCATTTGAAAGTGACAAGTAAGAAGAAAATCCCCAATAACCACCCTGCAAACTTGTCACCCCCCTACCATCACATATATCCCCTCTTCTTAATATTCCTCCTCACTCCTCCTAGTCTCAACTGCCCCCCAACAAGAGGGGTGGGGGTAGGACACAGTAGCCAGGGGTGCTGTGATTGCCCCCTGACCTGGGCACCCATGCATGCCTAGAGTATGACTTCACCCCCCTGCCCCCAGCTCCCCCCACCCCCCCTTCTCAAACACCTCTTGTGCCATTGTGAGGCTTCCAGCATGTCCAATTGTGTTTGTGTTGAAATCCGTTCAATAAGAAAAAAAAAGAAAAGAAAAAAGAAAGGGGAGGGGTCGGAGGAGGGGTGAGGAGGAGGAGAGAGTTGGAGTGGGAGTGGGGGGGGGGATGTACAGGGTGGACAGAGTTGTGTGTGTGTGTATGTGTGTGTGTGTGTATCGCCTGCTCTCCTCATGCTGTCCATTCCTCTCTGTTGACACCCCTCCCTCCCTGCCCCTCCCCCTCCCAGTGGAGTAGGGGAGGAGAATGGAAGAGGGGAGGAGTGAAGCAGAAGGGGGAGGAGAGACGTGAGAAGTGGCTGAGGCCAGAGGCGCTGGTAGAATCTTGCAACAGGTGATGCTGAGAGAGAGGGAGAGGGAGAGAGAGGAGTTTGGCTCATAAAAAGGCAAAGAAATAGTTTCAGTAAAGATTTGTTTTCCTTTGTTTTCACCCGAACATTCCATACTCTTCTCACTGGTTTTTCCCAACCTTTGTTTCATGCCACAGCTGGTGTGGGAAGCGGCTTGTTTGCGGTGTGAACCCCGAGGTTGTATAAGGAATGATTTGATGCCGTAGCACCATGCTCCCACCTCCTCTGTTAAGCAGCTTAATGATTAGCTGCTCCCATGGAGGCCATTAGCCTATAACAAAACAAGAGGGAAGAAAGGAAAAACAAAACACACCTCTCTGCTGCGCTGCCCCCACCTATAAAGAAGAAGTTTTAAACCCTAAGTCAGTTTCTCCCCAAAAAAACCCTTAACTGCCTTGGATGTGCTTTATTTTGGAGGGAGGGAGGGGCACTGAATGCTTAAAAATGAGCTATTGTGTACTCAGGGCTTTGGTGAGAAAGGGCCGAGGAGAGACAGCCTGGTTACCTTTGCAGGCTGCCCCCTTTTCCTCATTCACTTTCAGTGGCAGAAGAAAAGGCCCATTCAGCAGGGCCGGCCATGGGGTGGGGGGGAGGGTGCCCCCCGCCCCCCACTGCCCCGACACTCTCTCTTTCTCACCCTGCTTGTGGGAAACTTCTCCTCCATACTGTGCATGCCATTTGCATATGACCCATTCTCTCTCCAAAGGTCCCCGCAAGGCTGGAATCCCTGGAACGCTTGCAGAATTCATCAGATTGCCCCCTGTCTCTCTCTCTCTCTCTGTCTCTCTCTGTCTATCTCTCTCTCTCTGTCCCTCGCTGCCTCTGTCTTCCTCTCTTGCTCTCTCTCTTTCTTTCTTTCTTTCTTTCTTTCTTTCTTTCTTTCTTTCTTTCTTACTTTCTGTCTCTCTGTCCTCTCTGTCTCTCTCTCCATCTCTCTCTGCCTCTCTCTCGTGTTGTTTCTCTCTCAGTTAATCTCTCTCTCTCTGTCTCTCTCTGTCTCTCTCTGTCTCTCTCTCACGCACTCATCAAGTCCTTGAGGGCATGCTTTGCTCCCTTTGGGTTGACATTTTTTGTCTCTGAAATGCATGCCATGCTCCTATCATTATCTCTGTCTCTGTCTCTCTGTCTCTCTGTCTCTCTGTCTCTCTCTCTCTCTCTCTCTCTCTCTCTCTCTCTCTCTCTCTCTCTCTCTCTCTCTCTCTCTCTCTCTCTCTCTCTCTCACCCTCTCCCTCACCACACTTAGTTGTCCTGTGTTTAGACTTGCTTTGCAAATCTCATGGGTGAGGGAGGGCCACTTTTTTGGGCCCAGCAGGGTGCCTCCAGTTGTTTCAACACCCCCCACCCCCCTCACCCCACATGCACCCCTTCCCCGCCTCCGCCCCCCCCCCACCCAGCCCAGTGCATTGCCCTATAAGCCTCATATGCATGGCAGGTGGAGATGACCCTCTGAGCGAGGTCCCTACCAAACTAAACTGCTGGCATCTGTGCATCTATCTGGAGTGTTGCATTCTCTGATGATGAATGCAACACAGAAACCGGGGGGTAAATTAAAGGCCCAGACACCTGCATCAGTAGGAAAGGAGGGGTGTAAGAAAATATCCATAGACTTATCACAGTCTGTTTTGTGATACTGTGTACATTTGTGGTTCATTTTGTGTTGTGTTTAAACTCCCGGCCGCTAGACAGCAGTGTTGTATATACACACACAAACATGTTACATGCACACACTCATATACACACACAAACATGTTACATGCACACACTCCTATACACACACAAACATGTTACATGCACACACTCCTATACACATACAAACATGTTACATGCACACACTCCTATACACACACAAACATGTTACATGCACACACTCATATACACACACAAACATGTTACATGCACACACTCCTATACACATACAAACATGTTACATGCACACACTCCTATACACATAGAAACATGTTACATGCACACACTCCTATACACATAGAAACATGTTACATGCACACACTCCTATACACACACAAACATGTTACATGCACACACTCCGATACACACACAAACATGTTACATGCACACACTCCTATACACACACAAACATGTTACATGCACACACTCCTACAGACACAAACATGTTACATGCACACACTCCTACACACACAAACATGTTACATGCACACACTCATATACACACACAAACATGTTACATGCACACACTCCTATACACACACAAACATGTTACATGCACACACTCCTATACACAGAGGGCAGGCAGGTGCGGGGGCAAGAGTTAATATTCTCTTGTAGTGTGTATATTTAAAAGACGGAGGAGACGGCGAGCAAGAGATGACTTGTAAATGACCGTCCTCGGGGGATGTAAACAGTGTGTGTAAACAGTGTGTGCGCGCTCTGTTGATGTGTCTCTTTTAATCACTGTGTTCAATGGCTGCCATGCCAGCCCCCTGGGTTTAGTCCCTCTAGAGCTGTCTGTAACACACACACACACACACACACACACACACACACACACACACACACACACACACACACACACACACACACACACACACACACGTATGCACACCATCACACACAGTCACATGCACACACACATACACACATTCATATACACACAGGCACACACACACGCACACACATATACACACACAAACAAACACACCCACCCACACACGCACACACTCTCTCTCTCTCTCTCTATCTCTCTTTCTCTCTCTCTCACACACACACACACACACACATACACACACATGCACACGCATAGGCACACACACAAACACACACACAGGCACATGGGCACGCTCACACACACACCCCTCTCTCTCTCTCTCTCTCTCTCTCTCTCTCTCTCTGGCTTAACCTCCCTCACCCCTTCGTCCTCCCTGTGTCTGTCAGTGGAGCGGTTAATGAAAGAGAGCACAGCGACACAATGGAGAAGAGGCGGGACCTGCTGGGGCGTGGGGCGAAGGTGTGGGAGACAGGGGGGCGGGACCTGCTGAGGCGTAGGGTGAAGGTGTGGGAGGTAGGGGGGCGGGAGGGCGGGGAGAGAGAGCCTCACTGCCTGCTTGTGTTTGTGGCAAAAGCTCATCGGGGCAAATCTCTGCTGCTGGTTGCGTCTCACCGGATCTGTACCCACCCTCAGTGTGTGTCCCTCCATCAGTCTACATAGCGTTGGCCTCAGTGTGTGAGTGTTTTGGTTTGGAGTGCTGAATGTGTGTCATCGTTTTTTTTCTTTTTTCTTTGACCTCCCTAATGACCCCCCCCCCCCCTCCACCACCACCATCACCATCACCACTAGCAACCGCATCTCCATCTTCAATGATGACATCAGATGACATCAGACGGATGTCTGCTGAGGAGAACAGCCCACAGCCGGGCTTGGCCCTTTGCCAGCGCATTAGGACGGCCATATTGATGTTTCTCTCTGTGCTGCGGGAGAGGGTGTGGGGTGAAGGGTGGGGGACAGATAACGGCCCTCCTGGGGGAAGGTAGGAGCACGGGGGGAGGAGGGTGACCAATGTGACCAAACCTCGCCCACTCTGTGACGAATACCCCCCCTCCTCCACCACCACCCCCACCACCGCAGTGTTCATTAGGTTGCGTGGTTAGCGTGCGCTGGGGCAGAAGGCCGAGTCACACAGACAGTTTTGTCAGAGAGAGAGCGAGAGAGAGAGAGAGAGAGAGCGGGAGGGAGATAGCGAGAGAGAGAGAGAGCGAGAGAGAGAGAGAGAGAGAGAGAGAGAGAGCGAGAGGGAGAGAGAGGGGGAGAGAGAGAGGGAGAGAGAGAAAGAGAGAGGGAGAGAGAGAAAGACAGCCACAGCGTCGCTGAATGTCAACACGGATAAACATCCACACAGGATTAATGAGGAGGGGGATGCCTGAAAGACACGGGGAGGGGGAGGAGTGTGTGTGTGTGTGTGCCATGCGTGTGTGTTGTTAACAGTGGGGATGTAACCGTCACCCACATTTCTCAGTTTAACCCCTTTGAGAGTCCTGTCAAGCGGACCTCCAACCTCACTAATGGATGAATGAGGAGTGTTGGGAGTTTGGGGGGGAGGGTGTGTGTGTGTGTGTGTGTGTGTGTGTGTACATGTTGACGGCAGCACTGTACTGTACGTTTGTCACGGACACAATAGGCGTCTCCGCACGTGTCTCGCACACTCGTCCTGTACCGCATGCCTTTCTGTGCATTTCCCAGGGAAGTGTAGGACGGATTTAGGAAGTCAATAGCAACAGTTGTACCTCAGTGCTCTCTCTCTCTATGCGGATGATGATGATGATGATGATGAAGCAGGGTGCTCCTGCTTTCCTGTCCATTACATGCTCATCCTGGGTGGACTCAACAGGGACCCTGGGGCGGCGTCACGCAGGGTAATAAGTGGCAAGAAGGATGGGAGTGTGTGTTTGCTGCGGCTGCCAGTTCATAAACACTTTACTCCTCTGCTGCCAGCCCATACGTCTCCATTCCCCCCTCCCACTCCTGGGCCATTGTTTTCTGTCTTCACCAACTCATCCACTCACCCATTCTTGCATTCGAGCCTCTCAAATTTTGTGTCTGATCATTTGCGGCTGGCTCGTAGCAGCGTGAGGGCAGCTGTGTCTGACCTCTCAGTGAAGCCACCTGGGGTTGCATGATAGATGGGGGACTGGCATCAAATACACCCTTTTTTCACTCCAAGATGTGTGTCTGTGAGTGTGTGTGTGTGTGTGTGTGTGTGTGTGTGTGTGTGTGTGTGTGTGTGTGTGTGGGCGTGGGTGTGTGTGCGCGGGTGTGTATATATACGTCTGCTCTGGGAAACTGGGGATCAGCCAGCGACCTTTGACCTATTCTCCAGTCCCACCTGTCTGCTGTTTCTGTTCAGGAGTTCACAGTCTGTGTGTGTGTGTGTGTGTGTGTGTGTGTGTGTGTGTGTGTGTGTGTGTGTGCGTGCGCCCGGGGAGTGTGGCGAGTACAGCTGTCCTCTACGTCATGTGGACATGGCGGGCCTTGTGTCTCTCAGCCTTTTGCTCGGGAGTCAGTGAAGCGCAGCCTTTAATCGATCACGACCCCGGTGGACGCTACATCATTAATTAGCGTCGGCTGTTTTGTTGACTTTGTCCCGCTGTCCCACGCAATCCCCTCCCTTGGCACCCCCCCAAAAAAGACAAAGAAAGGAAAATCATACAAACAATAATCCTTCCCACTCCAATGTTCAGTTTCTTTCTGTAAGTGTTAGATAAACGTGGGAAACGGGAGAGCGGAGCTGTGCTAGAGCTTCCTGTCTTCCTGTTTGACTCTCACGCTCTCTGTCCCTCTTCCCCCATACTCTCCTGCTCTCTCTCTCTGTCTCTCTCTGCCTCGGTCTCCCTGACACTCTCTGACGCTTCCCCCTCGCATACCTTCAGTGAGAGCAGGTGCTGCATGCAGACTCTCGCCCCCGCCACTCATAAATTGCACCTGACAAAAGGACGAGGAGGGGAGGGGCAAAGAGCCAATCAGACATGGAGCTTGGGGTGCGGGGGGGGGGGGGAGGAGAGAGAGAGAGTGATTGAAAGTTTCCTCACATGCCCGGGTTGTGGCTCCTGGTGAAACGTTGGCCTCCTTTGAGAAGGACGCGACTAGGAAGGAGAGAGGGAAGCGAAAGTTGGGAAGAGCCAGGCACAACACGGCGGCCTTTTAAGAATTTAAGAATGCATGAAGAATGCATATGCACTTCTTAATGTTTTAAAAAACACACTTCTGACAACCCTTCATGCAAATGTCTCCTTCATTTTCCTTCCTTGTTCATTCTTTTAAATTCAAAGGACAGCACTTAGAGGGCCCGGCTGAGTAGGAAGTTGTATGTGAAAGACAGGAAGGAGTCGTCTCTGCCTTGTAATTAGAATATAAGAGCTGTGGAGTTAATTTAGCACTAAAAGCAAATGAAGTGGTCAGGGCAGAATTTATACACGCACACTTTTACAATCTACGTCAATAATGAGCCGGCACTTAGAATAAATTAACTCATAAATCCTCCCCTGTGGTGTAGCCACCAAAGAACACGACTCCAGAATCCTAAACTGTAGATGGTCACTCGCCGTCACTCACCCCCTCCCCCCCGGCCACTCACCAGGTCATTGGTGGGCTATCGATCAGGTCGGATTGTCGCTTTCTCCCTCCGTCCTGCCGTGGAACAAAACCAGGAAGTGTGTGAGGAGATTACAGCCTCAGGATGGACCTGAGAGCCCTTTATCTCTGTGAAAACAAGGTGGTTTTAGGAGGTGTGTGTGTGTGTGTGTGTGTGTGTGTGTGTGTGTGTGGAGTGTGTGCTGGGTGTGTGTGTGGTGTGGTATGTGTGTGTGGTGTGTGTGCTGGGTGTGTCTGTGGTGTGGTGTGTGTGTGTGTGTGTGTGTGTGTGTGTGTCTGTGTGGAGTGTGTGTGTGTTGGGGGGGGGCTGTTTCCTGTCGACCTGGTCCCACGCAGGACTCTCTCCTCAACCTACCCCATTTATCGAGCCTGAAAACATAAAAAACATAAACAAAACATCATAAACAAGACAGAAAGCCTTGAGCAAAGAGGGGACAAGATAATGGAGAAGGAGAGGGTATGACGCTAATTGCTAAAAGTCTAGCTCTTTTATGCTATATTCATGGCACAGAGGAAAGGGACATTTTCTAAAAGATGGAAGACCAACATACCACTACTCCTTCATCCTCCTTTCTTATTAGCGGACCTGTGGTCCGAAATAAATATGCATCGTGTATCATTCTAAACCTTCTTTAAAGACAACTGCAAGCGCACAGGTGATCGAATGTTAAGACTTTAACCCAGAGACCTGTCCCCCTTATTGTGTCTTTTTGAGTCGACAGGAGGCTGCCATGAATTTCAATTCCCCCAGGTCCCCTTCAGGTCCCCCCCCCACCCCCGGCCTTTATAATGAGATCTCTGCTCACTGGCTCCATTCATCCTGGTGTCCAGGCTTCCTAGAAGGACCCCGGAAAATAAAGACCCTTTCACCACCCCTCCCTGCCGTCCCAAGGTTCACCCTCTCTCTTCACCCTTGTTTCAGTGCCAAGGTGTTGCACATCACACCACCCACCACCACTCTCTGTCACCACCCATACTAGTTGGAGCGAGGGCATAACATGACCATTTTATCGAGAAGTGAGTGTTTTGCGCAGATGTCAGTTTTTTTACTGTCTAGATTTGTGTGCTTTTCAGAGATAGACAGAAAGACAGACAATTAAACAATTACATGGAGGAGGTTAGAGGGGGAGTCAGACTTCCTGTTGTTGCGGAGGTGTGTGAGTGAAGGGGAGGGTATGAGGATGCTCCCATGATATCACCCCGTGAGAGTCACATGGCTTGTGTCTCAGAGCATCTCAGGCTCTGATTTGTCTCTGGATGCGCGTGTATATGTGCGTGTGTGTGTGTGTGTGTGGGCGTTAGATATGCTTACTGAATGCATTCCTGACCTCCACCTGGATCCTTTCCTACTTCCTCTCCCTCCTCTCCCCTTGTCTCCTACTCTCTTCCTCTCTCAATCACATGAGAGATACAGGCCTCATCTCTCTCTCTCTTTCTCTCTTTCTCCCCCTCTTTCTCTTGCACGCTCTCTCTTTCTTTATCTCTCTTTCGGTGTGTGTGTGTGTGTGTGTGTGTGTGTGTGTGTGTGTGTGTATGTGTATGTGTGTGTGTGTGTGCCTGACTGCATGAGTGTGTGTTTTTATCCGTTAAACCCACATATTACAGTTAGCGCCTCACCACATTTACAGTACATGTCCGTTAGAATATCTCGTCTTGTTGAGTATTACAACATGGTTTGTCAGACATTCTGCTGCAGCCTCCATGCCTGCGACCGCCTCTGACATCATGTTTGCTTTTATTGGCTGGCGGTTGGTGACACGCCCCCAGCGTGATGGTGAATGCACTGCTGGGAACCATGGTCCCTGCTGCCCAGCCACTCCACCACCACCACCACCACCACCACCACCCACTCCCATTCACAGCCGTGCCCTTCTAATGGCTGCCTGATTAATCCATTCAATTAGGACGGATGTGGAGGACGACCGGAGTCGTGTGTGTGTGTGTGTGTGTGTGTGTGTGTGTGTGTGTGTGTGTGTGTGTGTGTGTGTAGTGACGTGGTGACACAGCGTCTAGACAGAGCCGAGGGGAGAGCCAGACTGTCGTGGTTGTCATCGTCGTCGTCCTCCTCCTCCTCCTCCTCCGCCTCATCCTCGTTCTTCATCTACAGGAATCTCCCCCCTCGTCCTCCTCAGCTGCTGCCTTCCGGAAGGAATGGT
>PIJE02000042.1:117500-127500 GCA_002895965.2 Coryphaenoides rupestris | reverse complement strand
TGAAGACGTAATGGGGCGTGGCCTTGTAGCCATGGCGGCCATGAGCTGGCGTCACAATTCAAAAGCTAACTACTGTAGTTGTCTGAGAGTGAACATGGTACCTTCGTGTCTCATCTCTAAATATAGCATATTTCTACTTTATCTGCATCGGTTCGCGACTCAGTTCTCCTTTTCATTGAGAGGCAGCTATTCTGGGGTTTCAAAACATTATTTGCGGGTGTGGTGACTTGTTCTGGGCGATGTGTAAAGCGGGGATTTCTTTGTGCAGCTCTGGCAGAGACCAACAGCAATTGCCTATTCATGTTGCCGGCAGCAGTGTTTCAACAGTCCCGACTACGGCTGTTGAAGTTGGTGAAGTTTGGACTGTGTGGCTCTGTGAAGCCTTGCCTGACCTCAGCGCTGGGGAAAACCTACAGCCCACAATGGGTCTCCACGGAGACCTTAGACCGGGACCACTGGTCCCACCTCCCAGGTGATGTCATCGTTTAAGTGGTGAGGTCACCGGTATGGGCGTTGGCAGAAACAGAGGCTTACGGTTGCTTTCTCTGTGCATTTAGAGAGGATCAGTACAATTGAAATGTGAACGATTGTGTTGATCACCATCTGACCATGGCAATCCCCTTCCTGACCTACATCAGCACTAATACTGGCCAAATGCAGCACTCTCATTAGCAGTTAGCATCCGTTGTCTGACCTGTGTGTCTGTAGGAACCCCATTAAGCTTTCATTGTGGAAGAAATCCAACCAGCATTCAAGAAATGCTGTCCCTTTTGTTTCTGTAAGTGTTGTGTGAGGTTGTGTTGTGTGAGTGTGTTGTGTGTTGTGTGTGTGTGTGTGTGTGTGTGTGTGTGTGTGTGTGTTGTGTGTGTGTGTGTGTGTGTGTGTGTGTGTGTGTGTGTGTGTGTGTGTGTGTGTGTGTGTGTGTGTGTGTGTGTGTGTGTGTGTGTGTGTGTGAGACCATGGAGTAGGGGAACTCCACAGAGGAAATGTTAAGGTTACGGTGTTCTGGTCCCAGACGGAGACAGGCAGAAAGACAGCCATGTCCAAGCACCGGACCTCTGAGTCATTCTCCAAGCACGAGGTGACCTACTGCCCATCACTGTGTGTGTGTGTGTGTGTGTGTGTGTGTGTGTGTAACTGCGTTTACACTAGGCTCTGGAGGCCTGTTTATATTGGAGGTGAGACAGCCCCATCCACGGTAATAATAGCAGCACACCTAAGTGGGGGGGTTCAGAGCACGCACACACACTGACACACACACAAACACACACACGTACACGTACATTAAGCTGTCGCAAAAAATGATCAGTATGCTAAAGGCCTTCTCAATCTCTCTCACTAGATCATGTGACTACCTTGAGCAAACGCCGAAAGAAAACATGTACGTGTCTGTGTGCACACACACACGCATGCACACACTAATGTCCCTCCAATCAAATCCCACCCATACACTTGTCACACCTAAAGGCTATCCTTTCCCTCCCCCCCATACACACACACAGGTTCTATCTGGAGGCGAGTCTGCTTCAGTTCTCCTGACACTCATAGTTACTTTGGTGAGAGATTGTCCAGTCAGTCGGTCCATCGCTATATGCAGCAGCCAGGTGTCTGAGCAAGGAGGGACTTAGAAGGAGCTACGAGCCACGAGGTAACGAGGCAACGAGCCTGGTGTCACCATTTGGATTACATTACCAACAATAAAATCCTTCATTAACATTCGCAATTGAACCAGAGGCTGTATATGGTAAAATGGTAAAAGCACTGTATTTATATAGCCTATCGGTATTGGACAGGAGAGAGAGAGAGAGGACAGGAGAGAGAGAGAGAGAGGGGACAGGAAAAAGAGAGACAGAAAGAGAGAGAGAGGACAGGAGAGAGAGAGAGAGGACAGGACAGAGAGAGAGAGAGAGAGGGCAGGAGAAAGAAAGAGACAGAAAGAGCTTTTGAGCAATGGATAGTTAAGACATATACCGATGGTTCTCAAAGCACTGGACAATAATGCCTCACATTCACCCATCCATACACCATACACACATTCATACACCAATGGTGTCAGCAATGCGAGGCGCCAGCCAGGTCCCTGGTTCCAGTCAATCTAGGTGGAACCAGGGACCTCCTAAACTACTGAATCTTGTGTGTGCGGGACAACAGGTTCTTGGAGGGTTAAATCCGTGTGTTGACACTTCTGGTCCTTGACAACGTGTGAAAAAACAAACAAAGAAGCACAAATAAATTGGCCTCCGAGAAAAAGATGGAGGAAGGCCTTAGTGTACACCTGGTCAAACAACTATTTCCCCCGGCGACGACACCTCTGTGACACTGCCTGCCATGTTAGCATAAAACGCGAATACTACCACAGTGGCGCTAGCATGCGCCAATCCTCGTTGAGGTGTCACAAATCTCGCCGTGTCACCTCTGCCACCAGATTCTCCACATTTTAAACTTCTAGGGTGTTTTATGAAGGTATTTTGGAAGGAAAACTAAAAGCTATATACGTGACGTAAAGGGGTATCACCATTGATGTTTCTAACTTGTCGCTGGGTGGCACAAAAATGGAAGTACAGGTTGTGTGAGGACATGGTTCAAGCGTGTGCACCCTGAGGTTATTGAGGACATGTGAATGGAGCATCAATAACGTCCTGCTTGTTTTTCTTCAGAACTGATAGCAACATTGGCTACAGCAGTCAGCAGCCCGCAAAGAACAACCACGCTTGGAAATTAGTGACTGGTTTAAATTAGCTCAATAGGCCAGAGGTGTGGATAGACACATGAGTCATTAACAGAGATGTTGTGCTTGGAAGCGTGTGTTCCCTTTTGCATGCGTTTTCAAGGGTGTTTCTTGAAACTTGATTCAAATATGTTGCAGTCACACAAACGCGTGAACTCAAGCAACTCAAGCAAGGATACGTTCCACCCAACTGAATCGGTTCAGCATCGATCTATTTGGTCTTAGTGACAATGTGTGTATCAAATCCCCGTGGTGCAATAGCTTAGCTACATTGAAATGAGTGTGGCCACTGTGCAGTGTGTGCCTATATTAGCATTAGGGTAGCACTTGACTGCTGCATTCTAGGGGCAGCTGACTGGACATTCCAACCTGTATTAGACCCGACCACGCAACTGAGGAGCTGAGTGCAAGGGTGTGGAAAATGTCCCCCACCCCCCCCATCGCGACGCCACCTCAGCCCTCCTGCAGCGCAGTAAGGTGTGTGGTGAGCGTTAACCCGGCCGCGGTCAACTCAAAGTCAGGGCACGGTGGCCGCAAATGGAAGTGCGAGAGAGAGCTCCACCACACACACACACACACTCAAAGTCAAACACAGACACACAAACACACACCCACACCCACACACACAGACACACGAGTGAAAGAGGGTAAAAAATGTAAACATGTGACATGATGTGGGAAGATAGAGGGGGGGGAGCGGGGGGGTGGGGGTCAGGTAGGAGCAGGAGGGGGAGGGGTGCAGTCGCTAATGGCTTAAAAAGACAAAGCTGGCCTGTCACATGCTATGCTCATCTGAAAGCGAGGCTGCCCCAGGGAGAGAGTGTCACACACTGTGACACAGTGTGAGGACAGGAGAGAGAGAGAGAGAGAGAGAGAGAGAGAGGACAGGAGAGAGAGAGGGGGGACAGGAGAGAGAGAGAGAGGACAGGAGAGGGAGAGAGAGAGGACAGGAGAGAGAGAGAGAGGACAGGAGAGAGAGAGAGAGAGAGAGGGGGACAGGAGAAAGAGAGAGACAGAAAGAGCTTTTGAGTAATGGATAGTTAAGACATAGATATGTTGTTTACATGTGCGTGTGTGTGTGTGTGTGTGTGTCGTGTGTGTGTGTGTGTGTGTGTGTGTGTGTGTGTGTGTGTGTGTGTGTGTGTGTGTGTGTGTGTGTGTGTGTGTGTGTGTGTGTGCGTGCGTGTGTGTGTGTGTGTCTGAGTGTGTCCTCTTGATGTCCTTCTCTCGTGTGTGTGTCGCCATGGCTCTGTCTGCAATGTCTAACACGCACACACACACACACACACACATGCACACACACACACACACACACACACACACACACACACACACACACACACACACACACACACACACACACACACACACACACATACACCACACACACACACAGGCAGAACATCAGCCTGAAGCAACTCTTCTGCTTACTGGCTGGGTGCAGTTGTATGGTTGGTTCTGGTTGTAGACTTTAGCAGGTCAGCATAGCTAGCTAGGTGAAGCCTCCACACCCCAATCCACTGTGACAACCAAAAGGCCTTTTGTGGAGGGAACTTTATGACGTTAACCCCTTTCTCCCCGGCGTCAACAACAGATAACAAGAAAGCACTGTGACACAGCAATAGGCCTGAGGACCCTTGTCTGAGTGTGTGTGCGTGTGTGTGTGTGTGTGTGTGTGTGTGTGTGTGTGTGTGTGTGTGTGTGTGTGTGTGTGTGTGTGTGTGTGTGTGTGTGTGTGTGTGTGTGTGTGCATGAAAGGGTTAGGATTCCTGCGGCCCGGGGCGGGTCTTGTGACAGTATCTGACATTCTGGGGGAAAGAAAGTCTTGTCAGCTGTTGTCAAACGAAAGGAAAGGAAAATAAAAACAGTGAAAAAACAACCATCCCTTTCCTCAACAGAAAGAGCTCTCCTGGCACTTTTGTGCGTGGGTGTCAGAATTAGTGAGGCTGTGGGTGGTTGTCACAGTGGATTGGGGTGTGGAGGCTTCACCTAGCTAGCTATGCTGACCTGCTAAAGTCTACAACCAGAACCAACCATACAACTGCACCCAGCCAGTAAGCAGAAGAGTTGCTTCAGGCTGATGTTCTGCCTGTTGTGTGTGTGTGTATGTGTGTGTGTGTGTGTGTGTGTGTGTGTGTGTGTGTGTGTGTGTGTGTGTGTGTGTGTGTGTGTGTGTGTGTGTGTGTGTGTGTGTGTGTGTGTGTATGTGCATGTGTGTGTGTGTGTGTGTGTGCGTGTTAGACATCTGTCAGACAGAGCCATGGCGACAACACCTGACCTTTACTGAGAGGAAGGACAGTCAGAGAGGGGACACACTCATGTACACACACACACACGCACGCACACACACAAACACACACACACACACACACACACACACACACACACACACACACGCACACACACACACACACACACACACACACACACACGCACACACACACACACACACACGCACATGTAAACAACATATCTATGTCTTAACTATCCATTACTCAAAAGCTCTTTCTGTCTCTCTCTTTCTCCTGTCCCCCCTCTCTCTCTCTCTCTCTCTCCTGTCCTCTCTCTCTCTCTCCTGTCCTCTCTCTCTCCCTCTCCTGTCCTCTCTCTCTCTCTCCTGTCCCCCCTCTCTCTCTCCTGTCCTCTCTCTCTCTCTCTCTCTCTCTCTCTCTCTCTCTCCTGTCCTCACACTGTGTCACAGTGTGTGACACTCTCTCCCTGGGGCAGCCTCGCTTTCAGATGAGCATAGCATGTGACAGGCCAGCTTTGTCTTTTTAAGCCATTAGCGACTGCACCCCTCCCCCTCCTGCTCCTACCTGACCCCCACCCCCCCGCTCCCCCCCCTCTATCTTCCCACATCATGTCACATGTTTACATTTTTTACCCTCTTTCACTCGTGTGTCTGTGTGTGTGGGTGTGGGTGTGTGTTTGTGTGTCTGTGTTTGACTTTGAGTGTGTGTGTGTGTGTGGTGGAGCTCTCTCTCGCACTTCCATTTGCGGCCACCGTGCCCTGACTTTGAGTTGACCGCGGCCGGGTTAACGCTCACCACACACCTTACTGCGCTGCAGGAGGGCTGAGGTGGCGTCGCGATGGGGGGGGTGGGGGACATTTTCCACACCCTTGCACTCAGCTCCTCAGTTGCGTGGTCGGGTCTAATACAGGTTGGAATGTCCAGTCAGCTGCCCCTAGAATGCAGCAGTCAAGTGCTACCCTAATGCTAATATAGGCACACACTGCACAGTGGCCACACTCATTTCAATGTAGCTAAGCTATTGCACCACGGGGATTTGATACACACATTGTCACTAAGACCAAATAGATCGATGCTGAACCGATTCAGTTGGGTGGAACGTATCCTTGCTTGAGTTGCTTGAGTTCACGCGTTTGTGTGACTGCAACATATTTGAATCAAGTTTCAAGAAACACCCTTGAAAACGCATGCAAAAGGGAACACACGCTTCCAAGCACAACATCTCTGTTAATGACTCATGTGTCTATCCACACCTCTGGCCTATTGAGCTAATTTAAACCAGTCACTAATTTCCAAGCGTGGTTGTTCTTTGCGGGCTGCTGACTGCTGTAGCCAATGTTGCTATCAGTTCTGAAGGGGTGGAAAACAAGCAGGACGTTATTGATGCTCCATTCACATGTCCTCAATAACCTCAGGGTGCACACGCTTGAACCATGTCCTCACACAACCTGTACTTCCATTTTTGTGCCACCCAGCGACAAGTTAGAAACATCAATGGTGATACCCCTTTACGTCACGTATATAGCTTTTAGTTTTCCTTCCCAAAATACCTTCATAAAACACCCTAGAAGTTTAAAATGTGGAGAATCTGGTGGCAGAGGTGACACGGCGAGATTTGTGACACCTCAACGAGGATTGGCGCATGCTAGCGCCACTGTGGTAGTATTCGCGTTTTATGCTAACATGGCAGGCAGTGTCACAGAGGTGTCGTCGCCGGGGGAAATAGTTGTTTGACCAGGTGTACACTAAGGCCTTCCTCCATCTTTTTCTCGGAGGCCAATTTATTTGTGCTTCTTTGTTTGTTTTTTCACACGTTGTCAAGGACCAGAAGTGTCAACACACGGATTTAACCCTCCAAGAACCTGTTGTCCCGCACACACAAGATTCAGTAGTTTAGGAGGTCCCTGGTTCCACCTAGATTGACTGGAACCAGGGACCTGGCTGGCGCCTCGCATTGCTGACACCATTGGTGTATGAATGTGTGTATGGTGTATGGATGGGTGAATGTGAGGCATTATTGTCCAGTGCTTTGAGCAACCATCGGTATATGTCTTAACTATCCATTGCTCAAAAGCTCTTTCTGTCTCTTTCTTTCTCCTGCCCCCCCCCCTCTCTGTCCTGTCCTCTCTCTCTCTCTCCTGTCCTCTCTCTCTCTTTCTGTCTCTCTTTTTCCTGTCCCCTCTCTCTCTCTCTCTCCTGTCCTCTCTCTCTCTCTCCTGTCCAATACCGATAGGCTATATAAATACAGTGCTTTTACCATTTTACCATATACAGCCTCTGGTTCAATTGCGAATGTTAATGAAGGATTTTATTGTTGGTAATGTAATCCAAATGGTGACACCAGGCTCGTTGCCTCGTTACCTCGTGGCTCGTAGCTCCTTCTAAGTCCCTCCTTGCTCAGACACCTGGCTGCTGCATATAGCGATGGACCGACTGACTGGACAATCTCTCACCAAAGTAACTATGAGTGTCAGGAGAACTGAAGCAGACTCGCCTCCAGATAGAACCTGTGTGTGTGTATGGGGGGGAGGGAAAGGATAGCCTTTAGGTGTGACAAGTGTATGGGTGGGATTTGATTGGAGGGACATTAGTGTGTGCATGCGTGTGTGTGTGCACACAGACACGTACATGTTTTCTTTCGGCGTTTGCTCAAGGTAGTCACATGATCTAGTGAGAGAGATTGAGAAGGCCTTTAGCATACTGATCATTTTTTGCGACAGCTTAATGTACGTGTACGTGTGTGTGTTTGTGTGTGTGTCAGTGTGTGCGTGCTCTGAACCCCCCCCACTTAGGTGTGCTGCTATTATTACCGGTGGATGGGGCTGTCTCACCTCCAATATAAACAGGCTCCAGAGCCTAGTGTAAACGCAGTGGCGAGGGCATGTCTGGAACGCAATGTGTGTGTGTGTGTGTGTGTGTGTTTTGTTCACACCCTGCAGTGCCTTCCAGCCCACCTTGGCCTTAATTTAGAAAGCAAGAGAGAGGAGCTGGGGGCAAGTGGCGGCTCCCTGCCCAGTCTGAACATCAGCGATTTGTTAGGACTGCGAACCCGGAGCAACCACTCCCTTGCTGACACTGCAGCGCTAAGCATTATCTTCCACGCGAGGCGCGCGTTAGGCTGAATGGAGAGGTAAAAACAAGACAAAGGTTGCCTTGAATTCTCCTGGAATAATTGAATGTTAAAGTGGCCTTTTGATCAGAGTGCATCATGAATTATGGTCGGGCTTGTAGTTTGTTGTTGAGACTGGAGAAACTTCACTGACCGATTGTTTTTTTGAAAGCCATTTCACAATAGGTGATGCCTGCTGGCATCACCTATTGGTGATGCCATTGGTTTTGCTCTTCTGAGTCTCATAAGCACAGATTAAGAGAACAATATGATCCATTAGCACTGCTGTTATCATGTACAGCACGCCAGGCGGCAGTGGGAATAAGTGACCCACAGGCCCATTAGCTCTGGTGCTAACATCCTCCATCGCTGCTGTTAGGAAGACAAGGTCTCATTGTCTTCCAGAAAAAAATGAACTCCTTTCATTATTTTTCCTTTCCCAATGTACAAAGAACAACCATTAGATAGCGCTCAGTTGCTCCTGAAATAAACCAATTAAATATATAAATCAATAAATCACTGAAACACATCCTGGTTGGCAGATGCCAGCTCATCAGGCTTAGTATAGAAAAGAAGCCTAAACGACTGCTTGGTACTATTTATATGTTACCGGCCTGCCGGTGGTTCTGCTTTCTTTTTAGCCTTTCCATCCAAAGATAGAGCAGTGAGCAAGGCTCATATGATGTCCGTTATGTTGTGTTGTGCTACGTAGCTATGGAGTGACACCTCCAGCAGGATATGACTGGTCCATTCGGTGACTGGCCTGCTCTGGTAGGACCAGCCGACACCTGTGGAGTAAATTTGTATAGCAATAGTCTCTTGAGAGTTGAGTGCCCTCTACAGCCAATGAAGGGCCATTGCTTTTGCCATTCTTGGTGTCTTCAATGCTTGATAATCTCTTTTATATATCTGCTACTAGTTGGACCAAACTAGTGGGACCATATGTTCATCTAACCTAGCTCAGTTGGAAAGGCTAGTTTGCAGTGAGCAAGTTAAGCGAAATAATTAACTTAATAATTATTTCTTGTTTTCTTCTGTGTGCTTGAGCCAACCTTCATGCCTGTGTGGGAGGAGGACGCCTGTTGTTTTAACTTAAAAAAACACCCCAGCCCCTTCACTTTACCTCAGCAGCCAATGAGGCGGCTCACCTTGAGACAGCATACTTGAGGTTTTTTTCTTCCATCAAATGGCACAGGCTTTGTTTTTAGTGCGGTCACCATGCTGCCTTTCTTATTCTTCTTCTTCTTCTTCTTCTTCTTCTTCTTCTTCTTCTCTGTTTCTGGGGAGCGGTTGGCTTCCCAGAGCAGACGGCAGTGCAGAGGCCAGCGCCGGCAGACTCAGCGACGGCAGGCTTGTTCTCTTTGAGGATGCCTGTGGTATGATTTTCCTCCAGCCGCAGCCCGTCTGGCTCTGCGCTGTGAATGAGATAAGTGGTGTGCTTTAGCAAGAGAACGTACCACCGTTAAATATAGAGACAGCAAGGGAGACATAGTCCGGGAATAAGGTGATGGTTGGAAGCCTACCTTGAGACGTCTGAAACTATATAGACCAATCAGGAGGTGATTTTCAAACATGGAAACAACTCACTGTTTGTGTAAGATTTTTTTATCTTATAACATAGCAACCCCCTTTAATAACGCTATCTGACCAAATGCTGAGTGTGAGGAAAAATGGAGGTCCGTAATGGTCAGGACCAAGGGTGTGTGTGCGTCGGATTCTTTATTAACGTCCGATGGGTGGAGGGGAGGACCTCCGCCCACAACTCCATGGCCTGTTACTGATTCATTGACAGGTGTCATAACAGAGCATCCCCCACCGCGAGGGGGGGGGGGTTGTTTCTCCATCAACGGCAGCCAGAGCCAAGACGCTGTGGGCCGTCGTTAAACAAGCACAGGGAAATGATGGATGGCG
>PIJE02000042.1:0-110000 GCA_002895965.2 Coryphaenoides rupestris | reverse complement strand
TATTTGTTATTTTTCCCTCTACAATGAGAGCATGGGGTTTTGTTGTTCACAGATCCAGTTACATCATGTCGACCCGTTCTGAATGTTCAGCATTTTATTTGAGCAGATTCACCACATGTGCAGCGGTGAGTATCGACCCTCACGTCAGCATAAAAAGCAAAATAAATGAATAAACAAATAAATGGGTAAAGGAGCACAGCACACCTCCTGTCCCATGGCTCACGTGGAAGCAGCCTGATGGACATGGACCCCCTACTCTCTAGCTTCAGTTAAATATACACAGTGAGGTACAAACACACACACACACACACACACACACACACAGACAGGGACACACATACACATACACAGGCAGGGACACACACACAGACAGGGACAACTGACCACGTCTGTGAAAACGGTCGACCCCCAACTGGGAGCCTGTACCTCACACCCACGCTCAACATTTAGTTTGGGTGCTGAAGGTGAGGCTGCCATATGTGGATGTTGTCCTGACAACACAGACAGGGGTCTAGTGCTATTGTGTTTTGGTGTTGCAAATTATGGAGGTCTGAAGTGAAAAAGTGTCTGACTAGGCGTGAGAACAGAGCTGGACAAAGATGCAGGCTAATGTGAGAGTTTGCCATTGCTAATGTTGTTACCTGACTTACCGATGGAGCGGTATCCCCACAACTCCACTGTCTCTCTCTGTGTGTCTCTGTCTCTCTTTCTCGCTCCACATCCACACACACACACACACACACACACACACACACACACACACACACACACACACACACAAAGACTTGTTTTTCTTCAGTGATTTACTAAGCAGTGGGTGGTGGCGTGAAAAAGCCTTTTATAACCATAGCAACAAATGACTATCATACTGCAGTTATCTGTGCACTTGGGTGTGTGTGTGTGTGTGTGTGTGTGTGTGTGTGTGTGTGTGTGTGTGTGTGTGTGTGTGTGTGTGTGTGTGTGTGTGTGTGTGTGTGTGTGTGCGTGTGTGGAGGCCGCTCGAGGGGTGTTGTTGTCAGGGGTTCTGGTATTCTCCGGACTGCCTCGGATGACTCACACAGCTCCACCCTTTTGGTTCCATCCCCCTGGACAGTACAGCTGGCCTAGCCTGTCAGGCAACACACACACACACACACACACACACACACACACACACACACACACACACACACTCACACACACACACACACACACACACACACACACACACACACACACACACACACACACACACACACACACACTGACAAGCACACACGTAATTCATAAGCCCCGATCGGCAGATCTCCGGTGAGCAGAGGGTGAATGGTGAACTCTGGAACACCCTCCCAGTGAACAATGTTCTCTGTGTGGTCACTCTGTCTCTCTCTTTCTGTCTCTCTGTCTCTCTCTGTCTCTCTCTCTCTCTCTGTCTCTCTCTCTCTCGCGCTGCTCAGCTGATAGTTACAGGCATGTTCCACATCTGGCCACAACACACACACACACACACACACACACACACACACACACACACACACACACACACACACACACACACACACACACACACACACACACACACACACACACACACACACACACACACACAGGAAGACTGTTGGGGTTAATCCCGCGGCGCGTTGCGTTCAGTTCCGCTCTCTGTGTGCAGGACTCTGCTGCGCTGGAGTAACACCACACAGACATGGTGGGGGAAGCACTTCTCCTACTCAGCCCCATAGCCTCAGGTTCCATTTCCCAGAAGCCTCGGCTCTGGTAATTAGCAGTCATTAGACTAGTGGGTTGAGGGCATGTGATGTCACTGTGAAAGAAAACGACGTAAGGCATAAGCAGCTTTTCCTTTACTGTCAGAGCACAAGTTGGAAGATCATGCCTCTCTAGGGAGACTGAGGCTGTGTGTGTGTGTGTGTGTGTCTGTGTGTGAGTGTTTGTATGTGTTATTGTACGCTTGCTGTTTAATAGACAATAGATGCATGTTGTGTGTGTGTGTGTGTGTGTGTGTGTGTGTGTGTGTGTGTGTGTGTGTGTGTGTGTGTGTGGGCAGGCATGTGTTACGTGAGCCTCTCCAATACAACAGGAATATAAGTTCCTCCTTGTCAAAATGTTGGGCCCCCAATCGCAGCGGCTCAGCTCACATGGTGATGATAGCGGGGCCATTCAAGGCTCACAGAGAGTCCCTCCGTATCCTGTCAAGTAGCCCCTTCCATGCTAATTAGCATGCTCATGCTATTGTGCAGGCGCCAGGCCCTGTGTTTTATCTCCATGGTGAACAGTCTGTACGCACTGCTGTAGGAGCCGTTGTGTTACAACACAGCGTGCTCTTTGGCCGCACGGCTTATTAAGGCAGCGCACCTGAAGCCGAAACAGAAGGGTTAGGTTCATGCATGAGTATATGCACACAAACACATACACACACACACACACACACACACACACACACACACACACACACACACACACACACACACACACACACACACACACACACACACACACACACACACACACACACACACACACACACACAGTGTCTTTCAGTCTTTTAAACAGCTGGCAAAAACCTGATCAAAGCATGATCTGAGCATTATCAAATACACTGCTCATGGACAATTTTTTAATAAGTATATTTATGTGTGTGTGTGTGTGTGTGTGTGGCAGTGAGGGAGTCGTGTGCGTCGGATGGCGAGGACGAGGGCAGCAGCGATGCCCTGGTGGAGGAGATGCTGCAGCAGGGAGACACGGCCGTCATCTACCCCGAGGCCCCCGACGACCACCTGGGCACCCGGCAACACACCCCCGACGCTAGCGGCCAGGACGAGAACGGTATGGACACACACACACACACACACACACACACACATGCACACACACACACATGCAAGACAGTGGGCCATGTTCTATGTGCGTTGAAGAGCATTGTTGAATGGAGGAGGTGGCAATCCAAGCGGTCATCTCAGATCCGGAATCCAGACCCATTTTAACAAATGTATGAGTTAGACCTCCAGTACGATGAGCTGTGGCACGGCTACGGTGACATCGTGTAGAAGAGTCTAGCCGCTTATCTCAACAGCTTCGGTTATCTGACAAAAAAATCAGCAGACATATAAGCTTTTTGAGGTTTTTTTACTCTAACTCCATCATGCTTGTTCTGGTCCCGCCCCCAGGAACATGATTGGTCAAAACAGGTTTGGAGCGAACTATAGTTCACACAGATTTGAGCTCAGACTTTAGATGTCTAAGTCTAAAGTCTGATTTGTGAGACTAAGTTGCCAGCGCCATCATCTCCACGGAGACGTCACACACAGGCCTGTGGGTCATTACTGCATCTCCGTGGAGGAGTAGGGGGGTGGGGGTGGGTGTTGTTCCTGCCCCCCATCTCCCCACTCCCCCACTCTCACCACAGTTCTTAACTCCCATTAACACACTGCTGCCAAGTCATTACATTACACACACACACACACATCTACACACACACACACACACACACACACACACACACACATCTACACACACACACACACACGCACACACACAGTAATTTGTGAACTACAACACACTACAGAGCCTCACTCTCAGCGTCCTACCTGCTGCCACAGATGGGGGCGGGGGAGGGGGGGGGGGGGGGGGGGGGTGAGCAACACCTGAGTAAATTTGTCACGTCTGTGCGAGCTGTGACTCAAAGCCACTTGGCCGGGTGTGTGTGTGTGTGTGTGTGTGTGTGTGTGTGTTCCCATTGCGGGGGCCCTCACCTGGGGGTACTTAATACATCACCTGTTAACGAGCTAATGCTTTACCTGTGTGGGAGACGGGGCTGGCGGATCAGACCGGATCAGCGTCTCTCTCTCTCTCTCTCTCTCTCTCCACTCTCTACCTATCTGCTCCGGATCGGATCAATAGGAGTCCGGAGTTCATGCCGCGGTCAGTTTTTTGTAATCATACACCTGTGAGTGTATAAAAAGTCGTCCAACCAAACTGTGCAGCTGCCGGACTATGAACAGTTTTTTTTGTTCAAGGAAGTTAATTGTTTAGTTAAAGGCTTCTATACACATTTCCAACCGGGGCTTTTGCTGTTCAGTCAGCCAGCATGCCACAGGGTTCCCACAGACATGGTTTGCGACGTGGTCTAATAAAGCAGCGTGTCACCCGTGCAGGTAACGACAGGGAGGGGGGTGTCGTTACCTGTGGGAGGAGGATCTCATATGGACGGGTGAAATAGCAGCAAAGTGTTACCATGGCCAACGCCAACTGCCGGGCCATCAAAGACAACACCTACACCTCCCCACCCACCCAGGTCCCCTGACAAAACAACCCCCTCCTGCCTCCCTGCCTCTCTCGCTCTTATGCTCACGTACATCATTATCACACTCACTCACCCCCCACCCCCCTATCACACTCACTCACCACCCCCCCCCCCCATCACACTCACCCCCCCCCCCTATCACACTCCCCCCCCCCCCCCATCACACTCACTCACCCCCCTCCCCCACCCCCCATCACAGTCACCCCCCCCCCCCCCCCCCATCACACTCACTCACTCACTCTGTTTCTCTTGCATTTCCTCGGCCCCTCAGGGACGCCGGACGCCTTCTCCCAGCTGCTAACGTGCCCGTACTGCTCGCGCGGCTACAAGCGCTACACCTCGCTGAAGGAGCACATCAAGTACCGCCACGAGAAGAGCGAGGACAACTTCAGCTGCTCCCATTGCAGCTACACCTTCGCCTACCGCACGCAGCTCGAGCGCCACATGGCGGCGCACAAGCTCGCCCGCGACCAGGTGAGCACGACGGTATCCGCGCAAAGCCCTCCCAAGTGGCTAAATCCACTCCCTTCCCTTAGTTTATGTGCTGCGCCTGTGCAGTGTTTCAGTTTGCGCTCAGGTCTGTGTGGGCCTCAGATTGGTCCATACGCTGGGTTTCATGTGTGCAAGCTGGTCAGCTGGCTTCCTTGTGTTCAATTTGGTTCTGGTGTTTCGACACTAGAGTTAGCGTGCGCTCATTAAGCTAATGCTAAATGACAGGACAGGATGTGAGTGCTTCACTCCGGTTACTTGATTACATTCACCACACGAGATGAATCGAAAAAGTAAATCAACAAAAGCTGAACTTTTGGCCTGGATTGATTAATGACATTGTGGTGTGAAATGGCAGCCGATCAAAGGCCATGTTTTGTCAAACCTCACTCTCTCTCTCTCTCTCTCTCTCTCTCTCCTTCCTTTGGTGTTTGTGACAGAAATTCTTGCCTCAGGTGGGAGTAAACAGGAAGTTTAAGTGTACCGAGTGCGGAAAAGCCTTTAAATACAAGCACCATCTGAAGGAGCACCTCCGCATACACAGTGGTAAGTAGACTCCATAGTCACCATGGCAGAATGCTCTGTGTGTCACCGTGTGTGTGTGTGTGTGTGTCTAAACCTGTATATGTGTGTGTGTCTACATCTGTGTGCATTGTGTGTGTTGTTATGAATGCATCTGTGTGTATGTGAATGTGTGTGTGTGTGTGTTTGTGTGTGTGTGTGTGTGGAGCTGGTAAATGTTCTTTGTTTTCTGATGGCTAGGTTACGACAACGGGCCGCAGACATTTCAGTGTCCACCAAACAAATATTTATGTTGTATTTACGTTTGAGCCAGATGTCTTTGTTTAGCCGTCCTTGATCGTATTTCACCGTGTTGTGTGCTGCTCCTTAATGTGCCATAATTTGGTTTCTTTTGGCGTTACGAGACTACAATTAGAGAGGGTATTTTCCCAGTGGTGCCGTTGCCTCAGCATTTAGGCCTCATTGAAACGCATTAGAGCTCTTTCCTGCCTTCTAGCCCATAACCTATACTAATGGATGCTTGTCTCTCTGTCCCCCCCCCCCCCCCCCCCCACCCCACACCCACCTCCTGGGACATATTATGGGTTATCTACAGGGGAGAAGCCCTACGAGTGCTCCAACTGCAAGAAGCGCTTTTCCCACTCAGGCTCCTACAGCTCCCACATCAGCAGTAAGAAGTGCATCAGTGTCGTCGCGGTCAATGGGCGGCCGCGCTCCACCAGCAGCAAGACCCAGAGCCACGAGGCACCCGCCTCGCCGACCCCCGGCCCGCGCAGCAACCAAGTCCGGGACAAACCCCTGCAGGAGCAGCTTCCCCTCAATCAGATCAAGAGCGAGCCTGTGGACTACGAGTACAAGCCCGCCACCATGGCGGCGTCTCTCGCTGGACCCGGTGTGAATGGCGGCCTGTTGAATGGAGGGATGTTCAACGGAGGCGCGGCTGGCCCACTGCAGGGCGCGGTGCAGGCCGTGGTCCTGCCCACCGTAGGCCTGGTGTCGCCCATCAGCATCAACCTGGCTGACCTCCAGAACATGTTCAAAGTGGCGGTGGATGGCAACGTGATCCGGCAGGTGCTGGAGAACAATGCCAAGGTGGCGGCAGCCAACGGTGAGCTGCGTGGTGCAGCGATGCAGCACCTTCCACACACGCAGCAACTCATCTCGGCCATCAGCCTGCCGATCGTGGGTCAGGACGGCAACGCCAAGATCATCATTAACTACAGCCTGGACCCGAGCCAGACCCAGCTGCAGCCTCAGAACCTGAAGAAGGAGCCTATCAGCCCGGCCCGGGGCTCCTTGGACATCTGCAAGTCCCAGAAGCTGCCGGAAGACCTGACAGTAAGAAGCCCTGTCAGCAAAGACAAAGAGGCCCTTGAGGCTGAGGAAGAGGAAAAGACCACTAAAAGGTGTCTCCTGTGTGACCACTGTCCTGCTGGGATGGAGGAACTCCACGCCCTCAAGCATTGCAAGAAGGACGGACTCAGGCTCAACAGAACTGGCCTTGATAAGTCAGAGTCGGCCATTGTTGCCCTGATGGCAGATGGAGCGCTCTGCTGTGAGCCTAAAAACCTCTTGTCCCTGCTCAAGGCTTACTTTGCCTTGAATGCAGAACCCACAAACGAAGACCTGGCCAAGATCTCCGACTCAGTCAACCTCCCGGCCCACGTAGTCAAGAAACTGTTTGACAAGATGCAGGAAGGTCAACTCTCGCTGGGGGCCCTGACACCACCCGCCGAGAAGGAGGACTCTTGTGAATCCAAGGGCGTGGTGTCGCTGGTCCCGGGGAGGGACATGGGGGCTCTGAGCCCCTCGGCCACTCAAGGCAGTCCCACAGAAGCCACGCCGGCTGAGGTCAATGGCCTGCACAGTTCCCCACCGGCCTCCCCCCCCTCACCACTAAACCTGACAGCCGGGGGCCCCGTCCCGCCCCGGCCTCCCCACAGCACCGAGGGGCCCCTGGATCTGTCGCTGCCAAAGGCCAGCCGCGACCACACAGAGAGGGTGGTGGGCTCCTCCTCTCCTCCTTCCGCCGGCCGAGCCAACGGGGAAGAGCCACTCAACCTGACATGCATCAAGAAGGAGCCGTGTACGCCCCAAGTCAGCCATCCAAGTGCCAACCCTTTCAGCATCATGACCACTCAGCTGCCCGCCGAGGTGGCAATCACCGAGCAGGGCCGCATGCCGTGCCTGCGGGCAATCACCACTACCACCGCCAACAGCAACAAACAGACTATACTCATCCCACAGCTCGCCTACACCTACGCCACGGCCGCCAGCAGCCCCGCCGGCACAGAGACCGTACACCTGAACGGGATCAAGGTATGCAGTGTTTCCACAACCCCCCCGCAAACCTGTTCTCTTTGTTATGTTTCCTCTAATGTGGTTCCTTTCATCGTCACGTCCGCTGCCGATTCCTTCCAAATAAGTGACGGCGTTAGCTAATAGCAGCCTTGCTACCACATTTTGACAGGATGCAATGCAAGTCTGCATATGGCGCACATCAGATTTTTGCTGTTGCACAAAAGCGCTCTCCCTGCTACCAAGTGAATTCGGGTTAGGGTGGTCGATAGGTGGTCGACTTTGTCAGGGTTCTCTTATTTATACGCATGTGTAGCTGTCAATGTTGGGCTAAATTTGATGGTTTCTCTGTGAGTGTTCAGCGCGGGGGTGTTGTTTGTGCTGCCGTAGCGCTGGAGTTCAGCCAACCATCACACTGGCTAAGCTCATGTATTGATTTAGAGATAGGAACTGATAGGAACTATGAGGAAGGGTAGCAACAGTAACTGAGTCATATTTCACAGACATGGCTCCTTGTCTGCCAGTAGCCATGTTGAAAGACAGTTGTGAGTTGAAAAGCTATTAATATTTTCGCCGGGTGTTGTTTTACATTTCATGCGCAATCAGTCAAAACACTGCATGGTGTTAAAAGTGTGCGAAATCATTATCTGTCATTGTTTAAAAATGTATCAAGCACAACCTCATAATATGATTAATAGTTCGGAGCCACCTGAACTCTAATCAATAAGTCACTTCTAGAAATGTCAGATTTCAGGCCCCTGTACAAATGATGGACCCTTACGGTTCCTGTGTGAAGCGGGCAGCTAATGGGTCCGTAACGACGGATCTGGGCCCGTCATGCACGCGTGAATGATCTCATCGGCCCTGCCGCTATCGATCCACCCGGAATCTGTTTAAACGACGCATCTCTGCTTTCTCTGCTGGCATTGATTATGTGTTGTTGTCATGTTGTGCTTTTGCGTTAAGTGAATCTGAGCAGGCACTCTTGTGTTTAAAAAAACAACAACACCCCAGCAACAGCAGCATGTCTAACATGTGTGTGTCGTGTCTTCATAACGCCTCACATCCTGTTTGGCTGCATGTACTCCCATCCGGCGGGTTGAACTGGGAAACTTGTAGGCGAGCAGATACACTGAGAGCTTGTGAGCGAGACTTGGTCATTTATTGAATCACAGCTGCAGCAGTTTTTTTTTGTTTATGCCAAAGATGGAAAAAAGATGGATGAATTAAACCAGATGCCGTTTGCTGACTAACCATGTGAAATCAAGTGAACTCTAGTGAAGTGTACTCCGATAGCAAAGGTGACAGGAGCAGGATGTTACACACATATTATACACTAACCTTTCCTTTCACACCAGGATATATCAACCACTGTATTTCTGAGAAATATTTCCATTGCTGTGGACATACAATGCCACATCATATACTGCACATCAAAACTTCTTGGGACAAGTGAATCACTCTACTGTGATGCAGTCTTTATGGCCAGGAGTACACACTGTTCAAAATATTCACAATATTACATTAAGCAAAATCTCTCTCTGGACTCATATGCGATTGATGTATCACCTAGCTCCAACTCTCTCTCTCTCCCTCTGTGTCTCTCTCTCTCTGTCTCCATGTGGGTGTTCAGGAGGAGAGAATGGATGTGAGCTCGGAGGGCCTCCCGGCGGCGGAGGAACAAAACGACTCGGACTCTGGCCCGGCCAGGAAGAAGGCCAAGAAGGTGGAGGGCGGTGTGTACGCCTGCGACCTCTGTGACAAGATCTTCCAGAAGAGCAGCTCTCTGCTCAGACACAAATACGAACACACAGGTGAGACACTGGTTATAGGACTGTGTGTGTATGTGTGTGTGTGTGTGTGTGTGTGTGTGTGTGTGTGTGTGTGTGTGTGTGTGTGTGTGTGTGTGTGTGTGTGTGTGTGTGTGTGTCTGGGCCGGGCTGGACTCATTATCAGAGATGTAAGCTAAACTAAGCGAAGATCATAAGCTATTTGGTGTGATAATCAGAATGTTATATGTTTATTAAACATTATGGATCAATCGCTGTGATTATAGTTTCAGTTCGCTATTCTTCAAGTAGATCCTGTCCGTAATTCGGAACAGATTTATGTCAGTAAAATCTCTCTGTAATCCGCAAAGTCAGATTGTTATTTCCTTGTGTCAATTATGTTTTTATCATTTGTCAATCAAAGGTTATAACTTAAAATGTAAGTGCCAGGTTTTAGCTGCCTACGGCACCACACTTGCGTTGTACGCATAATTCTGAACGGATTTTTGTCCTGCAAACAACACAGAATTAGTTACACCAAGTTACAAATAATTTTTTTTAAACCGGGCTTGGGCCCATGAATGCAGCCAATGGGGACGGGCTCAGGTAGGGTCAGGCTTTTTTAGGTGTCTGATCTAAGCACTAGCTCTAGTGTATGTGTATGTGTCTGTGTGTGCGTGCACGTGTGTGTGTGTGCATGTGTGTGTATGTCAATGCATGCATAAACCCAAGCCAACTCAAACAATGTGGGACTCCAGAATGCACTTCAATTCTCACACAAGATGACTCAAGTGAACACAAACGAAGGGGAATTTCCAGCTTGCTCTCTATCACACGCACACACCCACACACACACACACACACACACACACACACACACACACGCATGTGCACACAGAGGGTGGACTCCTCCATTCCAGTAGGTATTGCGCAACCTGTGCCGGAGAGGTGGGGAGTTTGTTTCTGAGCTCTGTGCTAACTCCATGACCTCCCCCGGTGGTGGACGGAATGTCCCTGTTGCAACACACCACCTCTGGTAGTGATTTGGACACGCTCCCCCACCCCCCTACTTCAAAATGCATCATGCAGATGATGATGATGATGGTGATGATGATAGTGATGGCTGTGATTGGCCGATCCCGCGGGGGTCAGTGCTCAGAAGAGTTGGACGTTACTCCGCCGATACCTGGCACAACAACACACTCCCTACGTCCAAATGACTTCACCTTCAAACAAAACTCCCCTTGCTCTGGGTGTGTGTTTGTGTGTGTGTGTGTGTGTGTGTGTGTGTGTGTGTGTGTGTGTGTGTGTGTGTGTGTGTGTGCGGAAACATTCCAGGCATGGAATGCGTTTTGCATTTCTGTTGTTCTGTACGTTTTCCTTAGAAACATTGAAGCCGGTGAGCTCATCTTGACACATTCACATGTGCGTTTGTTTGTTTTCCATGTATGTCAGACATCAAATCAGACGTTTATATTCACTGTGTGACTCCCACCTATGCAGAATTGTGACGAATAGCGATCTAAAATTACGTAAAAGTCATATGAATTCTATAATCACACTCGCATTGCAAAAAACCCTCTCCTCTCTTACACTGAACAAAAATATAAATGCATCGCTTTTGTTTTAACTCCAATTTTTCATGAGTTGAAAGCAAAAATCTAAGACTTTTTCTATGTACACAAAAGGCCTATTTCTGACTGCAGGAATGTCCACCGGAGCTGTTGCCCGTGAATTGAATGTTCATTTCTCTACCATAAGCCGTCTCCAAATTGGTTTCCGAGAATTTGGCAGTACATCCAACCGGCCTCACAACCGCAGACCACGTGTCACCACGCCAGCCCAGGACCTCCACATCCGGCATCTTCACCTGCAAGATCGTCTGAGACCAGCCGCCCGGACAGCTGATGCAACAATTGGTTTGCATAACCAAAGAATTTCTGTCAAAAACCGCCTCAGGGAAGCTCATCTGCATGCTCGTCGTCCTCACCGGGGTCTTGACCTGACTGCAGTTCGTCGTCGTAATTGACTTGAGTGGGCAAATGCTGACCTCCGATGGCGTCTGGCACTTTGGAGAAGTGTTCTCTTCACGGATGAATCCCGGTTTTCACTGTACCGGGCAGATGGCAGACAGTGTGTATGGTGTCATGTGGGTGAGCGGTGTGCTGATGTCAACGTTGTGACTAAAGTGGCCCATGGTGGCGGTGGGGTTAAGGTATGGGCAGGCATATGCTACGGACAACGAACACAAGTGCATTTTATTGATGGCATTCTGAATGCACAGAGATACCGTGACGAGATCCTGAGGCCCATTGTTGTGCCATTCATCCACCACCATCACCTCATGCTGCAGCATGATAATGCACGGCCCCATGTTGCAAGGATCTGTACACAATTCCTGGAAGCTGAAAACATCCCAGTTCTTGCATGGCCTCCATACTCCCCGGACATGTCACCCATTGAGCATGTTTGGGATGCTCTGGATCGGCGTATACGACAGCGTGTTCCAGTTCCTGCCAATATCCAGCAACTTCGCACAGCCATTGAAGAGGAGTGGACCAACATTCCACAGGCCACAATCAACAACCTGATCAACTCCATGCAAAGGAGATGTGTTGCACTGCGTGAGGCAAATGGTGGTCACACCAGATACTGACTGGTTTTCGGACCCCCACCTGCATATCTGTGAAATCCATACTTCAGTGCCTATAAATGTCTTTTCAAGATAAAACTGCACATTTTAGACGAGTGGCCTTTTATTGTGACCAGCCTAAAGCACACCTGTGCAATAATCATGCTGTCTAATCAGCATCTTGATATGCCACACCTGTCAGGTGGATGGATTATCTCGGCAAAGGAGAAGTGCTCACTAACACAGATTTCAACAAGTTTGTGAACAGAATTTGAGAGCAATAGGTCTTTTGTGTACATAGAAAAAGTCTTAGATCTTTGCTTTCAACTCATGGATTGGAGCTAAAACAAAAGTGTTGTGTTTATATTTTTGTTCAGTGTATATGGGAAGCAGTGGAAGATTTAGAATTAACTCTTTTACACAACGTAGCATGCAATGTTCATTCAGTTCAATTCAATTCAATTCAATTATTGTTTTTTTGCATGAACGAACAATAAATGTTCATATTGCAAAGCACAGCAGAAAATAATATGAATGAGAACACAAACTAACTCTCTCCCTCTCTCCATCTCTCTCTCGCCCATGGCAGGCAAGCGTCCTCACGAGTGCGGCATCTGCACCAAGGCCTTCAAACACAAGCACCACCTGATCGAGCACATGCGCCTGCACTCGGGCGAGAAGCCGTACGCCTGTGACAAGTGCGGCAAGCGCTTCTCCCACTCGGGCTCGTACTCGCAGCACATGAACCACCGATACTCCTACTGCAAGAAGGAGGCGCCTGGCCCTGCCGGGGGCCAGCAGGGCCCCGCCAGTGGGGGGGAGGAGGAGGAGGAGAGCGGGGCCCTGGAGGAGATGGAGCGGGCCGGTGGCGAGATGGAGGCCATGGGCATGATCATGGAAACCTTGGAAAGGCCCTCGCCGCTCGCCTCCCAGCTGGACTCGGACGAGCGAGGCAGCAGCACCAGGGACGATGAGGAGAGCGAAGAGGAGGAGGAGGAGCGGGAGGAAGAGGAGGCAAGGCGGGTTGAGCTGCAGCCCACCAGGACAGGGAGAGGAAGGGGAGGAGGGGAGCATGGTGGACATGGACGACATCCAGGTGGTGCAGATCGGGGATGAAGGGGGAGATGAGGAGGATGATGATGAGGAGGAGGAGGAGGAGGAAGGTGAAGTTGCAGTGGATAGAGAAGAGTTCGTAGAGGAGCACGGTGGTGAGAAGGCAGAGGAGGAGGAGGAGGAGGAGGGAGGAGGAGTAGGAGGAGGAGGAGGAAGGAGGATCAGGAGGCGGGGGAGAGGGAAGGGAGGAAGATGAGGATGCGTTGAGGGACATGACACCGAATGAGGAGGAGATGGAGGAAGACACGAGGCAAAGATGAATCACAGAGTGTTGGAGCAGCGGAGGAGGAGGAGGAGGAGGAGGAGGAAGAGGAGGAGGAGGAAGGAGAGGAAGTTGCGATGGATGCAGAAGTAGGGGCCACACCGGGCCTGGCTGACCATATGACGGAGGAGGCGAGCAAGGAGAAGGGAGATGGGGAGCAGGGAACTGGGACGCCTGGTGAGGGAGGTGGCCAGGAGCAGACCCTGTGAATGCCCGACTCCTTTGTCACCACTTCTTCACTGGAAGAAAAAGCAAAGCTAACTAATACATTTTGTTCATATCCCACTCCCCCCTTTGCCCTCCCCCTCGGCCTTTCACCCCCGGGTGACCCAAGAAAGAGGAGCAGGGGGAGAAGGCGCTGGGCGGGAGGGCAGCGCAGCTTTTGTTTGCGCTGAGACAATTAAAACGTTCAGTTCACTACTGTGTAGGAATCCCAGGTGTGCCTGAAGAAAAATACTGGAAGAAATACTAGTGACTTTTTATCCACAGGAGAGCCATTTCTTGCTATCAGAAAAAAAAATTGCAGTTTGTAAAGTAAAACAACAAATTTTAACAGTGGAGCGGACGCATCACAGACTTTGGAAACTAGACATGTTTTAGATAATGTTTTATTACTAAAACACCTTGGGTCATTTTTTTTTTTTCTCTTTTTTTATCAGTGTTACTAATTTTATCGCTCATATTTTAACCGTTAAAAATCTGTACAGTTGGGAGATATTTCTAATACCTTTTTATTGCCAATGAACAAAAAAAATATCAGTATTTTATTAAGTTGGAAGGAAAATAGGAAAAAAACAATCGTGTGCACTACAAAACGGCTTGGGTTTAACCTATGGATTAAGTGTTGAGTTGAGTTGTTTTACCCTTCAGTATTACCGTACTAGACTACCCACGCCTTCATGCCTAGCAAGCTTCAGCATTACCTCTTTTTATTTGATTTATTTTGTAAATTGGATTATGAGCCTTAAGAAGAAGAAGAAGAAGAAGAAGACTAAAAGAAACATGACAGACAAGAGGAACGAGCCGGTTGTTTTTAGCTATTGTTCCTGTGTCTCGTTCCTTCTACACTCAGACAGCCACCAGAGGTACATCAGCATGGACCCGCCATTCTGGTTCATTTGTTTGTTTCTTGTTTTTAATGTATGTCGTCTTAAAGAGAATCTCTGTTTTCTATGTTTCAGAACAAAGCAGATAACAGGGACTTGATGGCACGTTTTTTAAGAGCGTTCGATTTTAACCTGCTGTGACACTTAATATCCCCCCCCCCCCTGCCCAACACACACACACACACACACACACACTGAGCCTTATGCAAAAAAATAAAAATTAAAGGGAGGGGACAATGAGAGATGCATATCAAAAGTGCCATTGCATATTGCTCTAGAACCGTTAGCAGCCGGTCATGTTGTGAATTCGTGCAAGCCGAGATGTGGTTTCAGGCAGGGGGAACTTCAAACTGATAAGCCGGTATAACTGTTGACTGTGGTTAGCCCACTGAACCTGATACAAGTAGAACTTTGTGCATTGTATCACATTTTGCTCCCCTTTACAAGTCTCTAATTGTAAAGGGGAGCAACTAACAGGGGAGTCACTGGGGAACAGAGGCACACAAGCTGCTCTTGGCGTTCCTGCGGCCCACCGCTTTGCAACGTGTCAAACTCTTGTTTCAGTGCACTTGCCTCACATTGTGTCAACAAAACCTGCCATTCTCAGTCTTCAGGTGACCAAATGTAGGCAAATTTGAATCCCAGGAGTTCAAAATCAACCATTCATTTTTACCTAGTCAGTATTAATTTGTAATTTTTTTGTGGTTGTCAATGTTTTGCGTTGTGTGTTTGTGTTTTGTTCAATGTCTGCTTTTAACAATGGCAGTATTACACCACCGCTATGAATTATGGTTGTGTCTGTTTAGTTATATAGAACATTTATATTTATGTCTTTTGTTTTTAGATTTCTTTAAGTTTATTTATTACACTATGTAGTGTACAATACTGTAGTTTGTATTAATACAATAATATATTTTAGTATGGAAATAAAAAAGGTTCATGTCACTAGGAAAAAATAAACAACACAGGGCTCATAAAAAAACAGGCCGACTCCGCCATGAAGATTTGTTTTCGTTTACTTTCGGTATTGAAGTGATTTTCCTCTGGAACAAAGAAACATGAACCACTTCCTCCATGAATTATATTGGAACAGGAAACTCTTTGTCTGCATCCATTCTCATGTTGTCTCTTTTCTCTCCTGCTCTCTAAAAATGAAGCTACTGAACTTTTTGAAGCAACTTTTAAACCAACTGTTTGAACGTCTGAATAGCATGAGTGTGCTGTTGTATCGAAGGATGACCCTTAACTATGGGTGACGTCCTCTTGCCAAGCCAAAAGTATTACCTACGTATGTTCTCCATGTTTTTATTTGTGCCAATCCTGTTACTTTGTATATTCATGTCAGAGCCCCGCCCCTTTTTTAAAATGTCACTTCCTCCTTTAACGCCCCTCCTCATGGTCATTAGAAATTAGTTTTTGTTTGTTTGTTTGTTGGTTTTGGATTTTTTTTCTTTGTTTTTCATTATTTTTATCACTCCCCATCTCACAATAAAAGTAAATCAATTACTTGCTGTTGTTTCCGTGATGTCATTTTTCGAATATAGATCTTGAGGCTTCTTTATAGGCTTAGTAACCATGCGAAGTTCACGATACGCCAAGCGCAGTTTGACTATAGAGTGTATGGAAACGGGCAGAGGAGTTCCAAAAAAACACCCTAACATTATTTGGAGGGGTGCCTGAACCAATAAAACAAATGACTGACTCAGCAAAACCAGTAAAAAGCGTGACAAGTTTAGCATTAAAGGAGGCCAATGAATCAAGTTCCCCACCAACCAAAGCCATTTCATAATCACTTCAACCAAGTCACCTGGTACAATAGCTAGTGTAAGCATGTTACACAATATTGTGCTTGGCTCATGATTCAACAAGGAAAACAAATTGCCCACCATTGATGGAAAATTTACAAAATATTTTTGCAATAGATTTCACAATTAATTTGAAGCCATCACGTGTTGTTACGTGTCTTCTGTGCTTTATTAGCAGGTTATGGAGGAGGGCTGTGCAGACACCACTCCCATGATTGCTGATGTGTTTTTGTGTTTTGAATGATCACCACCTGCTGTTCGTTATATATATATATATCACTGTATATATAATGCTCTCTCTCTCTATATATATATATAGAGTAGAGTATATACAATATAACAGTATATAGAGTGTATATACGGATATATATATACAGTATATATATATATATATACACAACCTGAGCCTGAGCACCACGATCGTCCCTGTCCTGTGGAAAACATCATGCCTGGTTCCTGTCCCCAAGAAAACGACACGCAAGCAGCCACAGTGACTACAGACCTGTGGCCTTGACCTCACATGTGATGGAAGTCGCTGGAGAGGCTAGTCCTGAAGCACATCCATGCCACTAGTCCAACCATCACTGGACCCTCTGCAGTTCGCCTACCAGCCCCGCATTGGAGTGGAAGACGGCAATCATCTACCTGCTGCACAGGACTTATTCTCACCTGGAGGAGTCAGGCAGTGTTGTGAGAGTCACATTCTTCAACTTCTCAAACGCTTTGAACACCATAAAGCCTGCCCTGCTTGGGACTAAGCTACTGGACATGCAGGTGGACACTCCACTAGTGGCCTGGATTACTAACTACCTCACAGGTCGGCCACAGTATGTGAGGCTGCAGAGCAACATTTCGGACACAATAGTGAGCAACACGGGAGCACCTCAGGGGACAGTCCGGTCCCCTTCCTGTTCACACTCTACACCTCAGACTTCAGATACAGCTCACAGTCCTGCCACCTGCAGAAGTTTTCGGATGACTCTGCCATTGTGGGCTGTATCAGAAAGGGGCAGGAATCTGAGTACAGGAGTGTGGTGGACAGTTTCGTGGAGTGGTGTGGACTAAATCACCTGCAACTCAACATCTCTAAGACTAAGGAGTTGGTGGTGGATTTCAGGAAGCAACCGACTCACACAAACCGGTCAGCATCAGGCGGACCGAGGTGGACACCTGGGTGTTCACATAGACAATAAAATGGACTGGTCTAAAAACACAGAGGCCCTGTACAAGAAAGGTCAGAGTCGCCTGTATTTCCTACAGAGACTCAGATCTTTCAATGTCTGCAAAAACCATGCTGCAGATGTTCTATCACTCTGTGGTGGCCAGCGTCATCTTCTACGCTGTTGTGTGCTGGGGCAGCAGGGTGAAGGCAGCCGACGCTAACAGACTCAATAAGCTCATCAGGAAAGCGGGTTCTGTCCTGGGAGCGGAATTGGAGTCTTTGGTGGAGGTCTCTGAGAGGAGGATGCTGAGTAAACTACTCAGTATTATGGACAACGCCTCCCATCCCCTGCACGCCACACTGGAGTCATACCAGAGCACCTTCAGCCGTAGACTGAGATTACCGAGGTGCACCGCAAAACACCACAGGAGGTCCTTTCTGCCTGTGGCCATCAAACTCTATAACTCCTCCCCCCTCTGTGGGAAGGACAGTTGAAATACAAGACAATGAACACAGCAATACAATGTGCAATATTACCTCTCAACATCATGTGCACTTTCCTCATTATTACGTGCAATATTAATATTACTGTCCAACATCATGTGCAATCTATCATATAGATTGCACATTGCTATATTATTATTATTATCATGTCTATAAATATTATCTATAACACTACCTCTCATCTCCTCTCATCATCATGTGCAATATTCTTAATGTCATGTCCAATAATATTACACTTCAATTATGCCTTCGGGATTAATACAGTTCTGTTCTATTCTATATATATATATATATATAATATATATATATTTAGAACACTTGGACACTTGATAAGCTTTTGTGTGTTACTATTTGTTCCCTGGTTCACCATTTTACATCCACAAGGTCTTATGTTCATCTAGGATAAGATAAGACAAGAGACAGGCATTTTGTTCATTGATAAATGACACCTCCTTGGAAAAATACTCTCTGTCTCTCCTCCTGTGTGCTCTCTTGGTCCCGGGGCAGGGGGGGGTTGGGAGGCGGGCGGGGAGAGACAGACCCCACCCACTCCGCCTCCACCCCTAAATCAGTCCTCTCCAGTCAGCCTGGCCCGGCCCAAGGTCAGCCCTATCGATCCAGATTGTGTTTCCTACAGGGTTCGACCTCCTCCACACACACACACACCACACACACACACACACACACACACACACACACACACACACACACACACACACACACACACACACACACACACTATATGAAAACACACTTCCCCACCCCCGCATGAATTAATAATGGACCCAACTGGAAATCTATAGTCTGTTGAGGGAGCTGAAAATGATACGACAGCTTATGAACATGCCATGATTTTCCATCTCTCCCAGGAGCTTTAGAAGCTTTTTATTTTTTCTAGAAGGTGCTGTGGTTTCAGAGTTCATTGAGAGGGAGATATTTGCAGGAGAGTCAGAGTCAGGACTGATAAACAGGCAGGTTTGCATCTCTTCTTTAATATGGGTAGGGATTCACACGACCACAATCTACCAGGGACATGGTGATTATACTGTATGCAATATGTATTCGCAGTGTGTGTGTGTGTGTGTGTTTGTTAGAGTGTGTGTGCATGTGTTGGTGATTTTATGAGCTTGTTGTCACCATCATATGTTCACACAAGTGTAATTGTGCACTACACTTGTTGGGGATGCAAGTGGTTAAAGCCTTGTGTGTGTGTGTGTGTGTGTGTGTGTGTGTGTGTGTGTGTGTGTGTGTGTGTGTGTGTGTGTGTGTGTATGTTTGCGTGTGTGTGCTCTCTGAACGTCACGCCATCCACTTCTACCTCCTAGTCATCTCTCTACCTGTCTGTCTGTATGTGTATGTGTATGTGTTTGTGTGTGTGTGTGTGTGTATGTGTTGGGGGCGTGGGCTCATCCAGCATCATCCACCACGATCAGCTGCTCTGCCTCTCACTCCTCTCACACTTCCACGTCAGGATCAAATGCCATCTCCGATCCCAGAATTCTGCCTGTCGACCTGCTTCCTCCTGTCTGCCTCCCTCTCTGTCGTCCGGACCCCCTGCCTGTCGTCCTGTTCCCTGTCCTTCGCTCAATCATCCGCCCCAGTGCCTATATTCCTCTGATACCACCCTGCCTTTATTATATTATTTGTTCATTTATTCAGTAAATCCTATTTTTGTCGTCTACGTTTCCCATCTCCCTGTGTCTGCACCTGGGCCCTATATACATGATTCTGAGATGCTGAAGCTCGATGAACAGGTAGCCTGTAGCCTGCTAACCAAGTGGTTGGGAGGATTTTCTTTGCTTTTTCTTGGCTATCTTTTTTCGACTAGACGGACTTCCAGTCGGATTTAAGACGAAGAGTCAAGGTATCGCCATATGTTCTGCTGGGCTCAGCATTTCAAAGGAAAATTGAAAAGCTATATCTGCTAAGAGGATATGGAGTGCTCTTGCCAATAACGCCGTGGAAACCTGATGAAGTATCATGGCCGCCCTGGGCTCCTGACATGCAGCCAAACCCAGGGGCCGGCGCTCCCCGGGGAAATCTAGAGAAAAGCCCAGAAGGGGGAGGAGGGGATGGGGGAGGGGAGGAGGAGAGGAGGGGAAGGGAGGGGTGGCAGGGGGGGAAAAAAATCTACGCTCAGGAAATAGCAGTCACTTAAATATCATGTTCATTTACTCAACCACTAAATATGGGAACCCTGTGTGTGTGTGTGTGTGTGTGTGTGTGTGTGTGTGTGTGTGTGCGTTTTTCTGTGTGTGTCTTTGTGTGTGTGTGTGTGTGTGTGTGTGTGTGTGTTTGCGTGTGTATGTGTGTGTGTGTGTGCCTGCGTGCATTTCTACGTGTGTGTGTGTATGTCTATGTGCTTGTGTGTGTGTGTGTTTATAAGGGGTAGGTTAATGTGCCACACGGTGTGAGAAATCATCATTCCGGGGTGCAATATTTAAACACATGACTGCAGAAAATTCATGAATGGATGTGTCTGTGTGTCATTGAAGAATGAAAAAAAATGGTATGTGTCCCAATGGTATGTGCGTACAACCTTACCAACTTTCATTGTACTCGCTATGTGATAAATACACAAGTTGCATTGTATTTTAGCTTAGTAGCCAGATAAGGAGGACAGTGTGTGTGTGTGTGTGTCTGTTTCTCTCTCTCTCTCTGTGTGTGTGTGTGTGTGTGTGTGTGTGTGTGTGTGTGTGTGTGTGTGTGTGTGTGTGTGTGTGTGTGTGTGTGTGTGTGTGTGTGTGTGTGTGTGTGTCTGCATGCATTTGTGTGTGTGTGTGTGTGTGTGTGTGTGTGTGTGTGTGTGTGTGTATGTGTGCGTGCATATATGCTTGGGTGTGTGTGTGTAGGTGATTGGATTGTTGCTATGGCTCATGGCTTTCTAGATAATTACCCTTGGACCGATATGTTGCACGAGACGTCAATTGTCATGTCAGAAACTGAGGGGTTCAGTCCTTGTTAAAAGCAAATCCTTCACTCAGTTCCTCTTTGTTGTAATTTCCGAAGTAACATGCACATGCAAACTAGCAAAATTGACCTTCACGTCTAGTTTTATGGAAAACAGACAACTCACAGGTCGGCCACAGTATGTGAGGCTGCAGAGCAACATGTCAGACACAATAGTGAGCAACACAGGAGCACCTCAGGGGACAGTCCTGTCTCCCTTCCTGTTCACACTCTACACCTCAGACTTCAGATACTGGTCATAGTCCTGCCACCTGCAGAAGCTTTCGGATGACTGCCATTGTGGGCTGTATCAGCAAGGGGCAGGAGTCCGAGTACAGGAGAGTGGGGGACAGTTTCGTGGAGTGGTGTGGACTAAATCACCTGCAGCTCAACATCACTAAGACTAAGGAGTTGGTGGTGGATTTCCGGAAGCAACCGACTCACCCGAAACAGCATCAGGGGGACCTAGGTAGACATTGTCGAGGAATACAAGTACCTGGGTGTCCACATAGACAATAACATGGACTGGACTAAAAACACAGAGGCCCTGTACAAGAAAGGTCAGAGTCGCCTGTATTTCCTACGGAGACTCAGATCTTTCAACATCTGCAAAACCATGCTGCAGATGTTCTATCACTCGGTGGTGGCCAGCATCATCTTCCACGCTGCTGTGTGCTGGGGCAGCAGGGTGAAGGCAGCCGACACTAACAGACTCAATAAGCTCATCAGGAAAGCGGGTTCTGTCCTGGGAGTGGAATTGGAGTCTTTGGTGGAGGTCTCAGAGAGGAGGATGCTGAGTAAACTACTCAGTATTATGGACAACGCCTCCCATCCCCTGCATGCCACACTGGAGTCATACCAGAGAACCTTCAGCCATAGACTGAGATTACCGAGGTGCACCACAAAACACTACAGGAGGTCCTTTCTGCCAGTGGCCATCAAACTCTATAACTCCTCCCCCTCTGCGGGAAGGACAGTTGAAATATAAGACAATGAACACAGCAATATCATGTGCAATATTACAACATCATATGCATTTTTCTCAGTATTACGTGCAATATTAACATTAATGCCCAACATCATGTGCAATACTCTCAATATCATGTGCTATATTATCATATTAATATTATTAATATCATGTGAACTATAAATGTTACCTGTAATACTACCTCTTCTACATTACCTTTCACATTATGTGCAATATTCCTAATATTCTTTCGATCATGTGCAATACGTCCTCTTACCATTATTATTATTATTATTATCACCACAGTATTACACCGCTTATCCGGGGCCGGGTCGCGGTGGCAGCCGGCTAAGCAGGGCCCAGGCTTCCTTCCCAGGCTTCCCTTCTCCCCAGCCACACTCTCTAGTACCTCCTGGGGGGTCCTGAGGCGTTCCCAGGCCAGACGAGATATATAATCCCTCCAGAGGGTTCTGGGTCTGACCCGGGGTCTCCTCCCAGTTGGACGTGCCCGGAAAACCTCCAAAGGGAGGCGCCCGGGGGGCATCCTAATCAGATGCCCGAACCATCTCAGCTGACTCCTTTCGATGCGAAGGAGCAGCGGCTCTACTCCGAGCTCCCTCCCAGATGTCTGAGCTCCTCACCCTATCTCTAAGGCTGAGCCCAGCCACCCCGCGGAGGAAAGTCATTCCCGGCCGCTTGTATCCGCGATCTCATTCTTTCGGTCACTACCCAAAGCTCGTGACATAGGTGACGGTTGGAACGTAGATGGACCTGTAAATCGAGAGCTTCGCCTTCCGGCTCAGCTCCCTCTTCACCACACGGACCGCTACAGCGCCCGCATTACTGCACCAATCCGTCTGTCCATCTCCCGCTCCATTTTGCCCTCACTCGTGAACAAGACCCCGAGATACTTGAACTCCTTCGCTTGAGGCAGCAACTCATTCCCAACTCGGAGGGAACACTCCACCGTTTTCCGGCCTCAGACATGGAGGTGCTGACTCTCATCCAGACCGCTTCAACACTCGGCTTGCAAACCGCCCCAGTGCATGCTGGAGGTCATGGTCTGATGTAGCCAACAGAACCACATAATCTGCAAAGAGCAGAGATGCAATTCTAAGGTCCCCAAACCGGACACTCTCCTCACCTCGGCTGCGCCTTGAGATTCTGTCCATGAAGATCACGAACAGAATCGGTGACAAGGGACAACCTTGGCGGAGTCCGACACCCACTGAGAACGTGCTTGACTTTGTGCCGAGAATACGGACGCAGCTTGCACTTTGTTTGTACAAGGACGCGAATGGCACGTACCAACGGCCCCGGTACCCCCATACTCCCGTAGTACCCCCCCACAGGATTCCCCGGGGGACATGGTCATAAGCCTTCTCCAAGTCCACAAAGCACATGTAGACTTGATGGGCAAACTCCCATGCCACCCCCACAACCGTGCAAGGGTAAAGAGCTGGTCCACTGTTCCACGGCCAGGACGGAATCCGCATTGTTCCTCCTGAAGCTGAGGTTCGACAATCGGCCGGAGCCCTCCTTTCCAGCACCTGGAATAAACTTTCCCGGGGAGGCTGAGCAGTGTGATACCCCGATAGTTGGAGCACACCTTCCGGTCCCCTTTTTTGAAAAATGGGGACCACCACCCCGTTTCTGCCATTCCAGAGGTACTGTCCCCAACCTCCACGCTAAATTGACTAGGCGTGTCAGCCACGACAGCCCGACAATGTCCAGAAGCCTTCAGCATCTCAGGGCGAATCCCATCCACGCCTGGCGCCTTGCCACTGAAAATGTTTTTGGACTACTTCAGTGACCTCTATCAGGATATGGGTGAGGCTTCCCCCGAGTCTTCAGACTCTGCCTCTTCCACAGAGGACGTACTGGTCGGGTTCAGGAGCTCCTCAAGTGTTCTTTCCACCGCCCCGACAATATACTCAGTCTGGGTCAGCAGTTCTCCTCCCTGACTAAGCACAGCCTGAGGCCAAGCCCTGCTTTCCCTTCCTGAGTTGCTGGACAGTTTTGCCAGAACTTCCTTTGGAGGCCAACCGAAAAGTCCTGCTCCATGGCTTCCCCCGAACTCCTCCCACACCCGGGTTTTGCTTCAGCGACCACTGAAGCTGCAGTCCCTTTTGGCCATCCCGGTACCCGTCTGCTGTTTCAGGAGACCCTGGGCCAACCAGGCCCGAAAGGCCTCCTTCTTCAGCCCAACGGCTTCCTTCACCGATGGTGTCCACCAACGGTTTCTTGGGTTGCCGCCACAACAGGCACTGACAGCCTTTTGACCACAGCTCCGAGCTGCAGCCTCTACAATGGAGGCTCTGAACATGGCCCCACTCAGGATCCATGTCCCAAACCTACCCCTGGATGCACGAGAAGTTCTTCCGGAGGTGGGAGGTGAAGACCCTACGGACAGGGGGCTTCCACCAGAGGTTCCCAGTTCCACCCTCACTACACGTTTGGGTTTACCAGGTCTGTCTGGCAGCCTCCCGCGCCATCTGATCCAAACTCACCACCAGGTGGTGATCAGTTGACAGCTCTGCTCCTCTCTTCGACCCGAGTGTCCAAAAGATGCGGCCGCAGCATCAAGCTGATACAATTACAAAGTCGATCAGCGACTTTTGGCCTAACTTGTGGACCACCCTATGTTCGAACATGGTTTGTTATGGCAGTCCATGACTAGCACAGTCCAATAACAAAACACCACTCTGGTTCAGATCGGGCAGGGCCGTTCATCCAATCACTCCCCTCCAGGTTTCTCCATCATTGCCCACGTGTGCGTTGAAGTCCCCCAGTAGGAACTATGGAGTCCCCGGATGGAACCCTTTCCAGGATGCCACCCAAGGACTCCAAGAAGGCCGGATACTCTGAGCTGCTGTTTGGTGCGTAGGCACACACAACAGTCAGAGCCTTCCCCCCAGCGACTTGCAGTCGCATGGAGTTGCTTCCTGAAATCCACCACCAACTCCTTAGTCTTAGAGATGTTGAGTTGCAGGTGATTTAGTCCACACCACTCCACGAAACTGTCCACCACACTCCTGTACTCGGACTCCTGCCCCTTTCTGATACAGCCCACAATGGCAGAGTCATCCGAAAACTTCTGCAGGTGGCAGGACTGTGAGCTGTATCTGAAGTCTGAGGTGTAGAGTGAACAGGAAGGGAGACAGGACTGTCCCCTGAGGTGCTCCCGTGTTGCTCACTATAGTGTCCGACATGTTGCTCTGCAGCCTCACATACTGTGGCCGACCTGTGAGGTAGTTAGTAATCCAGGCCACTAGTGGAGCGTCCACCTGCATGTCCAGTAGCTTAGTCCCAAGCAGGGCAGGCTTTATGGTGTTGAAAGCGCTTGAGAAGTCGAAGAATGTGACTCTCACAACGCTGCCTGCCTCCTCCAGGTGAGAATAAGCCCTGTGCAGCAGGTAGATGATGGCGTCTTCCACTCCAATACGGGGCTGGTAGGCGAACTGCAGAGGGTCCAGTGATGGTTCGACTAGTGCACGGATGTGCTTCAGGACTAGCCTCTCCAGCGACTTCATCATATGTGAGGTCAAGGCCACCGGTCTGTAGTCACTGTGGCTGCTTGCGTGTCTTTTCTTGGGGACAGGAACCAGGCATGATGTTTTCCACAGGACAGGGACGATCGTGGTGCTCAGGCTCAGGTTGTGTATATATATATATATATACTGTATATATATACCGTATATACACTCTATATACTGTATATTGTATATACTCTACTCTATATATATATATAGAGAGAGAGAGCATTATATATACAGTGTATATATATATATATACGAACAGCAGGTGGTGATCATTCAAAACACAAAAACACATCAAGCAATCATGGGAGTGTGTCTGCACAGCCCTCCTCCATAACCTGCTAATAAAGCACAGAAGACACGTAACACAACGTGATGGCTTCAAATTAATTGTGAAATCTATTGCAAAAATATTTTGTAAATTTTCCATCAATGGTGGGCAATTTGTTTTCTTGTTGAATCATGAGCCAAGCACAATATTGTGTAACATGCTTACACTAGCTATTGTACCAGGTGACTTGGTTGAAGTGATTATGAAATGGCTTTGGTTTGGGTTTTTTTTCTTCATGAGAATTTCAACAGAATTGCTGCATGTTCTTCATAGAAATAAAACATTTGTATTCGATAAAATAGCGTTGTTCTGTTGCATTTATTTATATAGGCCTAGCATTAAATTAGTATTAAAAGGCACTTCCGGTTTCTACGGGAATCCCGGGATTTCCCGGGAAGGGGCTCTATAATCCCGGGATTTAAAAAGGGTCAGATTCGGGAATTTTGAGCAACCCTAATCCCCATTCAGAACTCTATAAATCACAGTATCTACCTCCCACAGACAACAGTGCTAGGTCAGATTGCTGAGGTTAACGAGGTGAGACCAGTGAACCAGCCTCCCGGTCAAGGGAGCTCCGAACCAACCCATCAGTCCAGTCCAACTCAAGCCTGTTCAGCTTTCCAGAATCTTGAAAACCTGAGTGGGCAAATTGAGAAACTTGTCAGCACGAATGAAAAATGGTACCCACCTGTGGACTTCTCCCATCTGTCTGCAGATGAAGAAGAAACAATCAAAAATATGTTGTTTGAATCAGATGTTTTTGCCAAGGAAGACAGTGATATCGGCTGCATTCCAAACCTGAAAGTAAAGTTGAAGGATGATACGTGTCCACAGGTGTTAACATTCAAGTCCTTGTATTAAGAGGTGAAATATTATGTACAGAACCTTTTGCACTGTGGCTGGGTAAGGAAATCTACATCCCCTTACTCATCTCCTGTGGTTTGTTATTCCAGAATGTTTGTTGAGCATGTGAAAGACAAGGCAAGTTTTGTGTAGGATGAGAGAACATGGTATCAAACTTAAGCCAAAAAAATGTGCTTTTCAAACGTCAAGCAATATATATTGGTTGTATGGTGTCTGGTGAGGGAGTTCAGGAGGATCGCAAAGACCTGGAGGCTGTGTTGCAGCTGAAAGAGAGGGGGCCCAAGACTGTTGGGCTTTGGGCAGTGCTCTAGCCACAGCAGGGAGGTAAACTACGGGTCATAGGTTATGAGTCCAGAACATTGTCTCTGGCCCAAAATACCATCTACACTCTGGGAAGCTAGAGTTTCTAGCTCTCAAGTGGGCGGTCTGTGACAAGTTCTGAGACTATCTCTAATATGCACCCCCGTTCACTGTCTACACCGACAATAACCCGCTGACCAACATCTTGAGCACAGCCAGACTAAATGCAGTTGGTCGCTGCTGGGTTGTGGAGATGGCAGACTTTCATTTTGACATTAAATACCAACCAGGGAAAATGAATCCTGATGCAGACATGCTGTCACGTTATCCTCTCAAGCTGCATGACAACATGTGCAAGTACACCGAAGCTATGGGTCCAGATGTCATCTTCGCTATCTGGTATTTAGGCCTCAAAAAGAGAGGATGGAACCACAATGAGAGAGACAAAAGGCAAATGGGACAAGAGACAAGGAGACTAGTTCATGAATGGAACAAGCTTAAACTGGACAGAGGAATCTTGTATAGACAGGTTGGGCAATGGAAAAAGTTGGTTCTTCCATGTAAACTCAAACCAGTAGTGTTGAAGAACTTACATAATGATATGAGGCATGTTGGGGCTGATAAAGTGGTCCATCTTGCCAGAGAGCCGGTTCTATTGTTCATGGCAGTTTTGAGGTTGAAGGCGATGTAGATCAGGCAGTGGCGCCCTTGTATCAAGCAAGAAGCAACCGAGTTTCCGGAGAGAGCACCCATAGGGTTCAATCACCACAAGCGCACCATTTGATGCTTGTCTCGGTTGACTATCTCCACCTTCGAGGCTAGAAAAAGGCGGGTATTGAATATATAACCGTTCTGGTAAAAACCATTGACCCGTTTCACTCAGGCTACCCCCCAAAACAAAAGTCAGGCAAGGACCCTGCAGCTTGGAAAATGATATCATCCAATCATCTCCCTCACGTTGGTACGCTGGGGAAGAACCTGCACCCATGATCAAGGGCGCGGACGGTTGGCAAAATACCCTATTCCAGGGCGACCCAATACCACCCCCAGGGAAACCCGGGTTGAGAGAATGAACGCGCACTCTCCTACCACATTCTCCCGTACTCTGAAAGAGGAGAAAAAGAATTCGAAAATTCGAAAAGAAAGCGAGCTAACTCACATCGTCCATGCATAACAATTGTACGAGACATGAAGCCATGGGAATACTCACCATTTTTCTCCATTATGGAAGATGCCCCACACTTGCGGATTGACCTTCTCTTTGATCTGAAACCAGAACAGAGACACAGACAAGACAAGCCTTTGCACAGAACTGGGCGAACAAGGATGGTAGGAGACCTACAGAATAGCCCTCAGAGAACAGTCAAAAGTACTCAGCAAAAAGGAAAGAAAATACTATGACCAAGGTGTTAAAGGTGCTACGGGAGCTGTCAGGCGACTGAGTGTTTTTAGTTTTTTTTGTTTATAGTTTTTTAATGTACGTCGCCCTACCGTAAGTCTTTCTGTACACCTTTTCGCATCTCGCCTACGTAGTATTACTGTACCTAATATTACTGAAAAACAACAATTTAGTATTCATCCCAGGTTCCTCCCCTTTCCCCTCTACATGAGTTATACTATGGTTCTTAAATTTGGAGAGACATACTTACCGCTTTAACGTTGCTTACCCTTTTTTTAGTTGAGTGGCCACTCTTTTGTGTGACCTGCGCCGGAACAACCACCCCACGACCGAAGCAGTTGTCTGGTCCCTTTCCAATCCTGTTCGTGACGCCAAATATGTCGTTCCAGTGAACTCTGAACAGGTGGTTCTTGAGTCTCTTATTTCACAACTGCCGGTGCCAGAACAGAGAAGAGGGTTGGGACCAGTCATCGAGCCTGAAGTTGTTGAGGCTGAGCACACTGAGCTGGGGCATGGGGTCTGACTAATAGATAGAAAGATAAGATTAAAATAGGAGATAAAACTTACTGATCCGATGGAAATTCTTGTGCCAGAAGTTGCCATAGCAATAGAAAATAATAAACAAGAGAAATAAAACAATAGAATAATACAATAAAATACTAATTCACAATTCTAAAGTAGTCTAAGCCTTAAAAGGAATTATAAAAATACAAAAATATAGATACTTCGGTCAGCAAAAAACGTTGGCTATTGTATTGCACATGAGAAATATTGTACGTGACGATGAAAGATATATTACAAGTAGGGCTGTCAAACGATTAAAATTATTAATCGCGATTAATCGCATTTTGTGTAGTTAATCGCAATTAATCGCGATTAATCCCAAGTTTTTTTATTGGCTCAAAACTTGAATGATTTGTCCAAGTGAAAAGCAGTGTATTGTGTTGTAGCCATATGAAAGGAAAATATAGCCCTAAGCAGCATCCAAATGTATTTTTTATTACAATAAAAAAAATCCAATATAAAACCAAAAATATTTGTAGCCACTGCCAGGGCAATAACATTTTCATAATCTTATCTAGTTAATTCGGGGGTGCTCCGAATTAAACGGAGCCCCCCCCCACATCAGAACCGCGAATTAACGGACCCTCCCCCCCCCATCAGAACCGTGAATTAACGGACCCTCCCCCCCCCCCATCAGAACCGTGAATTAACGGACCCTCCCCCCCATCAGAACCGTGAATAACGGACCCTCCCCCCCATCAGAACCGTGAATTAACGGACCCTCCCCCCATCAGAACCGCGAATTAACGGACCCTCCCCCCCCATCAGAACCGCGAATTAACGGACCCTCCCCCCCCATCAGAACCGCAAATTAACGGACCCCCCCCCCATCAGAACCGTGAATTAACGGACCCCCCCCCATCAGAACCGCGAATTAACGGACCCCCCCCCCATCAGAACTGCGAATTAACGGACCCCCCCCCCATCAGAACCGCGAATTAACGGACCCCTCCCCCCCCATCAGAACCGAATTAAGAAGGGGGGGAAAACATAAGAAAAAGAAAGGAAAAATAAATGGAGAAAAGAATAGAAAGAAAAAGGAAACAAAGAAAAATAGGAAAGGTATAGGAATATCAGAACAGCGAGAAGCCCCCCCCATCAGACGAATTAACGGACCCCCCCCCACCCAGAGGCGTTTGTGGCGTTAACGCGTTAATAACGCGTTAACTTTGACAGCCCTAATTACAAGATAATAATTGAAGGGTAATAATAATAACGGTGAGACATAGTATTGCACATGATGTTAATATTTCACTATAATGATGAAAGGTAATGTAGCATGGTAATATAGCAAGGATAATATTGAGAAGAAGTATTGCACATGACATTAAGAATATTGCACATGATGATGAGAGTAGATGAGAGGTAATGTAAGGTAATATTTTGAGGTAACATGATATTTGCATGATATGAGATTATTGCACATGATGTTAATAATATTGCACATGATATTGAGAGTATTGCACATGATGTTGAAAGGTAATATTGCACCTGGTATTGTAGTCAGTGTTCAGTGTCATATATTTCAACTGTCCTTCCCGCAGCAGGGGTAGGAGTTATAGAGCTTGATGGCCACAGGGAGAAAGGACCTCCGGTGGCGTTTTGTGGTGCACCTCGGTTGTCTCATTTCATGGCTGAAGATGCTCTGGTATGACTTCAATGTGGCATGGAGGAGATGAGAGGCATTGTCCATTCTCCGCTCCGAGACCCCCACCAAAGACTCCAGTTCCATTCCCAGGACAGCACCACTTTCCTGATGAGCTTATTGAGTCTGTTAGCACCAGCTGCCTTCGCCCTGCTTCCCCAGCACACAACAGCGTAGAAGATGATGCTTGCCACCACCGAACTGTAGCATGGTTTTGCAGACATTGAAAGATCTGAGTCTCCACAGAAAATAGAGGCGACTCTGACCTTTCTTGTACAGGGCCTCTGTGTTTTTAGTCCAGTCCATCTTATTGTCTATGTGGACGCCCAGGTACTTGTATTCCTTAACAATGTCCACCTCGGTCCCCCTGATGCTGACTGGTTCCGGGTGGGTTGGTTGCTTCCTGAAATCCACCAACAACTCCTTAGTCTTTGCGATGTTGAGTTGCAGGTGATTTAGTCCACACCACTCCACGAAACTGTCCATCACACTCCTGTACTCAGACTCCTGTCCCTTGCTGATACAGCTGATACAGCCCACAGCAAAAACTTCTGCAGGTGGCAGGACTGTGAGCAGTATCTGAAGTCTGAGGTGTAGAGTGTGAACAGGAAGGGAGACAGGACTGTCCCCTGAGGTGCTCCCGTGTTGCTCACTATTGTGCCCGACATGTTGCTCTGCAGCCTCACATACTGTGGCCGACCCGTGAGGTAGTTGGTCATCCAGGCCACTAGTGGAGCGTCCACCTGCATGTACAGTAGCTTAGTCCCAAGCAGGGCAGGCTTTATGGTGTTGAAATAGCTTGAGAAGTAAATAAATGTGACTCTCACAGCGCTGCCTGCCTCCTCCAGGTGAGTATAAGCCCTGTGCAGCAGAAAGATGATGGCGTCTTCCACTCCAATGCGTGGCTGGTAGGCAAACTGGAGGGGATCTAGTGATTTGGTGGTTGGTGGTTTGGTGGTTTGACTACTGCCCGGATGTGGAGGGAGGGAGAGGGGAGAGGAGAGGGGAGGAGAGTGGGGAGAGAGGGGGTGGAGTCACAGGAGAAGCTGAGGGGAGGGTGGACAGGAGGCACGTCATCAAACCTGTTAAAGAACAGATTTAGCTCATTGGCCTCATCCAGGTTTCCCTCCCTCCCCTGGATGGGCTTTGCTCCATGGCCAGTGATGGTTCTCATGCCACTCCACACCTCCCTGAGGTTCTTCTGCTGGAGCTTCCTCTCAAGCTTTCTTCTGTAGCACTTCTTCCCCTCTGTGAGCTTTTCCCTCAGTTCTCTCTGCACCTTCTTCATCTCCACCTTGTCTCCACTCCTGAAGGCCGCCTTGTTCCTGTTCAGTGATGCCTTGATGTCCTTAGTCACCCAGAGTTTGTTGTTGGGGAAGCAGTGCACAGTCTTGGTCAGGATCACACAGTCTGTACAGAAATTTACATAGTCCGTTATGCAGCCTGTGAGTCCATCGATGTCCTGCCCATGTGCATTACAGTGAACATCCCAGTCTGACAAATGTTTGGAGGTGGGTAGGGTCAGTTCCGCTGAAAGCCTTGTAGGCCAGTAACAGTGTCTTAACCTGAATCTAATCTGAGCCATTGGAGGTCGCAGAAGAGGGGGGTTACATGGGAGAATTTTGGTAAATTGAACAGGCACGCGGTACGTACATGGTAAAGAACTGTAGCGCACCCAATGTGTTCTTTCCATGGTCCTTCTTTATCAATACACCAGAAGCGCCGAACCCCATTGTAGTTTCCGGTAGTGCTTCAAAATAACAGTCCTCATTTATCACATTACTTTCTACAGTCCTACATTAAAGTGTCTTTCAATATAAACAAAAATAACGTGCCTAACGTTATAGTTGTTTTAAATATTAAATAAACGTCAAATACGGCTCCAGCAAAAACCTTGTGTGAATGTGTTTTTGTTAATTACTCCATGGCCCTACCAACAACCTCTGTATCTTTCTTTCTCTCATCCTGCCCACACACACACACACACACACACACACACGTATACTCTCTTGTGTTCCTCTGTCACTAGCGCCAGGCACTAAGCTTTGCGCAGTTTCATGCTGTTCTTTCTGTCCATGCTTTCCTTTCCCAGTTACCACATGGAGACCAGAGTTCTGCTGAAAATACACCAAAGAAACCACAGCTCCCCCACACACACACGCACACACAGAGCAAACAAGCATTTCCAGGTATGGCTGGCCCTCCTAGACTACTGGGACAACACAGAGCAGCTCTCAATCATGACTAGCAAAACAACTGCAGGCTCCAAGGAATTCAATTAAATGCTCAGCTCTTTGAAACCCTACCACCCGAGCGCCTGCACACACATGGCCACGCACACATATGGCCATGCACACACACACTCACACTCACACACACACACACACGCACACCCACACACACACACACACACACACACACACACACACACACACACACACACACACACACACACGCAAGCCCCCCCAACAGATTTGTCAACTCTGAAATGCTTTGCTCCTCTTACGGACACCTATTACAGGGAATCATGTGCTAGCACACACACACACACACACACACACACACACACACACACACACACACACACACACACACACACACACACACACACACACACACACACACACACACACACACACACACACACACACACACACACACACACACACACACACACACACACACGTATGTGCCCCTCTCCTTGCAGTAGTGTGTGCCCTGTGTAATCCCATTGTCTTGTCCTCCTGGTCGCGAGAAGCAGCAGGCAACCGGCTACTATATTCTAACCTCCTGACATACATGCCTCTGTTCACCCATCTGTATTAGCAGGTCCTGTCTGGGCTCCTGTTGAACACAGTGTTTTGCTCCCTCTTAAGCCATCAGCTCTCAGCAGCCTGAATGCATTTAGATCAGCAGTCATGATATGTTTTAGCAGCATTTTCCTTCCTATGTTGTTGGGAGGAGGAGCTATAGATCCCCACCCGCAACTGCTGTTATTGATGAGAGCAACGTCACCACCACCTTCAACCTCGCCTGATCCCACTGGGAGCTGGGTGTGTGCATGTGCGTGTGTGTGTGTGTGTGTGTGTGTGAATCCTCGTATTGCAATTGCCTATATGCGATACGCTCCGTCCATAATGTGCCGTATCCAACATGGCTCAGACACAACCTGCAACTCTCTCTCCCCTGCTTTGTTTCAACACAGTCAGATCTTAATATAACAGAATACAATATATCCATATTTATCTTCAACACCTTCCCAGCACAGCTGTGGCTTGACTGAACAGGTGATCAAGCTAAAACATTGATGTATTGGGGAGGAAACTATGTGAGAAACAGTGTGAGTCTGTTCAGAAACACAAAATGAAAGAGAGAAATAAAGTTGCAACAAGTTACTTGTCACAATGCCACGTGAATTGGCTTTATTCGGGCTCTGACTGAGAGGGACAGACAGCAGGTGCTAAGGTATTTATTCCTCCAAAAATAACAAAAAATCACCCAAGGCATTAACAGGGAACTGAAATGTATCATCGGGTCAGTTTTCCCGGGTTTATGGAGTCAGTCTCATGTTGGATGGTGTATCTCCGTCTGTACCCAGCCTCTAACTGTGGAGAGAGCAAACACCTGTCAATATATGCTTTACTAGTCATGCTCATCCCCTACTGCTGCATCAATCCAAGGAATCCCCCTGTTTCACCAGCCGACGCTAAAGCACGCCCCCCTTCATACCACAAAAGTTGATATTTTCTGTTCCGTTTACACCATCAGCAGCTAGAGATAAAACAATGTAAACAGCCGTTGGTAAGCATATGTGTGTGTGTGTGTGTGCGTGTGTGTGTGTGTATGTAATGTGAAACTATAGGATAGAAAATCCATCCAGTTTCTATAACCCCGCCCCCCATTCATCCATCTTCCCCAGCCGCTATCCACCAGTCCAACATCACCCCACCCATGACCTTTTGGCCCTCTACATGGGGGGGGGGGTTGTCTGTGTGTGTGTGTGTGTGTATGTGGTGAGTTTAACGTTCCCTGGTGCTACGCTACGCTAAGAGGTCCTAGTGGAACTCTTTGTGGAGGACAAGTTAGTGAGGAGAAGGTCCGAGTGCTGAGCATCCTAGTGGAACTCTTGGTGGAGGGCAGATATATCACGGGGGGATTCTGAGATGCTGCAGTCCAGCTTGAAGGCGAGCGTTGTGATTGTGTTTGATGGAGAGAGAGAGAGAGAGAGAGAGAGAGAGAGAGAGAGAGAGAGAGAGAGAGAGAGATGATGATGATGATGATGATCTGTTAGGGGGAAACATCTCCCATCTCACTGCATGAGTCTGTGACTGTAACCCAACCATCCCTCCAGAGATGTAGTGATGCATACTGCCCCAACACACACACACACACAACACACACACACACACACACACACACACACACACACACACACACACACACACAACACACACACACACACACACACACACACACACACACACACACACACACCTTTGTAAGAGGAGCATCTCTCTCTCTCCTCTGTGCCAGATGGCTCCAGATTGACAAATCAATTAGGCCTCCATTCCTCACCAGTGGAGGAGGGGTTGGGGGGGGGGGGGTGTGGGGAGGGGGGGGTATTAGATGAGAGGGTTGAAAAGGGGTCTGGCCTCCAAACCTGTTCACTCTTACCCCTCCTCCTCCTCCACGCCTCCTCTTCCTCCACCACCACCCTGGGTAACTGGGTCAGCACTCCGCCCTGCCTGCCCAACCTGCCTTAATCACCACTGATCCTGCAGGGGCTTTGCTTTGCTTGTGTGTGTGTGGGATGGGTCAGGGTCTAAGATGCAGGGTAGGTGAGTTATTCGCCTGCCTCTAGTGGCATAATGGGCACACTGCAGGGAAGACTGATGATGAAGATACAATAAAAGTTTAAAATGAAATTTAAATGAAACATTTTCACTGGATTTTTCAGTTGAAGATATGATATGATAACACCAATGTGAGGATAACCATTCCCTCTATTCCCTCATCTATTACATCCCTATTTTTAAATGAAACATATAGGCCATATAGTAAGACTTCAATCCAATGAATCAGACTTTATTTGCATAGCACTTTTTCATCCAAAAAAATCTTAACACAAAGTGCTCACAAAATAAACTATCACCGCCCCCATCTTCCCCTCCCATCCCCCCCCCCCCCCCCCCCCCCCCCCACACACAAACACACACGCACACACACAACGCACACAGAGCCAAGAAAAATACCGTCCAATTAATAAAACACGAACTGAGGAAACGCCATCATAAATCTATATTGAGCGAAACAGCAAGTCTCAGCAGTAGATTAAAAAAGTAATATAAGTTAAACAGGTAAAAAGAAAGGTAAAATGTACAAGATAAGTAATAAAATACTAAAGGAGAGTAGATGTATTGTAAAACCAAAAATAAAAGCTAGGGTCTAAATAGTAAACGAAAGGCCTAAAAGTGCAAAATAAAACAATAAAATACTAAAAGAGACTAGATTTACGAAAGTGAGTAAAACCAAATATAAAAGGTAGGGTATTAAATAGAGAATAATACAAATAAATAAATAGATCGATAAATAACATTCTAAATTAAATAAAATAAAATAGAAAATTCAATTAAAAGCCAGACTAAAAGGTGGTCTTGAGTTTGCTTTAAAAAATATCAACATTCTGTGCTGCCTCAGGTCTTCAGGAAAGGTGTTCCAGAGATGTGGACCGTAATAATAAAAGGATGCCTCACCGTGGCTTTTTGTTCTGACTTTAGGATAATTAAAAGGTCACCACAGATGAACTGAGGTTCTAGAGGGTTCATAGGCTCAAAGCAAATATGATAATAGGTACTGTAGGACCAAGACCATTAAGAGATTTATAAACAAATAAAAGTATGTTAAAATCAATTCTGAAGCAGCCAGGTAGCCACTGCAAGGTTTTAAAATTGGTGGAAACCTTATCTCTATCTATCCACATGAGGGTTTTTGAGTGAACATTATCTCTATCGATCCACGTTAGGGATAAAGTGTGAACCTTATCTCTATCTCTCTATTAGGGATATAGAGTGAACCTTATCTCTATCTATCTATTAGGGATATAGTGTGAACCTTATCTCTATCTATCTATTAGAGATATAGTGTGAACCTTATCTCTATCTATCTATTAGGGATATAGTGTGAACCTTATCTCTATCTCTCTATTAGGGATATAGAGTGAACCTTATTTATATCTCTCTATTAGGGATATAGAGTGAAGGGCGAGGTTGTTCTCTTGGCACCACTGTGCCAGTGATCCAACCTCCTCCCTGTAGGCTGTCTCGTCGTCGTCGGCAATCAGACCCAACACTGTCCGTGTTGGCTTGAGGGGGAATGTACACAGCAGTCACGGTTACTGCTGTAAACTCCCGCGGTAGCCAGAATGGTCGGCACATAAGCATCAGGTACTCCAGGTCTGGGGAACAGAAAGACTTGAGGGTCTGCACATGACTCTGGTTGCACCAAGATCTGTTTATCATGAGACATACCCCCCCTCCACGATCTTTACCAGAGAGTCTTTGTTCTGTCCGCGCGGTGGACGGAAAATCCTGTCGGCTCGATGGCTGAGTCGGCAACCCCCTCCGACATCCATGTCTCCATCAGGCAGATTATGCAGTTGTCGTTAGTTTCCCGGTGGAATTGTATACGAGCCTGTAGCTTGCATAACTTATTGTCCAGAGACTGTACATTAGCCAGTAGAATGGTGGGTAGTCAAGGTCGATTGGCATGACGTCTCAGCCTGACTAGCACGCCGGCTCGCTTCCCTCTCCGTCGGCGACGCTTGCGTGTGATTGCGCCTAAGATGGACGAAGATAGTCCAGCCACGACTCCGGGCAGGACGTCCGAGTCGAAAGACTTGAAAAACTCCGGTAGGCGGCGAGCGACTGTCGTTCTAATCTCCAGAAGTGTACAACTGTCGTAAGTGAACTTGCTGCTAACTTCCTGTGCAAGGATAGTCGCAATTAAAAGAATAAATAACAAAAAACTGCGTCGGCGTACGAGAGCTCGCAACACAGCAGCCATCACGTACGGCGCCATTTTTAAACATCAGTCCGGTCTCGCAGCGGCGACTGCTCCCGTGCAGAGGGCATCACCTGACCAGGAACCCCACCTCGCCACCCCGGCCCTTTTCGATGGGACATTCGCCCTCTGCCGGTAGTTCCTGATGCAGTGCGAGTATCTGTTTGAGCTACAACCCAGCATGTACTCTGCCGCCCGCATAGCCTACATGGCCAACCTGACCATGGGGAGGGCTCGCCGGTGGGTCATGGCAGGACGTGAGGGCGCAGCGGCATATATGCAGGACTAACCGGCGTTCGTGGCGGAGTTCTGGACGGTATTTGACCACGACATCCACGGTCAGGACACGGCCGCAGCCCTCTCCGCGCTCCAGCAGGGGTCGAGTTCAGTAGCGGATTACGCGACGGAGTTCCGCATACTTGCAGCCCGTTGCAAGTGGAACGAGTCCACGCGTTCAGACGTGGTCTGGGGGAGGCCATGAAGGACTTCCTCATCATCCCTCCGGCCCCCCACGTCATCTGCGCGGCCATGTGGTGGCCCCGCCCCCCCTGGCCACTACAAAATGTAACGAAGATAGTTATTTTTTTTCTTCATGAGAATTTAAACAGAATTGCTGCATGTTCTTCATAGAAATAAAACATTTGTATTCGATAAAATATCGTTGTTCTGTTGCATTTATTTATATAGGCCTAGCATTAAATTAGTATTAAAAGGCACTTCCGGTTTCTACGGGAATCCCGGGATTTCCCGGGAAGGGACTCTATAATCCCGGGATTTAAAAAAGGTCAGATTCGGGAATTTTGAGCAACCCTAATCCCCATTCAGAACTCTATAAATCACAGTATCTACCTCCCACAGACAACAGTGCTAGGTCAGATTGCTGAGGTTAACGAGGTGAGACCAGTGAACCAGCCTCCCGGTCAAGGGAGCTCCGAACCAACCCATCAGTCCAGTCCAACTCAAGCCTGTTCAGCTTTCCAGAATCTTGAAAACCTGAGTGGGCAAATTGAGAAACTTGTCAGCACGAATGAAAAATGGTACCCACCTGTGGACTTCTCCCATCTGTCTGCAGATGAAGAAGAAACAATCAAAAATATGTTGTTTGAATCAGATGTTTTTGCCAAGGAAGACAGTGATATCGGCTGCATTCCAAACCTGAAAGTAAAGTTGAAGGATGATACGTGTCCACAGGTGTTAACATTCAAGTCCTTGTATTAAGAGGTGAAATATTATGTACAGAACCTTTTGCACTGTGGCTGGGTAAGGAAATCTACATCCCCTTACTCATCTCCTGTGGTTTGTTATTCCAGAATGTTTGTTGAGCATGTGAAAGACAAGGCAAGTTTTGTGTAGGATGAGAGAACATGGTATCAAACTTAAGCCAAAAAAATGTGCTTTTCAAACGTCAAGCAATATATATTGGTTGTATGGTGTCTGGTGAGGGAGTTCAGGAGGATCGCAAAGACCTGGAGGCTGTGTTGCAGCTGAAAGAGAGGGGGCCCAAGACTGTTGGGCTTTGGGCAGTGCTCTAGCCACAGCAGGGAGGTAAACTACGGGTCATAGGTTATGAGTCCAGAACATTGTCTCTGGCCCAAAATACCATCTACACTCTGGGAAGCTAGAGTTTCTAGCTCTCAAGTGGGCGGTCTGTGACAAGTTCTGAGACTATCTCTAATATGCACCCCCGTTCACTGTCTACACCGACAATAACCCGCTGACCAACATCTTGAGCACAGCCAGACTAAATGCAGTTGGTCGCTGCTGGGTTGTGGAGATGGCAGACTTTCATTTTGACATTAAATACCAACCAGGGAAAATGAATCCTGATGCAGACATGCTGTCACGTTATCCTCTCAAGCTGCATGACAACATGTGCAAGTACACCGAAGCTATGGGTCCAGATGTCATCTTCGCTATCTGGTATTTAGGCCTCAAAAAGAGAGGATGGAACCACAATGAGAGAGACAAAAGGCAAATGGGACAAGAGACAAGGAGACTAGTTCATGAATGGAACAAGCTTAAACTGGACAGAGGAATCTTGTATAGACAGGTTGGGCAATGGAAAAAGTTGGTTCTTCCATGTAAACTCAAACCAGTAGTGTTGAAGAACTTACATAATGATATGAGGCATGTTGGGGCTGATAAAGTGGTCCATCTTGCCAGAGAGCGGTTCTATTGTCATGCAGTGTGAGGTTGAAGGCGATGTGATCAGGCAGTGCGCCTGTATCAAGCAGAAGCAACCGAGTTTTCCGGAGAAAGCACCCATGGGTTCAATCACCACAAGCGCACCGTTTGAGCTTGTCTCGGTTGACTATCTCCACCTCGAGGCTAGAAAAGGCGGGTATGAATATATACTCGTTCTGGTAAACCATTTGACCCGTTTCACTCAGGCATACCCCACAAAAAATAAGTCAGGCAAGACTGCAGCTGAAATGATATATCAATCATTCCTCACTTTGGTTACGCTGAGAACCTGCACCATGATCAAGGGCGGGAGGTTGAAAATACCCTATTCCAGCGACCCAATACCACCCCCAGGGAAACCCGGTTGAGAGATTGAACCGCACTCTCCTACACATTCTCCGTACTCTGAAAGAGGAGAAAAAGAATTCGAAAATTCGAAAAGAAAGCGAGCTAACTCACATCGTCCATGCATACAATTGTACGAGACATGAAGCCATGGGATACTCACCATTTTTTCTCCATTATGGAAGAGCCCCACACTTGCGGATTGACCTTCTCTTTGATCTGAAACCAGAACAGGAGACACAGACAAGACAAGCCTTTGCACAGAACTGGGCGAACAAGATGTAGGAGACCTACAGAATAGCCTCAGAGAACAGTCAAAAGTACTCAGCAAAAGGAAAGAAAATACTATGACCAAGGTGTTAAAGGTGCTACGGAGCTGTCAGGCGACTGAGTGTTTTTAGTTTTTTTGTTATAGTTTTTTAATGTACGTCGCCTACCGTAGTCTTTCTGTACACCTTTTCGCATCTCGCCTACGTAGTATTACTGTACCTAATATTACTGAAAAACAACAATTTAGTATTCATCCCAGGTTTCCCCTTTCCCCCTCTTACATGAGTTATACTATGGTTCTTAAATTTGGAGAGACATACTTACCGCTTTAACGTTGCTTACCCTTTTTTTAGTTGAGTGGCCACTCTTTTGTGTGACCTGCGCCGGAACACCACCCCACGACGAAGCAGTTGTCTGGTCCCTTTCCAATCCTGTTCGTGACGCCAAATATGTCGTCCAGTGAACTCTGAACAGGTGGTTCTTGAGTCTCTTATTTCACAACTGCGGTGCCAGAACAGAGAAGAGTTGGGACCAGTCATCGAGCTGAAGTTGTTGAGCTGAGCACCTGAGCTGGGGCATGGGGTCTGACTAAGATAAGATAAGATAAGATAAGATAAGATAAAACTTTACTGATCCCGAAGGAAATTCTTGTGCCAGAAGTTGCATAGCAATAGAATAATAAACAAGAGAAATAAACAATAGAATAATACAAATGAAATAACTAATTCACAAATTTAAAGTAAGTCTAAGCCTAAGAGGAATATAAAAATACAAAAATATAGATACTCGGTCAGCAAAAAACGTTGGCTATTGTATTGCACATGAGAAATATTGTACGTGACGATGAAAGATATATTACAAGTAGGGCTGTCAAACGATTAAAATTATTAATCGCGATTAATCGCATTTTGTGTAGTTAATCGCAATTAATCGCGATTAATCCCAAGTTTTTTATTGGCTCAAACTTGAATGATTTGTCCAAGTGAAAAGCAGTGTATTGTGTTGTAGCCATATGAAAGGAAAATATAGCCCTAAGCAGCATCCAAATGTATTTTTTATTACAATAAAAAAAATCCAATATAAAAAACAATAAAAAAAAAAAAAAAACAATTAAAAAAAAAAAATAAAAAAAAAATAAAAAAAAAAAAAAAAAAAAAAAAAAAAATAAAAAAATAAAAAAAAAAAAAAAAAAAAAAAAAAATAAAAAAAAAAAAAAAAAAAAAAAAAAAATAAATAAAAAAAAATATAAGCAGCATCCAAATGTATTTTTTATTACAATAAAAATATCCAATATAAAACCAAAAATATTTGTAGCCACTGCCAGGGCAATAACATTTTCAGTCTTATCTAGTTAATTGGGGGGTGCTCCGAATTAACGGAGCCCCCCCCCCATCAGAACCGCGAATTAACGGACCCTCCCCCCCATCAGAACCGCGAATTAACGGACCCTCCCCCCCCATCAGAACCGCGAATTAACGGACCCTCCCCCCCATCAGACCGCGAATTAACGGACCCCCCCCATCAGAACCGTGAATTAACGGACCCCCCCATCAGAACCGCGAATTAACGGACCCCCCCCCCCATCAGAACCGCGAATTAACGGATCCCCCCCCATCAGAACCGCGAATTAACGGACCCCCCTCCATCAGAACCGCAAATTAACGGACCCCCCCCCCATCAGAACCGCAAATTAACGGACCCTCCCCTCCATCAGAACGCAAATTAACGGACCCCCCCCCATCAGAACCGTGAATTAACGGACCCCTCCCCCCCATCAGAACCGAATTAACGGACCCCCCCCCCCATCAGAACCACGAAAAGGATCCCCCCCCCATCAAATGGAGAAAAGAATAGAAAGAAAAAGGAAACAAAGAAAAATAGGAAAGGTATAGGACCCCCCCCTATCAGAACCGCAAATTAACGGATCCCCCCCATCAGAACCACGAATTAACGGACCCCCCCCCACCCAGAGGCGTTTGTGGCGTTAACGCGTTAATAACGCGTTAACTTTGACAGCCCTAATTACAAGATAATAATTGAAGGGTAATAATAATAATGGTGAGTAGTATTGCACATGATATTAAGAATATTGCACATAATGATGAAAGGTAATGTAGCATGGTAATATTGCAAGGATAATATTGAGAAGAAGTATTGCACATGACATTAAGAATATTGCACATGATGATGAGAGTAGATGAGAGGTAATGTAAGGTAATATTTTGAGGTAACATGATATTAATAATATTGCACATGATATTGAGAGTATTGCACATGATGTTGAAAGGTAATATTGCACATGATATTGAGAGTATTGCACATGATGTTGAAAGGTAATATTGCACCTGGTATTGTAGTCAGTGTTCAGTGTCATATATTTCAACTGTCCTTCCCGCAGCAGGGGTAGGAGTTATAGAGCTTGATGGCCACAGGGAGAAAGGACCTCCGGTGGCGTTTTGTGGTGCACCTCGGTTGTCTCATTTCATGGCTGAAGATGCTCTGGTATGACTTCAATGTGGCATGGAGGAGATGAGAGGCATTGTCCATTCTCCGCTCCGAGACCCCCACCAAAGACTCCAGTTCCATTCCCAGGACAGCACCACTTTCCTGATGAGCTTATTGAGTCTGTTAGCGTCGGCTGCCTTCACCCTGCTGCCCCAGCACACAACAGCGTAGAAGATGACGCTGGCCACCACAGAGTGATAGAACATCTGCAGCATGGTCCTGCAGACGTTGAAAGATCTGAGTCTCCGTAGGAAATACAGGCGACTCTGACCTTTCTTGAACAGGGCCTCTGTGTTTTTGGTCCAGTCCATTTTATTGTCTATGTGGTACACCCAGGTACTTATATTCCTCGACAATGTCCACCTCGGTCCCCCTGATGCTGACCGGTTTCGGGTGAGTCGGTTGCTTCCTGAAATCCACCACCAACTCCTTTGTCTTAGAGATGTTGAGTTGCAGGTGATTTAGTCCACACCACTCCACGAAACTGTCCATCACACTCCTGTACTCGGACTCCTGCCCCTTCCTGATACATCCGAAAACTTCTGCAGGTGGCAGGACCGTGAGCTGTATCTGAAGTCTGAGGTGTAGAGTGTGAACAGGAAGGGAGACAGGACTGTCCCCTGAGGTGCTCCCGTGTTGCTCACTATAGTGTCCGACATGTTGCTCTGCAGCCTCACATACTGTGGCCGACCTGTGAGGTAGTTGGTAATCCAGGCCACTAGTGGAGCGTCCACCTGCATGTCCAGTAGCTTAGTCCCAAGCAGGGCAGGCTTTATGGTGTTGAAAGCGCTTGAGAAGTCGAAGAATGTGACTCTCACAACGCTGCCTGCCTCCTCCAGGTGAGAATAAGCCCTGTGCAGCAGAAAGATGATGGCGTCTTCCACTCCAATGCGGGGCTGGTAGGCAAACTGGAGGGGATCTAGTGATTTGGTGGTTGGTGGTTTGGTGGTTTGACTACTGCCCGGATGTGGAGGGAGGGAGAGGGGAGAGGAGAGGGGAGGAGAGTGGGGAGAGAGGGGGTGGAGTCACAGGAGAAGCTGAGGGGAGGGTGGAGAGGAGCCACATCATCAAACCTGTTGAAGAACAGGTTTAACTCGTTGGCCTCATCCAGGTTTCCCTCCCTCCCCTGGATGGTCTTTGCTCCATGGCCAGTGATGGTTCTCATGTCACTCCACACCTCCCTGAGGTTCTTCTGTTGAGCTTCCTCTCAAGCTTTCTTCTGTAGCACTTCTTCCCCTCTGTGAGCTTTTCCCTCAGTTCTCTCTGCACCTTCTTCATCTCCACCTTGTCTCCACTCCTGAAGGCCGCCTTCTTCCTGTTCAGTGATGCCTTGATGTCCTTAGTCACCCAGGGTTTGTTGTTGGGGAAGCAGTGCACAGTCTTGGTCAGGATCACACAGTCTGTACAGAAATTTACATAGTCCGTTATGCAGCCTGTGAGTCCATCGATGTCCTGCCATGTGCATTACAGTGACATCCCAGTCTGACAAATGTTTGGAGTGGGTAGGGTCAGTTCCGCTGAAAGCCTTGTAGGCCAGTAACAGTGTCTTAACCTGAATCTAATCTGAGCCATTGGAGGTCGCAGAAGAGGGGGGTTACATGGGAGAATTTTGGTAAATTGAACAGGCACGCGGTACGTACATGGTAAAGGAACTGTAGCGCACCCAATGTGTTCTTTCCATGGTCCTTCTTTATCAATACACCAGAAGCGCCGAACCCCATTGTAGTTTCCGGTAGTGCTTCAAAATACAGTCCTCATTTATCACATTACTTTCTACAGTCCTACATTAAAGTGTCTTTCAATATAAACAAAATAACGTGCCTAACGTTATAGTTGTTTTAAATATTAAATAAACGTCAAATACGGCTCCAGCAAAAACCTTGTGTGAATGTGTTTTTGTTAATTACTCCATGGCCCTACCAACAACCTCTGTATCTTTCTTTCTCTCATCCTGCCCACACACACACACACGACACACACACACACACGTATACTCTCTTGTGTTCCTCTGTCACTAGCGCCAGGCACTAAGCTTTGCGCAGTTTTCATGCTGTCTTTCTGTCCATGCTTTCCTTTCCCAGTTACCACATGGAGACCAGAGTTCTGCTGAAAATACACCAAAGAAACCACAGCTCCCCCACACACACACGCACACACACAGAGCAAAACAAGCATTTCCAGGTATGGCTGGCCCTCCTAGACTACTGGGACAACACAGAGGCAGCTCTCAATCATGACTAGCAAAACAACTGCAGCTCAAGGAATGTCAATTAAATGCTCAGCTCTTTGAAACCCTACACCCGAGCGCCTGCACACACATGGCCACGCACACATATGGCCATGCACACACACACTCACACTCACACACACACACACACGCCACACCCACACACACACACACACACACACACACACACACACACACACACACACACACACACACACACACGCAAGCCCCCAACAGATTTGTCAACTCTGAAATGCTTTGCTCCTCTTACGGACACCTATTACAGGGAATCATGTGCTAGCACACAACACACACACACACACACACACACACACACACACACACACACACACCACACACACACACACACACAACACACACACACACACACACACACACACAACACACACACACACAACACACATCACGTATGTGCCCCCTCTCCTTGCAGTAGTGTGTGCCCTGTGTAATCCCATTGTCTTGTCCTCCTGGTCGCGAGAAGCAGCAGGCAACCGGCTACTATATTCTAACCTCCTGACATACATGCCTCTGTTCACCCATCTGTATTAGCAGGTCCTGTCTGGGCTCCTGTTGAACACAGTGTTTTGCTCCCTCTTAAGCCATCAGCTCTCAGCAGCCTGAATGCATTTAGATCAGCAGTCATGATATGTTTTAGCAGCATTTTCCTTCCTATGTTGTTGGGAGGAGGAGCTATAGATCCCCACCCGCAACTGCTGTTATTGATGAGAGCAACGTCACCACCACCTTCAACCTCGCCTGATCCCACTGGGAGCTGTGTGTGTGCATGTGCGTGTGTGTGTGTGTGTGTGTGTGTGTGAATCCTCGTATTGCAATTGCCTATATGCGATACGCTCCGTCCATAATGTGCCGTATCCAACATGGCTCAGACACAACCTGCAACTCTCTCTCCCCTGCTTTGTTTCAACACAGTCAGATCTTAATATAACAGAATACAATATATCCATATTTATCTTCAACACCTTCCCAGCACAGCTGTGGCTTGACTGAACGGGTGATCAAGCTAAAACATTGATGTATTGGGGAGGAAACTATGTGAGAAACAGTGTGAGTCTGTTCAGAAACACAAAATGAAAGAGAGAAATAAAGTTGCAACAAGTTACTTGTCACAATGCCACGTGAATTGGCTTTATTCGGGCTCTGACTGAGAGGGACAGACAGCAGGTGCTAAGGTATTTATTCCTCCAAAAATAACTAAAAATCACCCAAGCATTAACAGGGAACTGAAATGTATCATCGGGTCAGTTTTCCCGGGTTTATGGAGTCAGTCTCATGTTGGATGGTGTATCTCCGTCTGTACCCAGCCTCTCACTGTGGAGAGAGCAAACACCTGTCAATATATGCTTTACTAGTCATGCTCATCCCCTACTGCTGCATCAATCCAAGGAATCCCCCTGTTTCACCAGCCGACGCTAAAGCACGCCCCCTTCATACCACAAAAGTTGATATTTTCTGTTCCGTTTACACCATCAGCAGCTAGAGATAAAACAATGTAAAACAGCCGTTGGTAAGCATATACGTGTGTGTGTGTGTGCGTGTGTGTGTGTGTGTATGTAATGTGAAACTATAGGATAGAAAATCCATCCAGTTTCTATAACCCCGCCCCCCATTCATCCATCTTCCCCAGCCGCTATCCACCAGTCCAACATCACCCCACCCATGACCTTTTGGCCCTCTACATGGGGGGGGGGGTTGTCTGTGTGTGTGTGTGTGTGTGTATGTGATGAGTTTAACGTTCCCTGGTGCTACGCTACGCTAAGAGGTCCTAGTGGAACTCTTTGTGGAGGACAAGTTAGTGAGGAGAAGGTCCGAGTGCTGAGCATCCTAGTGGAACTCTTGGTGGAGGGCAGATATATCACGGGGGGATTCTGAGATGCTGCAGTCCAGCTTGAAGGCGAGCGTTGTGATTGTGTTTGATGGAGAGAGAGAGAGAGAGAGAGAGAGAGAGAGAGAGAGAGAGAGAGAGAGAGAGAGAGATGATGATGATGATGATGATCTGTTAGGGGGAAACATCTCCCATCTCACTGCATGAGTCTGTGACTGTAACCCAACCATCCCTCCAGAGATGTAGTGATGCATACTGCCCCAACACACACACAACACACACACACACACACACACACACACACACACACACACACACACACACACACACACACACACACACACACACACACACACACACACACACACACACACACACACACACACACCTTTGTAAGAGGAGCATCTCTCTCTCTCCTCTGTGCCAGATGGCTCCAGATTGACAAATCAATTAGGCTCCATCTCCTCACCAGTGGAGGGAGGGGTTGGGGGGGGGGGGGGTGTGGGAGGGGGGGTATTAGATGAGAGGGTTGAAAAGGGGTCTGGCCTCCAAACCTGTTCACTCTACCCCTCCTCCTCCTCCACGTCCTCCTCTTCCTCCACCACCACCCTGGGGTACTGGGTCAGCCACTCCGCCCTGCCTGCCCAACCTGCCTTAATCACCACTGATCCTGCAGGGGCTTTGCTTTGCTTGTGTGTGTGTGGGATGGGTCAGGGTCTAAGATGCAGGGGTAGGTGAGTTATTCGCTGCCCTCTAGTGGCATAATGGGCACACTGCAGGGAAGACTGATGATGAAGATACAATAAAAGTTTAAATGAAATTTAAATGAAACATTTTCACTGGATTTTTCAGTTGAAGATATGATATGATAACACCAATGTGAGGATAACCATTCCCTCTATTCCCTCATCTATTACATCCCTATTTTTTAAATGAAACATATAGGGCCATATAGTAAGAACTTCAATCAATGAATCAGACTTTATTTGCATAGCACTTTTCATCCAAAAAAATCTAACACAAAGTGCTTCACACAATAAAACTATCACCCGCCCCCCATCTCCCCTCCCCATCCCCCCCCCCCCCCCCCCCCCCCCCACACACACACACACGCACACACACACGCACACAGAGCAAGAAAATACCTTCCAATTAATAAAAACACGAACTGAGGAAACGCCATCATAAATCTATATTGAGGAAACAGCAAGTCTCAGCAGTAGATAAAAAGTAATATAAGTTAAACAGGTAAAAAGAAAGGTAAAATGTACAAGATAAAGTAATAAAATACTAAAGGAGAGTAGATGTATTGTAAAACCAAAAATAAAAGCTAGGGTCTAAATAGTAAACGAAAGGCTAAAAGTGCAAAATAAAACAATAAAATACTAAAAGAGACTAGATTTACGAAAGTGAGTAAAACCAAATATAAAAGGTAGGGTATTAAATAGAGAATAATACAAATAAATAAATAGATCGATAAATAACATTCTAAATTAAAATAAAATAAAATAGAAAATTCAATTAAAAGCCAGACTAAAAAGGTGGGTCTTGAGTTTGCTTTAAAAAATATCAACATTCTGTGCTGCCCTCAGGTCTTCAGGAAAGGTGTTCCAGAGATGTGGACCGTAATAATAAAAGGATGCCTCACCGTGGCTTTTTGTTCTGACTTTAGGATAATTAAAAGGTCACCACCAGATGAACTGAGGGTTCTAGAGGGTTCATAGGCTCAAAGCAAATATGATAAATAGGTACTGTAGGACCAAGACCATTAAGAGATTTATAAACAAATAAAAGTATGTTAAAATCAATTCTGAAGCAGCCAGGTAGCCACTGCAAGGTTTTAAAATTGGTGGAAACCTTATCTCTATCTATCCACATGAGGGTTTTCGAGTGAACATTATCTCTATCGATCCACGTTAGGGATAAAGTGTGAACCTTATCTCTATCTCTCTATTAGGGATATAGAGTGAACCTTATCTCTGTCTATCTATTAGGGATATAGTGTGAACCGTATCTCTATCTATCTATTAGAGATATAGTGTGAACCTTATCTCTATCTCTCTATTAGGGATATAGAGTGAACCTTATCTCTATCTCTCTATTAGGGATATAGAGTGAACCTTATTTATATCTCTCTATTAGGGATATAGAGTGAAGGGCGAGGTTGTTCTCTTGGCACCACTGTGCCAGTGATCCAACCTCCTCCCTGTAGGCTGTCTCGTCGTCGTCGGCAATCAGTCCCAACACTGTCGTGTCGTCAGCAAACTTGATGAAGACGTTGGAGCTGTGCATAGCCATGCAGTCGTGGGTGTACAGGGAGTAGAGGAGAGGGCTCAACACGCATCCCTGAGGGGCTCCCGTGTTGAGGGTCAGTGGCTTTGAGGTGGTGCTGCCCATCCTCACCACCTGGCAGCGGCCTGACAGGAAGTCCAGTATCCAGCTGCACATGGTCGGGTGCAGGCCTAGACCCCTGAGCTTGGTGTCGAGCTTGGCAGGAACTATTGTGTTGAACGCTGAGCTGAAGTCCACAAACAGCATTCGCACACAACAGTTCTTCCCCTCCAGGTGAGAGAGGGCGGTGTGAAGTGCCATGGCAATTGCGTCGTCGGTGGATCTGTTTTGACGGCACGCAAATTGCCATGGGTCCAGTGTGGCAGGCAACATGGAACAAATGAAGTCCTTGACCAACCTCTCGAAGCATTGACTGACAATCGAGTTGAGGGCTACGGGTCTCCAGTCATTCAGGCAGGTTACCTTGGGGTGTTTCGGGACAGGCACAATGATGGACATCTTGAAGCCCTCGGGAACAACAGCCTGGGACAGGGACAGGTTGAAGATGTCTGTGAAGACTCCTGCCAACTGGTCTGCGCATGCTTTGAGGACGCGCCCCGGGATGTGGTCGGGGCCCGCCGCCTTCCGGATGTCCATCCGCTTGAAGGCTCTGCGCACGTCAGCCTCTGAGATGTTCAGCAGGCTGGCCTCCTCAGGCAGCGCTGACTTCGGCGGGCTGCCGTTCACGTCGAACCGAGCAAAGAAGGTGTTTAGCTCGCCTGGGAGGGAGGTAGAGGAGTTCTCTACACCGCTGGTTCTCCCTCTGAAGTCCGTGATTGTCACGGACACCCCTCACGTCGTGGCTCTTGAATTTGTCCTCCACCCTGTTCTTGTACTCCCGCTTGGCAGAACTGATGGTCTTGCGGAGGTCGTAGCGGTCTCTCGTATATTCCACCATATTCCGGCATTAATCCATGGTTTCTGGTTGGGATAAATCCGAACCGACTGAGTAGGAACAACGTCATCTATGCATTTCTTGATGAACCCGGTGACTGAGGACGTGTACTCGCTGATGTTATTGTCCGACGCGACACGGAACATATCCCAGTCAGCGTGATCAAAACAATCCTGCAGCATAGACTCCAATTGGTCCGACCAGCATTGGACCTCCTTCACAGCGATTGGTTGCTGCTTCAGTCTCTGCCTGTCAGCGGGGAGTAGTTGGATCGAGCGGTGGTCCGATTTGCCAAACGGTGGGCGGAGGAGGGCCTTGTAGCCGTCCTGGAAGGGGGTGTAGCAGTGGTCGAGCATCCGCTCGCCCCGTGTGTTGCTTCTTATGTGTTGGTAGAACTTCGGGAGATCTTTCTTCAAATTTGCCTTATTGAAGTCCCCCGCCACAATGAAAGCAGCCTCAGGGTGTGCCGACTCCTGTTCGCTGATAGCCCCATAAAGTTCCTTCAACGCTATGTCCGTGTTGGCTTGAGGGGGAATGTACACAGCAGTCACGGTTACTGCTGTAAACTCCCGCGGTAGCCAGAATGGTTGGCACATAAGCATCAGGTACGCCAGGTCTGGGGAACAGAAAGACTTGAGGGTATGCACATGACGTTGGTTGCACCAATATCTGTTTATCATGAGACATACCCCCCCTCCACGATCTTTACCAGAGAGTCTTTCTTCTGTCCGCGCGGTGGACAGAAAATCCTGTCGGCTCGATGGCTGAGTCGGCAACCCCCTCCGACATCCATGTCTCATCAGGCAGATTATGCAGTTGTCCTTTGTTTCCATGAAGGACGCGCTGTCCGGGAGGGAGAGCTCCACTACCCTGAACCAGCTCATCTCCCAGTCCATCGCCCTCGATGAGCATCACTGGGAACACCAGCGGGAGAGGGCGCACCTGCAGCAGGGTTCCACCAGGCTGCCCTCCTCTCAATCGTCCAGTCTGGCCCGTCCCGTCTCAGTCGCCTCCAGATCCCAGAACCCCACCGGTGAGGAGCCCATGCAACTGGGACGGGCCCGTATCACCCCCACAGAACGTGAGCACTGGAGACGGCACGGTTTGTGCATGTACTGCGCCAGCTCCGCACACACCGTCGCCTCCTGTCCGGCTGCGCCTTCCGGAGCGTACCACCCCGGGACGCCAAAGGGAGGAGACACGTCCGCACAGGGATACCGGGTTAGTCGACTCATTAATCCCCTTGCTCTGTCTAACGCCACCAGGTTTACAGCCCACTCTCGCCTGGGCAGGGCCAGAGACTCACCCGTACGCCGGTCCTCATCAACTCCGGGGCCGACGAGAGCTTCGTTGATCGCCGGTACGTCACAAGAGGCGCGTTCTCCCTGCTTTCCCCCCCCCCCCCCCCCCTCCTCTGGAGAAGCCTCTCTCCACCTTTGCATTGGACGGCCAGTCTGCTGGAGAACCGACGCATTCAGCTGGAGTACCACCTGCCACACCCGTTGCCTCCGGGGCGCCCAGACACCCCCCCGGGTCGAACGCTCCAGCCCTACACCCCCCGACCTATCCACTATCCCTCCGGAATACCACGATTTTAGGAGAGGCTTTTAGTAAGGAGCGCGCCCCGTTCCTCTCCTCCACACCGGCCCTATGACTGCGCCATCGAGCTCCGTCCTGACGCTCCCCTCCCGGCCAGTCGTCTATATAATCTTTCCATGCCGGAGAAGGCGGTGATGGACAGCTACCTGCAGGAATGCTTGGCTGAGGGACTCATCTGACCATCCCAATCCCCGGTGGCAGCGGGGTTCTTCTTTGTGAAGAAGAAGGATGGGGACCTGAGGCCATGCATAGACTACAGGTTGCTGAACAACATAACCATCAAGAACAAGTATCCTCACCCCCTTATGAGTTCCAACTTTGAACCCCTCATCGGGGCGACCATTTTCACAAAGTTGGACCTCCGAAGCGCATACCACCTTGTGCGTATCCGAGAGGGGGATGAGTAGAAGGGCCTTCGGGACCCCCCGGGGGCATTACGAGTATCTCACGATGCCTTTCGGCCTCACCAACGCCCCTGCCGTCTTTCAGGTGCTGATGAATGACGTGCTCAGGGACATGTTGGATGTATTTGTGGTCCTCTACCTTGACGACATCCTGGTGTTCTCCAGGAGCGCTGAGGAGCACGTTCGCATGGTCATCCAGTGCCTCCTGGAGAACCGTTTGTTTCTCAAGGTAGAGAAATGCATCTTCCACTCCCCATCCGTGGAGTTCCTGGAGCTCATTGTGCAGGGAGGACTAACCCGACCAGACCCCCGCAAGATCAGGACAGTGGTCGAGTGGCCCCAGCCCTCGACTCGTAAGCAGCTGCAAAGCTTCCTCGGCTTTGCCAACTTTTACCGCCGGGTCATCAGGAACTACAGCCGAGTAGCTGCCCCCCTTACTCACCTCACCTCCACGCTGCGTCCCTACCTCTGGACGCCAGTGGCCAGCACCGCCTTCGCTGTGCTCAAGGAGCGTTTTACCACCGCCCCGGTTGTCCTCCACCCAGACCCCTCCCGGCAGTTCGTAGTAGAGGTGGATGCTTCGGAGACTGGCATCGGCGCAGTACTCTCCCAGCAGTCAGCGGAGGACCAGAAGCTGCATCCCTGCGCCTTCTTCTCCCCCCGGTTCTCCCCGGCCGAGGAGAATTATGACATCGGCAACCGGGAGCTGCTGGCGGTGATGGCGGCCTTTGAGGAATGGCGCCACTGGTTGGAGAGGGCGGAGCGCACCACTCTGGTCTGGTCGGACCACAGGAATCTGACGTTCATCCGCGTGGTGAGATGCCTCAACTCCCGCCAGGCACGTTGGGCTCAGTTCCTGGGGAGGTTCGGGTTCACCCTCACGTTCCGACCCGGGTCTCGGAACACGAAGGCGGACGCCCTATCCCGCCTCCACGAGCCTGAGAGGAGCCCCCAGGAGCCTGAGCCCATCCTCCCTGCATCATGCGTCTTTGGGGCGGTCACCATGGACATCCGACAGGCTCAACGCACCAAGCCCGACTCGGTCCGGTCCCGGGTGCTCCAGTGGGGTCATGCGAGCAGGGTGGCGGGTCATCCAGGAGTCCACCGCACACACTCCTTCCTGGCCCGGCGGTTCTGGTGGCCGTCCCTGGGGGCTGACGTCCGGGAGTTTGTCGCGGCCTGTCCCGTCTGCTCCCGCAGCAAGGCTTCACATCAACCCCCAGCTGGACGACTGCGCCCTCTCCCGGTTCCCAGCCGTCCATGGTCCCACATCGCCTTGGACTTTGTGACCGGTCTTCCTCCCTCCCGAGGGAACACCGGCATTCTCACAGTGGTGGAACGATTCTCCAAGGCGGTGCATCTGGTGGCGCTTCCAAAGCTTCCATCCTCGGCAGAGACGGCTGAGCTCCTCACTCAGCAAGTGTACCGTCTCCACGGGCTCCAGAGCGATATAGTGTCGGCGGGCCTTCTGCAAGGGAATCGGCGCTACCATCAGCCTCTCCTCAGGGTACCATCCGCAGACGAACAGCCAGGCTGAGTGCGCCAACCAGAACCTGGAGTCCGCTCTGCGCTGAGTCTCAGCTCTCCACCCCACCTCCTGGAGCGGGGACCTGCCCTGGGTTGAGTACTCCATCAACGCCTTGACCTGCACTGCCACCGGCAGGTCTCCGTTCGAGGCCTCCCTGGGATACCAGCCTCCGCTGTTCTCTCTCCAGGAGTCGGAGGTCTCTGTCCCCTCGGTCCAGGACCACCTCTGACGGTGTCGCCGGGTGTGGAGGGAGGTCCACACCGCCCTGCTCCGCGCCAACGAGCCGTGGGGCAAATTGCCGCCGCACTCCTGCTCCGGTATACCTGCCTGGTCAGCAGGTATATCTCTCCACGGCTATGTCGGCCCCTTCAGGATTGACCACGTCCTGAACCAGGCAACGGTGCGTCTCAGGCTTCCCGCCTCCCTGTGGGTCCACCCGGTGTTCCACGTCTCCAGGGTCAAACCGGTCTCCTCAAGCCCTCTCATGCCCGCTGCCTCGGCCCCTCCACCGCCTCAGTTGGTCAACGGCCATCCCCAGTGGACGGTGCGGCGGCTACTGAGGGTGCGGCGTCGGGGTTTCCAGTACCTGGCAGACTGGGAGGGGTATGGCCCGGAGGAACGTAGTTGGATCTCCCGTCAACTCATTATGGAATCATCCCGACGACCCCAGTCGGCTCCCCTCGGGGGTCCTGTTACGGCTCGCCCGTCCTCGCCTCCACGTCCGTTCCTTTCCCCTCCCGCTACACGCCCTTCGCACTCCTCTGCGCGCCGCCTTGGACCGGGCATACGGCGTTCTGACTCTCCGGAGTTCCCCCCGGCTACCAGGCGCTCACATTCCCCATCCCCCGCTGGCCCTGTCTGAAATTCCCGTCACGTCGGCGCAGGCGCAACGGCGGAGCGACGATGACGATGTGTGACTCTCCGCACCGGCGCCCCATTCCCAATCACCGCACCTGCCTCTGATCGGCAATCACCGCTCGCCCTACAAGAACCCCTGGCCTGCACTCCACTCAGCCCCAGATCTTTCCCTAAGCTACAGGTGGTAACGTATCTCCCGTATCATACACTGTAGTAGTTATCTCTCGCCAACTTAACTTCTCGCAGTTGTTGTGCCAAGCCCTTTTTGCCTCACCCAGGATCTCTATCCCTCACCCCCCTTCTCCTTCTCATCCCTCCAGAATCCCGGACCTCCCTGCTGAGTTCGAGCCAACCCGCAGAGCCCTTCCTCCCCAGATCCCATTATTTATGTGGCATTCTTTGTGGCAAATCCTCTGTTGAATTAAACCGCCCTTTGGGCTTGAACCTCAACCTACGCCTCCTCCATTTGCTGTGCGCCTGGGTCTCACCTCAACACCCCCCCCAACACCCCCCCCCTAACACCTTATCTCTATCTACAGTATCTATTAGGGATATAGTGTGAACCTTATCTTTATCTATTAGGGATATCAATCAATCAGGTCGTCCACAGACGGGCCTCCCATCTTTGTCTCCAGTCATCCCGGTCCTTCATACACATGGCGATCTCTCCAGTAGTTTCCACGTCCGCATCCTTCTTCAATATATCCACGAATGTTTTTGTGGAACCACCCCGCGACCTGCTTCCTCGCCATGGGGATGGCTCCCATAGCACCAGCTTGCTGGCCGGAAGCTTGCGGTGTCTGTGACAGTGACCAGCCAGCCTCATTCTCCTTGCTGTTATCTTCCCACTCACCCTTGAACTCCCTACGTACAGATCTGCGATACTAACGTGCACATTCCGACTGACGTTTAGTGCTGCACGCAACATTCTTGTGTAGCTCCCGTCCAGAGACTTCTGCAGGGCGTTCTTTAGGGTCCAGCATTCACTGCCATATAGGAGAACGGCCTCTACGGTCACGTCGAAGAAGTGGAGCTTGGTTTCGCGGGGGAGGTTAGATTTCCACATGCTGGTCATGCCGTTCAGAGCCTTCCATGCGAGCGCTTTCCTCAATTTTAGGTCCTGCTCTGTCGAGTTGACCCATGAGCCCAGGTATTTGAAGTCCTTAACCTCCTTCAGAGCATTACCTCCAGTTGTCATCAGGGGCAGATGGTCCGTTGTGTTGTAGGCAATGACCTCGGTTTTCTTGGCATTCAGCCCAAGACCCACCTTGGCACATTCCTTTTCCACTCTGGTCAGGAGATCTTGTGCTTGCTTCACTTGGTTAGATATCAGGCTGATGTCATCAGATCCTCCTCCCTCCCTTGCATAGCCTGCCTTAGCGCGTAATCCAGGACTATTATGAAGAGGATATAGTGTGAACCTTATCTCTATCTATTATGGATATAGTGTGAACCATATCTCTATCTACAGTATCTATTAGGGATATAGTGTGAACTTTATCTCTATCTATTATGGATATAGTGTGAACCATATCTCTATTTCTCTATTAGGGATATAGTGTGAACCTTATCTCTATCTACAGTATCTATTAGGGATATAGTGTGAACCTTATCTCTATTTCTCTATTAGGGATATAGTGTGAACCTTATCTCTATCTATTAGGGATGTAGTGTGAACCTTATCTCTATCTACAGTATCTATTAGGTATATAGTGTGAACCTTATCTCTATCTCTCTATTAGGGATATAGTGTGAACCTTATCTCTATCTCTCTATTAGGTATATAGCGTGAACCTTATCTCTATCTATCTATTAGAGGTATAGTGTGAACCTTATCTCTATCTCTCTATTAGGGATATAGTGTGAACCTTATCTCTATCTCTCTATTAGGTATATAGCGTGAACCTTATCTCTATCTATCTATTAGAGGTATAGTGTGAACCTTATCTCTATCCACAGTATCTATTAGGTATATAGCGTGAACCTTATCTCTATCTATCTATTAGAGGTATAGTGTGAACCTTATCTCTATCTCTCTATTAGGGATATAGTGTGAACCTTATCTCTATCTCTCTATTAGGTATATAGCGTGAACCTTATCTCTATCTATCTATTAGAGGTATAGTGTGAACCTTATCTCTATCTCTCTATTAGGGATATAGTGTGAACCTTATCTCTATCTCTCTATTAGGTATATAGCGTGAACCTTATCTCTATCTATCTATTAGAGGTATAGTGTGAACCTTATCTCTATCCACAGTATCTATTAGGTATATAGCGTGAACCTTATCTCTATCTATCTATTAGAGGTATAGTGTGAACCTTATCTCTATCTCTCTATTAGGTATATAGCGTGAACCTTATCTCTATCTCTCTATTAGGTATATAGCGTGAACCTTATCTCTATCTATCTATTAGAGGTATAGTGTGAACCTTATCTCTATCTCTCTATTAGGTATATAGCGTGAACCTTATCTCTATCTCTCTATTAGGGATATAGTGTGAACCTTATCTCTATCTATTAGGGATGTAGTATGAACCATATCTCTATCCACAGTATCTATTAGGTATATAGTGTGAACCTTATCTCTATCTCTCTATTAGGGATATAGTGTGAACCTTATCTCTATCTATATATTATGGATATAGAGTGAACCTTATCTCTATCTCTCTATTAGGTATATAGCGTGAACCTTATCTCTATCTATATATTAGGGATATAGAGTGAACCTTATCTCTATCTCTCTATTAGGTATATAGCGTGAACCTTATCTCTATCTATATATTAGGGATATAGAGTGAACCTTATCTCTATCCAGAGTATCTATTAGGGATAAAGTGTGAAACACGTCTGCAGTCATTGATGCTCCCTGTGTCTCAGTCTTCTGAATCAATGAGCTTCTGAGATTCAAAAGTAGATGGGGAGATCAGAGTGTAGGCAACAAGGAGTGAAAGTAAACAAACATTGTTCATTTGTGCATCATACTACCCACATTAAAATGATCTAAAGATGGTTGAAAAGCGGGGTGGCATGATGTCAACGTGGCAGAGACGTGTTTTATTGTGCCAGTGTTTGCAACATGTCACAGGGTGCCCCGGGGTGCCCTGCTGCGTTCGCACTGCTTCCTGCATACCCTGCCTCCGTTTACACATCTGACTGTGGCGGTGAGTGTGGAGGGAGACTCTGATACCCCCCGGGAGAGATTAGTGCTGACAGCATAACAAATAAGAATTATACCACCCCCTCCTCCTCCTCCTTCGCCTCTTCGACAAATTCAAATGTAAAGTACAGCTTTAACTGCGCCAAGGACGGATCAACATAATATATGATCGACCCACTTTGCGGCGCACTCCGTTGGCAGTGATGCAAAAGTGATTTATGCCCGTAAAAAATCTGCAGGCTAATTAAGTGAGACGTTGGCGAAGGGAGAAAATGCAATGAGCTGCTGAAAGCAATGGCCAAGTCTGTGTTGTCCCGGGCACCCCCCCTGAAAACCCAAAACCCTGTGGAACAAAACGGTAGAAGAAACTTCTACGTGAGCGTGCATTGGAGAGGAGATGGTGTAGTGTAGTGGCCACCGTGCTCCACCCACAGCCAGGAGGCTAGCCTACCGGCTGCCATCCCAGGTGTCTGCAGCGTGCCCATCTTTCAGAATCCCTACCTGCTCCTTAAAAGCATTATGCTAAATGATGAAATTGTAAATAGTTTCAATCAATATCTGTAAATTGTCTGACAGTGGCCAGTAATCAAAATCGGTCATGCGTGAGGCAACGGCCAGTTTTTTATCACATCTTGTTTGTTGATTAGTTTTTAGTTTTTGTTCCCGAAGAACCCGGCCATTAGCAGTAACCCCGGGCCTCTGGTCCCTACGGTCAGACAGCTGTGTTGAAACAGCTCCGGACAAGACCTGCTAATTAGTACCTCGGCAGGAGCGGAGGAGGTGGTGGAGAGGGGGGCGGGATTACAGGTCTGTTAGCTAACAGATTCTGAAGCCAACAGTGTTAATGAGGCAGAGTGGAAAAAAAGAGCCGTCCCATTTTTACATTAATCACAAACCTTGTTCTCCTGCCTTATTGTCAGTTCTCATCATGAACGACTCACTGCCAACCTCGGGGGCCATAGACGCTGGGCATCTCTCTCTCTCTCTCTCTCTCTCTCTCTCTCTCTCTCTCTCTCTCTCTCTCTCGTGTGTACGACAAGGGAACATGTATATCACTCAGGTAGTATCAGCATCCATTGGACAACATCAACACGAACCACATCGCTTTGAGTGTGATCATTACTTAACAGCTCTTAATACTCATATGCTCTCCAACGCATAATGCCACGGTCTTTACAGTCTGTGTGTGTGTGTGTGTGTGTGTGTGTGTGTGTGTGTGTGTGTGCATCTTTAGCTAACTGGGCACCGGCTCCAGACCGCTGTGATCACTACAACCAGGGAAGTGTAGAAGGGTGGGTATAAAGGGCAGGGATTTATAGGGCCCAAAGTTGTTGCCCTGCGAAAACCACATATGGTTCTGTCTACGGCCTCACACACGTTTTGTTTGTAAACTGTGATTCTGCAACAGTGTAACGCTAACTTCCAAATGGCAAACTATCAGGAGGCAATAAACATATAGTATAAACATAGTGCAGGGAGATGAAGAAGAACAACAACTTTATTAATCCACACTTTTTATGGTCACACAAACACAGCATGCTTGAAGTGGTGGCCGCCAAACACACACACATGCAGGGAGGGCGGCCCGTGGAAATTAAGTCTCTGCTTTTGACCCATCCTGGGTTATGCTGCCCCTCCAGGGGCAGCCAGGAGCAGTGGGCAGCTGTTCTCGTCAGCGCCCGGGGACCATCAGCTCCAGATCTATCGTCCACGTCTTGGTCAGGGACAGGACAGGAGAAGCGATTCTTTGCATGTTTTTAATTGGGGTTCTTACTGTGGAAGGAGACCCCGCTGAGCACGGGGAGAACATGCAAACTCCAAATGACTCCTGACTCATTTATTTCTAAAAGAAAGATGAGCAATAGTTAGTTGATTGTTGTTTATTGTTCAACCTGGTGTTTAAATGATGGAATAATAGGATTACATGTTTCCTTATAGCTGGCTAGTCCTGATGTTGCCACACCTGCAGGCTAATATGCTAGTTATTACAATGAACACATGACATGCACAAGCTAATGAAAACAAATGCAAAATGCGTTTGAAAGATGCATGAGATGTCGCAAGGCATTTAAACATGTGAGTCATGTGACACACCCCTAGGACAATTAGCTTCTCCACTTTTAGTCTATAACCATTATTACCTAAATGATGACAATCACAACCCAGAGCAAACTATCATCTAACAACAAGAGTTATGTAGGCTATTTTGTAACTGCATGTGCACAGCAATCTCAATCTTCTGTCACTCTGTGACCAAAACTTCAAGAACAAATGCAACTTGTTCTAGTTACAACCACAAATTATATCGAAGCTGTCTCAGCTTTGTTGATTTTGTCATCAAAGTTGTCTTTGATTGAATAAAACGACCATAAACGCACAATCCAATGTTATGGCACCATTTTGTTGGGGGCAGAATGGGCAGCAGTAGCTCAGGAGGTAGAGCAGTTGTCTGGCAACCGGAAGGTTGCTGGTTAGATCCCCGGGTCCTCCTAGCTGTGTTGAAGTGTCCCTGAGCAAGACACCTAATCCCAACTGCTCCCGACCAGCTGGCTGTTGCCTTGCATGGTTGACACCGCTGTCGGTGTATGAATAGTATAGTGTGGATGTGAGGCTTTTGATAAAAGTGCTAAATAAATGCAATCCATTTACAGTTTTTACAATCAATGTATCGTAATCAAGAGAGTTTCACTTTCACAGGAAATAGATTGCCCTCGATCAGAACACACAGTCCTTACCAGCACATGAGTGGATGTATGGTGCAATTACGATGGTTTGGCTTTCATTTCTATTCACCTTGACCTTTCAATAGAGGGGTCGAATGTCAAGATTGAACAATGGACTGAACACTTGAACAATTCTCAAGATATCCACCAGTTTGTGTTGGATTTATAGTTTTTATTTGGAGACTGCCGAAACCTACCTCTACTGAAACCTCTTTATCTTTTCACTTGGCATCACATCTTGACCCAGGTACTTGTCAGATATGCATGGCATATAATGATATAGGGCTGTCAGATTAAACAATTAAAGCTTTTTGTTTCTCAGGCATGCATTATTCATTAAGTGTGACATGCTTTTAAAGCACTGTACTGTTGGTTTATGTTTTTGATTGTGAGTTTACAATTATTTAAATGGTACAGTCTACAAAGTAAAGAATAAAGTACAATTCAAGTAATCTTATTGGTCAGTTGTCTTGTATTATGTAGTATAAGTAAGCCTTTCTCAGTATTAGGGGTTAAAACTTATGATGCAATGTTTTTGGATAATGACAAACACATAAAGCAAGCATCCTAATTTTCTAATTATTCTGAAATAATATTCTGAATATTTCAGAATATTTACACTCCAAGGCAAGACCTCATACAAGTACAGTAATCACATGCTTTGCTGACATTTAAAACACTGCTGAGTGCATACAAAAGCACATATCACAATACTTAGAGTATGATTGGTTTAAATGTTGCATTCTGGTTGCCTAATTGTCATCCACAGTACGAGTAATACGTTGGGTTGTGTATTTGCTCAAATATGTGCCTCTTGAATGAAGAGAGTTCTTGTACAGGGCCAAGAATTCAGTATCCCAGGGCAGTCTGTGGTGGGGGTCGATGGAAGCCAATGTGGATCTGCAGCTCTGCTTAAAAAGGCCCCGCAGTAACTGTCTTGGGGTGAATAAATACCTGGTCTGAAGGAGGGCCGTTATCTATCACGGGAGGCTGATGTACTTTTGCCGAGTACATTTACATTTGGCGAGTATTTATTACCGATTTAATGGACTTAATTGTATTACTCAAGGTAGGAGGAGGATGCGGTGAAAGCAAGGGGATATAGACTTGGCATCCTGCAATTACCGTATGTAAATCCCGGCCCGGGATGTTGAGCCAGGGCTATTTAAAATGCATTGGATTTCCATGGAAAATGATCCAGTCCTCCCGCCTCAACCTCGTTAAAAACGGGCAACGGAACCGAGGACATTGGGAACACTTACACGCCGACTTAGAGAGCAGACATGCATGCGAGAACACATCCTTGTTTGCTGTGTGTTGGACTTGTGACAGCACATGTACTGAAAAGCGATGGCTTTGAATTAAGTGGCCCTGGCTGATGAGTTATTTCAGAAGTGTTTCTTCCTCACAGAATAGATATATACAGTATATATACGTGTATATATATATACATATATATATATATACGTATATATATATATATATATACATATACGTATATATATATATATATATATATATATATACACTATACTATATATATATATATATGTGTATATATATATGAAAGACTGGGCCCCCTAATGAGGGTGGTGGATAAAGCGGATGGGCATCCCCACCCACTCTAATGCTGGAGCTCAGGAGCTATCATGGCATGGGTCAAAGGTCAACCACGAGACTGAAGATACACACAGGGCACAGCATGACTCTTAAGTTATGTTCAGTAAAGTAGTAAATGTAAATGTTTTTGTTGTTTGATTACTTAATGGTTTAGGGAATACAATACGACTGAATGTGGTTATAATCCACAGGGTTTTGCCTGGTACTCTTCAAGCAACTCTAGAATGTGTTGGCTCATTCAAATAGTCAAGTTAAAGTGTTTTATTGTCACATGTACATCACACAGGGCTATTCTGAAGAGTGAAACTCTTGTGACATGGCAGGCGACAGTCCATAGGAATTAGGCAAAAAATAAAAAGAGAAAAAAGGAATATATACCATATGAAAAAATATATATATTGAGAATGGCACAATATACATACAATATACATGTATACTATATATAAAGAAAACACATCAGCTGTTCTGGAATGGGGAATATAGCCTATGAATCCGGAATAATTGAATATTGAGTGTTATAAATGTACAAGTAAGTAAGGGTAGATGCACAAGTGCGGGCAGTAGTAGCAGAAATGACATATGGCATGGAATGGCATAACCCGTCACTTCCTGAAGTCCATGATCACCTCCTTCGTCTTGCAGACATTGATGTCCCTGACCTCCTCTCTGTAGGTGGTTTCATCACTGTTGGTGATGAGACCCAGCATGGTGGTGTCGTCCACAAACTTAAGGATGGTGTTGGAGCCGTGTGTGGCTACACAGCCATATGAGAACAGGTGTACAGGAGTGGACTGAGTACACAGCCCTGAGGGGCTCCGGTGCTCAGGATCAGTACAGAGGAAGTGAGACTGCCTATTCTCATCACCTGGGGTCTTCCCATCAGGAAGTCCAGGATCCAGTTGCAAAGGAAGGTGTTAAACTCCAGGATCCTGAGCTTGGGAATGAGCTTTGCGGTCACAATAGTTGAATGCTGACCTGAAATCAATGAATAGCATTCTCGCGTATGTGTTTCCCTTATCCAGGTGGGAGAGGGCGGTGTGAACTGTCAGGGCGATGGCGTCATCCGTAGATCTGTTGGCAGACGGTATGCAAATTGAAGGGGGTACAAGATGTCAGGAAGGGTGGAGCGCAAGCGATTCGAAGCACTTCATGATGATGGAGGTCAGTGCTACAGGGCGGTAGTCATTCAGGCAGGTGATGGAAGGTTTCTTCGGTACGGGGACAATGGTGGTCTGTTTGAAGCAGGTGGGGACTGCAGACTGGTATGGGGAAAGATAAAATAGAGGAGAGGGGTTTGTCCATTAATTACTCCACACAGGAATGTAGACTGCAGTAATTATTACAGAGCTGAATTCCCAAGGGAGGTCGTACTTTTATACATAAGAGCTCAAACGAGAGTTAAACATAAAACATACCCCTCCACCCCTGCGTTTACCTGACTCCCTTGTTCTGTTCTGCTGGTAGATGGAGAAACCAGCTGAGTCAATGGCCGAGTTGGGTACTGTAGGGTCTAGCCAGGTCACAGTAAACGGCATCACACAGCAGTTTGCAGTATCCCGCTGGAAGTTAATCCGTATTAACTTCCAGCGGGACAATCCCTATTCTATTCTATTTTATTGTCCAGGGATTTAACATTTGCAAGCAACAGCTTGGCGAGTTGTAGTATCTCATTCTTTGATTCATGCAGTAAAAAAATGTAAAAAAATAATAATGCAGGAGGTAGGCCTATGCTGTCTTTGACGCAAAGCAGAACAGAGGTTTACCTAACTTAATTCCGGCATTATCTTAAACTCATGCCTGTTTATAAGTGATATTGTCAGGGCATAATTAGCAACGCTCTAGTGTAATTACGCCAATGCACTCTTGCTTGTTCAGACACAGATGGGGTCATGAAGACTCAATTGCACTCAGCTGTTGTTTCTTCAACAAATGAGATTCATCATGATATGTGATGATGGCAGGACGGCGTGCACACAAAGACCTGTAATGGCACTGAGCAAATAGCGGGGTAGAGATGAGAAATAGAGGGAGTCTCTTTAAGTAAATGGGGCCCCTGTGTCTGTTGGCATGTGAGCGAGCCGATAGAAAAAATGGTCTCGTTGATACCATTGTAGCGAAGGTCAACAGCTTTTCAACAGGCCATCATTCTCTTCCTGTGGACAGCGGTGCTAATGTTCGTGAGACGGATGTAAGGAAACCAACACCACATCAGTCCCGCAAGCTCTCCGTCCAGCCGGCAAGCTAAGTATGGTAGGGGATCACCATTGAACGGCAGAGGTCAGCTTCACACTCACATACCAGGAGTGGGACATCATGAAGACCTGTTATATATACTACACAAAACAGGTAGAGGACCTGAGGTGTGTTCACCAATCACCAATAGACATGTTACCATGTGTTTTATTCCATCTATTCTATTCTAACCCAAATCAGGCCACTTGGATATGGTGATATTTAAGATACGCGCTCCCCTGTAGAAGATGTGTACCAACTGTTAGCTGGACCTGCACTCCTAGAAGAGTCAAACATTGACTTTCATAACATTCAATAGGCAAATACAGTCCACACACTATCCACACACCTCATTGTAATTTTCAGTGAGGAAAAAGAAAACAAAATGTTCAGTTAAGTAAAAAAAATGTGTAAATAAATAACTTTTGTTCTGCTCTGCTAAATGCCCACCTGCAAATGTGCGGGGAGGGAGGAGAGAATACTGGAGCTTCGTAAATCTTTAATGTTCCATAATGGCTTGTCCACATTACCTGCCCACACCTCAGCCTCCACCGAGACGCTGGGGAAGGGAGTGCGGACCACTGCCTGGAAACCCACCAGCAACATATGGTGCACTTCAAACAGACAGTCCTCCCCTGGTCGCTCTGCGCCGCGGTCGCCCCCATCAATTATAGACATGACCTAATTGTTTTCTCATTTGGAAATACTACGGGGCCCCCGGACCGGCTGCCTCCACCATAACGGCTTGTGGTTTTGAACAGGGCCGCGTGATTCAGTGCTACCTACAGCCGACACCTTCATTTTTGTTTTTTCTTCCCCCCTACTTCTTATTTTTTGGAGAATTCAAGGTGGTCCCTGTTGTCAAAACAGAGCCGGTGCCAGGGTATATGTCAAACTTGTTGCAGTAAATTAAGTCAGTAGTGAGCGGGGTGGGAGGTGCACGAACCTGGACATCAAATACGGCCAGTGATGCTCAAGAGGGAGGCTAAGGGCGTATAGTGCGGTAGAAGCTGAACACACGCGCGCACGCACACACACACACACACACACACACACAGTAATTTCTGAAATATTCCAGTTCTTCCATGAAGAACGTCCATAGTTCGATGCATGTCACTCAATGTATGGAACTGCAAGGCAGATGTACAAAACAATTTAAAAAACACACATACACACTCTCTCTGAGCTAAATGTGTCCAAGACAACGCAAGAGGCTCTACTCAGCACTTGGCAGACACGTTTTATTCAAAAATCAGCACCACTGCAATTACCTAATTAGACGTCAATTAATCCCCATCTTTTAGGGCTGCGCGGTGTGTGACCCAAGGAGTAATGGCTAACATGACTTTTAAAGAAAAGAAGAAATCAAATTAATAGATGCTCACGTGCACCATCGGCAAGAAACACTTAATAAATCTATCTGTGCAGGACTGCAATACATTTTGTAATTAACAGATGTAAAATTGATTGAGACAGGAGGCTGCGGCCACTCTATTTGATAACTAATAACATATCAAAACTAAGTAGGTTGTTTCAATTAGGTAATTAAAGTGGAGGTAAAGGTGATATTTTAGAGTTGATTGAGGGTGAAGTCGGTGGGGTGCATTCGTCTCTGTCTCTCACCCAAGCTCATCCATCATTGTTATTTTAAAGCCGTCGGTGTGGTGCAGCTGCTATGCTGTTGCTAGAGAGATGAACAGTTTGAACAGCTTTATTATTTGACATTGCAATGTCACAAACAGCAGTTAGCCGGGAAATTACATTCAAAATGTGCAGTCAACCATGCAGAATAATCCAGAGACACCTCTCAGAAAACAGTAATAACAGAAAGAAACACCCCGGAAACATTGTCAATTGTTATGTTTTCCGATTTTCCAGGATCAAGGTCATCATGTTGGCCTTCGAAGCATATGCACATCTCCAACACTTCAACACAAATTCAAACATTTATTCTCTTTTAATACTCATGAATACTCTTGAGGTTTTTCTTTCTTTTTAAAAGGCTCTTTTTTGCAGTCTGCTTCCCAACACAACAAATACCACTTTGAAATGATTCACCAGCTTCAGTACCGTGATGTCCTTCTCCGCTTTAACATTAGCTTACGTCAGGAGAAGGCTCTTCTACTGCGAATCACCAACAATTGATCTGAAATAGATTGCGCATGGGGATGCCAGGAAATCTGCCCTTCTACCATTTCCTGTTTACCAATAACCCAGGGCGGGGAAGAGGGCAGGACCCTGACATTTACAGAACAAAAAACTATAAAAACTAAACAAACAAAAACAAAAAACACTGAACGGTACTTCATCCACTACCACCAGCAATGTGGCCATCCCACAAAAAGAGAAACATACCACAAAGCACTTGTACACCCCCCCCCCCCACCCCAACCCACATACACACACACACACACACACACACACATGCTCCATGTCCATTGACAAGGAACAACATAGCATAGGTTTTGTCTCCGTTATTCATGTTATGTTATTTACTTGATGCCACTCACACACATGGAAACTATTCTGAAACATGTCCGACTCAAGTCATCAACACAATTAGGGGATTTCCCAGGGCCAAAAATAAAGTTGACAGTTGTTAATTAATTCTAAGATTAAGATTCCAGTTCATCCAAGTGCACATATTCTCTCCATTGACAGGACAAACATGGCCGCCGCCGCGCCACGCCACCAATATCCCAACACTGATGGTTTGAAACACCACACAGAGAGCTTTTGACATGAAATCATCACACGACAATAGTTGGGACAAAACCGTCGACACGAGACAAAGTACATCCAGTTTAGATTCAGCTCAGGCTTCGCTTCACTCCCCCTCCACCCCCTACCCACGCACACACACACGCACACACACAACGTTGATCATCAGGGAGTTCTGGATTTGAATCTGAGGTTACTGGCCAGAGGGATCCAGTGTTTTTCTCATACACACACACACACACATACACACACACACACACACACCTAGGTAATGCCACTGCAGCACTATGACCTCACCACATTAGTCACAGCAACACCGTTGTCATCGCCATCCGCTCAAGCAAAAAAAGAAAACAAAAAGGAAAAGAAAAAGCTTGGGGTTTGGCCCGAGATCACAGACCGACTGCCAGATCAGCAGCCAGCACGGCCCACAGCCACCAGGAGAAGAGAGTGATATTTGTACAACGTTTGTTTATGCTCATCTCCCAAGCTAAGTGCAAAGTTTTCTTCTCTGGTGTCGTATGTTATCACTGTAGGAGCACTCATTCGTCTGCTCCGCTTGGTCCACAGGGTTCAGCTGTAGTCTTTTCTTTATCTGGTCCCCCCCCCCGTCCTATACCATTGACAGGGGGGGTCTCTACCTGCCGAAGATGCCCTCGTATTCCAGCAGAATGAGCTCCACGATCTGGTTCTGGTAGACCATGTGCACCGCCATGTTGCCCGTCTCCGTCTCGGGCCGCAGCAGCGTGGGCCCGAACACGATGGCCACGCTCTGGGTGGTCATGCGGTTGGCTTCACTGTGCTCGATCACCCTGGGGTGGGGGGGCAAGAGAACAATGGCTGTTAAGCTAGTTTCACAAATCAGACGAGTTTGGTCTCTGACGCGCTCATATCTGTGTGAAGGGGGCGTTTCACTTTCTTTGGCTTCAAATTGATCTGACCAATTCGACCAATCATGTTCCCAGGGGCGGATATGGCTGAGTAGCGATTGGAAGGGAGTAAAACAAGTCAAAAAGGTTATACGTCTGTCCATTATGCTGTCATGGTTTCGATTTTTCTTAAAAGCAAATAAACTAATTACTACAAGGCCAAAACTTGGGCGTGAAACCAGACTACACTCTTTTTAGAAGAGCTAACAAGAACCTGTTATCATAAGCGACGATGCCCGGCAATGTGCACGATTGCAAGGCTCTTCTACAGCGCTCACAATTCAGATCCATGACAATTGACACAAAGAGAAATGCTGCACTCCTTAATGTTTGATAAAAAAGGGTTATTTTTTTTCCCTGTGTTCCATTGAGAAGCCGACAATGAAAATAAAACAAACCCCAACATGTGCAGCAGTTTCTACATGCCCAGCGTGCCAAAGCGGCCAAAGCAAGATGTTGAAATTGTGCAACAGAACAATATTGAAAACCCGCGGGCCATGACACTAACATTTTGAATAGGAGTGAGATGCTTGCATTGAGATGCAAAAAACAATAACATATTCATAGATGGGGGGGAGGTAGGGGAGGAAAACGATTAAATCCTCTGCCTGGCCAATGTTCGTAGACTCTACACTGAATGTCACGCTGTAAATTTACCAGAGGAAACACCACGTCGCAGGTATTGAATTGCGGCGGAAAACACTGCGCCATATAAATGTAAATTGGGAAGCGAGGGGGAAATGTCATAGTGAACGTATGCTATAACCCTGTGTGACTTCAGCGGGGGTGAGAATACAGAATACACCTGGAACCTGGCTACCACCGCACCACGCTACCTCATCCACTGGAGAACAGGCCAACAAAGAGGAAACCAGAGGCGTCGCGGGGGCTGAACAAAGAAACATGTTGGAGGCAACAAATGAGTGGGACCTACACTCTAGCTTGGGAAAGGGGAAAAAATTTACTTGCTATGTGATATATATATATATATATATCGATCTATGCAGTTTTATATATACATCTATATATGAATATATACATATATATATCTATATATATATATATATATACCGTATACATACATACACGTTTATATAAATATGTTTCAAGATCATGTTATATTACTAGGTACAAACTTCGACAACATTCATTTAAATGTAAACCATGATGTAACTTTTCTACTGCAGCTATTTAGTCCATTTCAATCCATCCAAATATTTCTCTATATTAGCAGTATATTGCCCTTTTGACCTGAACATTTTATAGCTATAACTGCAGCTCGAGCCACGAGAAGTTGCAACAGGAAAAATGAAACATAGTATGTTTCATTTAAGTCACATCTAGTGGTGAGGTTGCAGATTGCAGCCGACTGAATTACCCCCCCCCCCCCACACTACCTCCACTCACCCCTCCCTCTCCAATGAGGCCTGGAAGGCACCAGTAGGTACTTACAAAATGTCATTGCCTTGAGTAGCCAAGTGTCAGGTGATGTATACATTTTATTTAGTTATTATATAAGCATATAATAAATACTTATTATATTAGATATATTATATTCCATTTCTGCTAAGTCTGTTCCGATGGATGCTACTAACTTCTACACACTGCACCATTAACATAAAAAAAGGCCAACAAGTGTCAAACAAGGTATGATATTATTCTATTAAAAGTCCTATATGTAAGAATTGTGAATCTGCTCAGGGACTACATGTAGGATTTTACAGCACAAATCACTTTAAATTGCCAGTTTGTGAGCAGGTTGTGGTTGAAGTTAAAACATGAGAGCTTCCCAGACTCTCTCTGTTGTGTAGAACAGCTTTTGGGCTGATTTCTCTTATATTTGAGTCGGGCCGGATTTCGCGGGAAAAAGGAATGAAGTGACGCAAGCGTGGATAATTAAAAAATATATATATTTCATAGCTTTTTTTAAATGTGTACAAGGTTGAATTATGATTAGAACTAACATTAGTTTCTGATTGTTATTGTCTCAACCCAAGAAGCTCAGAATGCACTTCTGATTCTTAATATAGTAGCTTTAAGCTTTTCAGAAGAAAGTCATAACACTTTTAGGAAACAAAGAAAATAAACTGAATAAGAATGACTAATGAAGTAACCAATACAGTCTGAGCTTCTGTAAACATCAGCCTACCTTCTGAGATGTTGGAATAGGACCTGCATGGTGTCGTGGTTGGGCTTGGGCAGCTGCTTGATCAGGTCCTTTATTGAGCTGACGCGCTGCTTGTAGTCAGAGCACTCTGTGAGAAAAGGACCGTGTTAAATACGGACAGTAGTGTACAGGCGCCATCTTGTGGACGCATCGGTTACCGCAAGTAAAATCAAGCAACGGGCATCAATTGATATAAGGTAACAACATAAGATGATATTTTATTATTAATCCAAGACAGGAATTTCAGATGTCACTGCTCAATCTCAGAGGAGAGGTTACATGTACGCGGGTGAAGGGCTTACTTATGGCGTCGACAAAGTCGTTAAAGGAGCCGTACGTGAAGAGTGGCTCGGGCAGCTCTCTGAAGAACATCTTCAGAGCCCCCGTGGTCACGTGGATGTCCTCCCACTTGCTGTCATCCAACTCCACCTTCTCATCTAAAAGCACGCAAAACACAACAGGAAGGCACCATGAAGAAACACTGACGTGATTGGTTGGTTTTCACTGAGGCATTGTCGCTGATTGGCACACAGTGTCCAGAGTCCAGACTCATTTAGTTTGCGTTGACCGGGGAGTGGACACTGACCCGCAACAATGGAAAAGTGTAGAGTGATACATTACACAATGGACTTGACACATGACAAATTCAATTGGAGTTCGATTTAGAATTTTGACAAGTTGAAATCAGACCAATCACATTTCTGGCCATGCCGCTAGTGTTCGAGCTAACTCATGGCAGGACCAACCGTGGCTGGTATTGGAGCTAACTCGCGGCAGGACCTACTGTGGCTGGTGTTAGAGCTAACTCGCGGCAGGACCTACTGTGGCTGGTGTTAGAGCTAACTCGCGGCAGGACCTACTGTGGCTGGTGTTAGAGCTAACTCGCGGCAGGACCTACTGTGGCTGGTGTTAGAGCTAACTCGCGGCAGGACCTACTGTGGCTGGTGTTAGAGCTAACTCGCGGCAGGACCTACTGTGGCTGGTGTTAGAGCTAACTCGCGGCAGGACCTACTGTGGCTGGTGTTAGAGCTAACTCGCGGCAGGACCTACTGTGGCTGGTGTTGGAGCTAACTCGCGTCAGGACCTACCGTGGCTGGTGTTAGAGCTAACTCGCGGCAGGACCTACTGTGGCTGGTGTTAGAGCTAACTCGCGGCAGGACCTACTGTGGCTGGTGTTGGAGCTAACTCGCGGCAGGACCTACCGTGGTTGACGGCAAAGCGGAGCTTCTGGATGACGGCTAGGTTGCCACTGACCCGGTACAGCCCGTCGATACTCAAGCCTGCCCGGGGGAAAGCCAGGGTGAAGGGGACAAACACATGACTGTGTTAGTTTATTGACTTTTTACTTTGGAACACTGCACATGTATAATAGTAATAGGCTAGCACTGTTCCAGAGAGAGAACTATTGAACTAAAGCATTTAGTTATTAGCATTGCTGTTATTGGTTGCAACACAACCAAGACAACACTACTCGCACAACATCGCACCACTGAAGCACGAAGACAATCACTGAACAACTTAGACCTTATTGTATGTGATGTGACATTGTATGACACATGGTGACATTAACCATCTTGTGTTAAATGTCAAGAATACTGAGGCGATGGTGTTTGACCCTAACACGTGGGTGATCAAGCCACTAGATTCCCACAATGAATTCCTCACCCATGCCTGCCCTTGACGAACTTCAGGTTTCATATTGATAATACACTCAGCTGGAGGGTCCGTCATGTTGCTCGTCTCCCGTACATACATAGTCTGCACAGCCTATGTATGTTTTACATAGACCTAGGATCTCACAGAGTTCATGCAGAGCAATGTTCATGTTACTATTTGACCATGTATACATGGTCAAGATATTAAATAGTAACAGCCTGGTACGGGTAATGTGTCACCCAAACAATCGATTACCAGTCAATGATCAGACAGCCAGAGAATATAGTGTCTGATCCAACTCACATTCTCCACCCAGTTCCAGCTCTAATCTTGTAGTAAAACTGAGGGTTCCCCAGAGCCAGCTGAAGCGCTATAAACATTAATTACTGCATACATCCATTAAGAGTCTTAAGACTAACAGGTGATATAGTTTGTTGGCCATGGGGGTTGTGGGATATGTCTGCATTGTCATAATGTGTATAAGCAAACTGTTACATGAAAGCTATGTACTGTTGAGATGTGGATGTTTTTAAAATTTCTTTATGATTTGATGTTCTGGTGAACTACGTCCAGAATTGAAGTATATCTTATCTACATTTACATTTACATTAACATTTACATTTAGGGCATTTGCCAGTTGCTTTTATCCAAAGCGACTTACAAAGAGTACATTTGTTGAAGGAGACAGCAATATATCACTGTGGTACATAAAGATAAGACTAGAGCAGGTTTCAAGCATTCATAGTTACGAGCCTAATAGAACGAGTTTCATAATTGTTAGGTAGCCTGCATAATAGCTGGGATATTTTGTGACATTCTGAGTGCAATACCAACATCTTAGAACATACAATATGCTAAACAATGCTATGCTATACTATTAATAATGCCAACACGCAAGTTAGTGCTAGAGTTAGAAGAGGGAAGGCGTGGGGGGTTATGCAGAGTCCAGGTGAACTCTGAACAGGTTGGTCTTGAGTCTCTTGCAGAAGCTGGTGAGCGACTGCCATCCTGACATCAGCCGGGAGCTCATTCCACCACTATGGTGCCAGAACAGAGCACAAATAGTGCTTTTAATAAAACTACAGGGGGAACCTAAATTAAAACAATTTAAAATTCACCTGTGTTCTCCACGTGGTGGATGCACATGGAGACAAAGTTGGGAACTGACGTGGTCTCCCTCTGACACAGGCTGCTCAGACTGCAGCCAAACACCTGGTCTGTTACAACACAACAACACAACACATTAGCATCCGTCTGTTTTAATCTGTCTGATATCCTCCTCGTCAATCTGATTTCAATCCTGTTCAAGTCTCAACATTTCTGAAATGTTTGCCCCTATGAATTGGTTAGGCTTAGTCCAGAGTCTGGCCCATGACTAGGGTCGGCTTAGACCAGAGACTGGACTATAATGAACTGTGACTGTCCTACATAGGTTAGACCGACTCATTTCTAAACTAAGAAATAACAATCTGTCGACAATCTGTTGATTGACAGATAAGGGGCATTTCTATTTCAAATGTAAAACCATGATAACTATTGAAGACAGTTGGTGAGTGCAGAACATGTACATGGAGACCCAGACATAATTCAAAGTATTATTGTGCATTTAACATGTCCTGGTCTCTCTCTTTGGTGGGGGTAGCGTAGCCAGGCTACATCCAGCCACGTACCTTTGATGTAACCCTTGTCCCGCACAGCCTGGTAGGTGGGCCGCCGGGTCAGGAACTTCTTCAGCTTCACCCGAGTCTTCTTCTGGTCTGACACGTCCATGCTCACCGATGTCTTCATGGCTGAGACACACACACACACACACACACACACACACACACACACACCACACACACACACACACACACACACCACACACACACACACACACACACACACACACACACACACACACACACAACACACACACACACACACACACACACACACAGTTTCAACGGACTGTTTTGTGTTTTTCTTTGTTAGATGTTTTAAGGTCAAATTACAAAATGAGGACTACGGAGTGGAGGTCTCACCCCGGTTCTTCTTAGGGTCCTTCTCCTTGTCCTGCTTCTCTGCACCTGGAGACTCAGGCATATCCTCCTCGATGGCCTCGTCTGACTCCCAGGCCTGCACACACACACACACACACACACACACACACACACACACACACACACACACACACACACACACACACACACCACACACCACACACACACACACACACACACACACGTCAAGTCTTGGAATTTGACATTGGAATGGTGAAGGTGGTGTGTGTGTGGGTATGTGTGAGTGTGTGTGTGTGTGTGTGCCACTCACATGTGCGGTGAGGGTCTCAGTGAGGGCACGGTACCAGTCGTTGATGACAGTATCGATCTCCGATTGGATCAGCAGCTCAGTCCCTCGACGTGTCTTCAGCTGGCAGAGGTGAAAGGTCAAAGTGCATAATGATCAATCTGTGAGGACCACTCTCAAATGCCACTGGTTGTAAAGGCACAATTGCCTGCAACTATCACACATAAACAATACGAATATGTCAATTATCTTGGATGTGAAAGCTAAATTGTAATTGTGATGGTGCGTGGCCTACCTCTATGACATGCTTCTTGCTGGACTTGTCCTTGGACGCCCACTCCACCGAGCCCCCTCGCAGGTCCACTGTGAACTCCGGTTTGGATTGGTTGCTGCCAAACTTCTGGGGGAAAAAATAGTATTGTGAGAAGATACAACAAGAACAATAGATTAATATTAAGGACATATAGTTAGTGGCACCAAGAGGCGAATGCAGACATATTTTCAAATAATGATTATGTTTTCCCACATAAGTATAGAGATGGACACCTCCAAAAGTAATAACGTGAATATTAGTTTCAGAAAGTGGTACTAACATGACCATAATCATCATGTCAGCATTTACCATGACATAGATTTGGAAGTTAAAGTTAACAACAGTACAAATATGTCACTTCCTTCTACACACACACACACATGACATTTAGTAAGTTAGTGAGTTTCAAAGGGGACTAGCAAACCATACTTGATGACATTAATGCTCTGTGCACACACTTAGCACACCACTGGAACATAGCCACGTATATTATTCCTTGCTGTTGCACCATTCCATCATTCCAGCAAACTTAGCGTCAAAATCAGTAATAAAACTATTCCAGCCACATAAGATCTCCAAAATGAATAATGCCAGTCAAGTGGTAGTCAAGTCAGGGGAGAGGAGTGATAGACGGGTAAGGGCAGGGGATTCACATGCATAGAGAGAGAGAGAGAGAGAGAGAGAGAGAGAGAGAGAGAGAGAGAGAAAATGGTAGAGAGAGCAAGAGAGAGAGGTAGAGAGAGCAAGAGAGAGAGAGAGAGAGAGAATGGTAGAGAGAGCGAGAGAGAGAGCGAGAGCGAGAGAGAGAGAGAGAAAGAGAGAGAGAGAGTGAAAGTGAGCAAGCAAAGGCAGGGAGGGGAGAGAGAGAGGGGGGGACATACAGTGGCAGCCTGGACAGAGCCACAGTTCGCATAGGAGACAGCGGGGCGGGGCTTAACCGAGCGCTTCCAGTTGCTAAGCAGCGTGAACAGCAGCTCTGGAATGGAGCCGCTACGGTAGTAAGACTTGACCGGGAGAGGAGAGAGAGAGGGGAGAAAATAGAGAGAGAGAGCAGAAGAAGGGAGGGAAGAGTGGCGAGAGAAAAATGACAAAAACACGAGGCAGTTGAGGACGGATGACCAATCACAGAGAGAGAGAGAGAGAGAGAGAGAGAGAGAGAGAGAGAGAGAGAGAGAGAGAGAGAGAGAGAGAGAGAGAGAGAGAGAGAGAAAAAGACAGAGAGAGAGAAACTACACACTAAAGAAGAACTTCATAAACAAGTCATAGATCACCCACAGATAAATGAATACAGATACATCATGGAATAAACACAGTGTGATGAGAACAATGGACTCAATATGGGAGAGAGTCAAGGTCCGGGGGAGTGGTACGGGACTAGGAGGCATGTACCCAGCTGGTGCTCCCCCCCTGCCCTTTAGCGAAGAGCAGTGAAGACCCCTGCAGGACCGTCCACGACGACGTCCAGTTCTTCCTGAGGGTCACACAACAAAACGCACATCAGATACCAGCTTTCTCTACAACAACGATCATTCAAGTAGAAATATCACTTCAAAACCTGCTGCCACACCCATAAAGTGTTGGCACCAATGTGAGTGCAAACCAATAAACCGTAACACCCCCCCCCCCCCCCCTCTTCCATTCTTGAAAAAGGTGGAGCATCAGGGTGTGTGTGTGTCCCGGGGTGGTCTGAGGTGTAACAGCAGCATCAGGGTGTGTGTGTCCCGGGGTGGTCTGAGGTGTAACAGCAGCATCAGGGTGTGTGTGTCCCGGGGTGGTCTGAGATATAACAGCATCAGGGTGTGTGTGTCCCGGGGTGGTCTGAGGTATAACAGCAGCATCAGGGTATGTGTGTCCCGGGGTGGTCTGAGATATAACAGCATCAGGGTGTGTGTGTCCCAGGGTGGTCTGAGATATTATAACAGCATCAGGGTGTGTGTGTCCCGGGGTGGTCTGAGGTATAACAGCATCAGGGTGTGTGTGTCCCGGGGTGGTCTGAGGTATTATAACAGCATCAGGGTGTGTGTGTCCCGGGGGGTCTGAGGTATTAGAACAGCATCAGGGTGTGTGTGTCCCGGGGTGGTCTGAGGTGTAACAGCAGCATGAGGGTGTGTGTGGTGTAACACCCACCTGACTTTTTTTCCGTTCTCTGTGATTTTGGTGACGTTGAGGACGCCACACTTCTCCGAAGGCTAACGGGGGAGAAATGTAAACACTTGGTGAGATACAGACACACACACACACACACACACACACACACACACACACACACACACACACACACACACACACACACACACACACACACACACACACACACACACACACACACACACACACACACACACACACAATACAGAAAAGGAGGAAATGATAATTGATGTTGCACATTAATGAGAGATCACCACAGACAGCGACAGGCGGCCGTGTGGTTGTCAGATGAGGCGTCACACGTCTAGTCCATAGTTTAGCGTGATGATAGCATGTCGTGTGTGTGTGTTCACACCGCTGAACATACGGTGTGTGAAGCTGGTGAAGCTGATGCAGTAAAGACATGCAGGAGATGCGAGAACAGCACTAACAGAGCAGCTGGAGAGAGAGAGCGAGAGAGAGACAGACAGACAGAGACAGACAGAGACAAAGAGAGAAAGCGAGAGAGAGAGAGAGACAAAGAGAGCGAGAGAGAGAGACAGACAGAGACAAAGAGAGAGAGCGAGAGACAGACAGAGACAGAGAGAGACAAAGAGAGAGAGAGAGACAGACAGACAGAGACAGAGAGACAAAGAGAGAGAGCGAGAGAGATAGAGACAGACAGTCAGAGACAGACGGAGACGAAGAGAGAGAGCGAGAGCGAGACCCAACAGTCCCAGTCACAAGCAGTGAGGCGGGTGGACGTTAACAACACGCGTCTCAGGGACAGACGTGCGTGGCGTGAGGTGAGGGTACTAACGGTGAACGGGTGCTTGGGAGAGGAGGGGCAGGAGTCAGAGTCGGGGGGGCTCTGCTTGGGCGCAGACGCCACCGCACACTCCTGATGGCGAGAGGCACAAGGTGTGAGCAAAAGGACACACAAATACACACTAACATGTGCTGGCTGTCTGGGGGGGCGGTTTGTTAGTGAAGAGAAAAACCGAGTAGGAGCATAATGGTAGAACCACTGCCTTGCCGATGAACTAAACAGCAGGCGATCATTGGGATTAAGGTGCGTTCACTTGAGAATCCCGCTCTATTGATTTCCTATGGGGAGAGCGGTGCGGCAATTCCGGGTGAGGGGGGTGGGGGCAAACCTAATAGATTTGCAGTACAGTCCCAAAAGACACACTGTTTTAAGATGTGGGCGCTCCAGAACACAGTGCCCGACCTAGCGGCGCATATTCAAGTGAACGCTCCTTCAGGGGGTTAACACGTGGAGGTGGGGGTTAGGGGTTAGGTTTGGTTTGTTGGCACACAGACGGAGAGAGAGTACATGCTTGGTTAGCGTGTGGACGGTCGCTAACTGGTTGCACCGGACTCATCTGTGATCACAACATCCAATTACTTGCTGCTGATTTCGGCCAACGCCTCACACCGATCATCATCAAACTATCAAATCAATGATGTAATCAAAAGCAGATTATCTAAACTGCGGATTTGAGTTGATTTTTTTTCAACTGGTCGGAGAAGGGGGCGGTGCGGCAAGTACCAACTTTATCTCTGGACAGGGAGAGGTGGGATCTCCTCTTGTGTGGGTCAGAACCAAAGCGCCTGAGTTTGAAAGTGAACTAGAAGGACAGAACCATGTTCCTCTTCAGTCAAGTCATTTATTCTGGGTTTATTCTGTCCTTGTTTCACTTGCATTAATACTAATATATTCACAGCAAATAGATACACAGGGATGGACAGAAATACCCGGTAGGGCTGCTGATCACATGACTAATGCCTCAGCTTTAGCAGTGTAGAAAAAAACCTCCTCAGTCACCACAACACTTGGGTCACTGACCAGCCTGTGATCTTAGGTCCTGAAGCCTTGCAATGGACTCTTCTTAACAACAGTTCAGAGAAGTAGGATGAACAGGGTTCTGCTAGTGTCCAGAGCACCTCAAGTTGTTTGGTTTTCACTTTTTTAATATTTGCAGTCAGCTGCAATAGCCTTGACAACAGAAGAACCGTGACTACCATGAGACTTATTCACCTGCCGGCCATCTCTGTTGTAAGCGGTATCTGGGTGGGGAAGCTGTTGAGAACCAGGATGAGCCCAACCCTCCTCTTCCTGGCTAAAACAATGCGGTTGGCCAAATCTTGGTTTCAGAATAAAAGTGGTCTAACCTTGTCATTGAGGTCCAAGACGTAGGTGCTGTGCCTCCATTTGGTGAGGATGATGGGGTCCACGGGGTGTTGATGCTTCCTCTCCAGACTGCGGCTCTTGGGAACCTCACCCAGCTGTGGAGGGGAGACGGCATACTGGCCGGGAGACAAGTACACCCAGGGGGAGAGGGGGGAGGCAGAGAAAAGAAGGAAATAATTACTTTTTCAGTCTAAATGTGTCTTATTACTACAGAGTATGACAATTATTTCAATGTTGATACATCTATCGATTATTTTTCCAATATCTTTTTCATAATTGATCATATGGCAAATATGCCAACACAAGATACCAAACCAAGGCCAGAAATGAACCGCTTGATGTGCCTGATGAGCAGTCAAGAAAAACGGAATTATTCATCATTTAAAAGAGACAAAAGCATATTCACATTTTTTTTAAATATGAGTCAAATGTTTAGCATTGTTACTTGAAAATATTAGAATGACAGAATGGTTAATCGCTGACATTGTTTTGCTGGGCAGTGACAGCCACATCGTATGGCTAGACACACCGCTAACCCCTTCACAGAATTACATGTAAATAACACACTCACTAGACGTTCTAGATCATTGGTTCTCAAACTATTTTTAGTAATCTACCCCCTAGAAAATAAAGTTCCCCTGTCACCAGAACAAATCATTTTAGGGAGGGAAATATTTGTTAGATTTTTCACATCACATCTTGGGATGAGAAGGTTTTGCCTTAAAAACTATGGATGGCTTACTGATATGACAGTCAACATTTTGGTGTTTCTAACTTAGCTTAGCTTAGTTTCTGTCTCAGCTCTTCTTGTCTTTAGACATTTTCCAAGTACTGCAATTATTCAAATTATTTCTTCACAAGAATGTCACTATTCAGAATGGCCCTGTGTTATGAAGAGTGACAATAAATCACTTTGACTTTGACTTAGATGGGTAGGTCGTAGACGTACGGCTATACATGCAGCAGTACACAGCAGCACCCCACTCATCTTGAATACATCACACCTCTCACTGATTACAAACAAACACCAACACCGACACACTCATTCACCACCACCCTACCTCTCTTCACACCAGCCACAGCACCATTGAGGAGAGATAAGACCCCCCCCCCCCCCCACACACACACCACCACCACCAGCACCACCACCAGCACCAGCACCACTCTCCCGGCCATCCTACAGGCTGCTCCAGTAAAGTAACCGTTAATGTACCGCCCTGGGCCTGTGTGTGTGTGTGTGAATGCCCAACGGTTCCCTTCTTAGTATGGAGCCAAAGTGTTGTCTCCAACCCCCACCTCCTCCAACGGATTAGGGATGGAGAGACGGCCAGGAATAGAACTGCACACACGCACGCACGCACACACACACAGATACACACACACACACACACCTTGGGTAAAATTAGATCAGGGGCAGTGGTGGAAGAAGTACTCTTTCACTTCAGTAAAATCCTTCATTGAGAATGTTACTTAAGAAAAAAGTATGAGCATCAAAATATACTTAAAGTACCAAAGAGAAAAGTATTGGGTTATGATTATTGATGCATTCATGTGTCTAGCTGGTAGAGGTAAAGCTAACTTTTATTTATTTATATTTTATGAATAAATACTGCCTGGGGACCAATACCCTTGATTTCATATAATGTATGAATTGATGATATTTTGTATTGTTAATTGTAATCTCAAGATTTCTTCCTTGTTAATGAAGGGAGTCGTTTCTTGCCGTTAGGGGGGCTAGGGGCTAGGGGGGTGTCATATTATGACCCATAATCATGTTGCCTGTAAAGCCCTTTGAGACTGTCACTGTGATTAATGGCTTTACAAATACAATTGACTTGACTTGAATTTAATAAGTAACTAGTAACTAAAACTGTCAGATAAATGTAGTGGAGTAAGAAGTACAATAATTGTATCTGAGATGTAGTGGAGTAGAAATATAAAGCAGCAAAAAATAGAAAGTACTCAAGTAAATAGAAGTACCTCAAATTAGTGTTACCTTCCACCACTGGTAAGGGAGCATTTTGAGCGTTTTGAATTTGAACCTCAGCTAAGGTTAAGGTTCAGAAATACAATAGATAAAGTAAACAACATTAAACTAGTTTTGGTGTAATGTGTACAAGCTATAGCCAGTGTGTGTGGTATAATATATCGTAACAGCCCGAGACCCAGTTCGAGGGGGTGGCTTGCCACAGGGCGTAACATGTGTAGGTCCGGCCCTGCTTACAACTTAAACAAACCCCAACCTTTGGCATGTCGTTTGTTTGTCTTACCTTCGGTAACTCCCACTCAGACCTGGAACCGTCTGCACTGTAGTAGTATGGCCGCCCCTGCTCATCCACGTGCTTTATCCACTATAAATACACAACATGAACCTAGTCAGGCCTCCAATCGTTTGTATGCTATTCAAGTGAAAGTATTCATCCAGATGATTTTTTCACAGAAGCGACAAAGCTAAACGACATAACATTTTATTTAAGAAAATAAGTATTAAAATAGGTACCTTCTCCTGTGTATATTCAGAGACATAGAGAGTGTGTCCATGTTCATCCAGTTCCTCTGACCAGCCTCTAGGGGGCGAGCCGTACTGACTGTCAGACTGACTGGAGTGGGTGCTATGGCAGTTCTCCTCTGAAGACAGAGGCTGGAAGAAAATTAATAAAGAAAAAACATATTCTATATTCTGAAACTCCAAACACTAGCCATCCTTTCTCAAAGCGAGCTCTCTGGGACCAAAACACCAAACTCACCTCTGAGGTATACTGCTCCTCTCCCAAGGTACTTGTTTCTGTTATTTACCATGGCAGTACTATTTACTGCATCTTAGAGTCAAGCTGCTACTCCGTCTGCTCTGCCATGGCAAAAACACTGACCAATCCCAGTTTATTCTGAGATCTTCACACAGTGCAGCAAGTGGTGTTATCTTTAACCCATTCATGACACAGGCAAAGCATTGATCTGCGTCAAACCTCCACTTTGCATTATTCATGGACTAGATGTGTGTGTGTGTGTGTGTGTGGGGGGGGGGGGGGGGGGACACAAGATAACCTTTCGGGACCATTAGAACATTCATGTATTGTAAAACACTCAATTAAACCTTGGGAAAGGTTCTTAGATGTTGGTAACATGCTTAGAATTGCACGCCTGCCCAGCGACTTATGCAGGCAACTTAGCAATTATGAAACTCGTTCTATTCGTCTCGTAAATATGAATGCTGGAAAACAGCTCTATTCTTATCTTCAGGTACCACAGTGATATATTGCTGTCTCCTTCAACAAATGTACTCTTTGTAAGTCGCTTTGAAATGGAAATGGAAATGGAAAGGCACAGTGTTGTCTATATTTACATTGTGTTTAACGCCTGAAGAAACAAGCACAGACTTTGTTTAGATTTATTCTCTACATGAAGGAAGCAAATGTAAGGTCAGAGTTCGTCTTCCCTCCCTACTGGTTGGCGAGTAAATATTGATCCCTGAACTGGACAAGAGCTCTCAGGTCATCAGGGATCGGTCTGCTCACGGTTCCCAGGGTTTCAATCACTTCAATCAATCATCATATATAATATATACTATATATACTGCAATATACTGCTCACAGTTCCCTGGGCCCCAACCAAGCATCATATATACTATATACTATATTTCCTGCAATATACTGCTCACGGTACCCAGGGTCCCAACCAAACATCATATATACTATATACTATATATACTGCTCATGGTTCCCAGGGTCCCAACCAAGCATGGTGAAGCAGCTTTTAGATTAAGCATCGCAGCTCTGGAATGTCAACACTTAATTCCTTTAAATCGGGGCTCAAAACATTTTTCGCTGCAGCTTTCAATAAAATATGTATATCTGCATTGTATATATTTTATTTCTAGATTATTTTACATAGTTTTTTATTTCTTGTATTTTACATTTCGCCTTTTCCTTTGTAAAGCACTATGAATGGCTGCGTGTTGGAATGGTGCTATATAAATAAAGTAACCTAACCTATGGCTAAATCAATTGTAGTTAGATGTGGTGAATGGATTATGTGTGTGCGGAAGAGAGAGAGAGAGAGAGAGAGAGAGAGAGAGGGGGGGGGGAAGAGAGAGAGAGAGAGAGAGAGAGAGAGAGAGAGAGAGAGAGAGAGAGCGAGAGAAGAGAGGGGGAGCGCGAGAGAAGAGAGCGAGAGCGAGAGAGAGAGAGAGAGGTCATCGCCTGCATGCAAGGACACTCACCTCGGCCTCCGGCGTGCCCTGGGCATCGCCACCTCGGCTGCTGCTGCTGCTGCTGCTGCAGCTTGGCTCTCCACGGCCGCGCGGAGGCTTCCAGGTGCGCTCCCCGGTGGTGCGGTGGTAGTAGAAGTGTCGCCCACTCAGGTCCTTGTGGGTCTCCCAGTCCCCCAGCACGTGCAGTGGGGAGCCAGAGGGCACAGGCGGCAGACTGGACTGGGAGATCTTCAGCTCCTGCAGGTTGGTGTAGACGGGGGAGTCTGAGCGGCCCACCTGGCCTGTAGGGGAGGGTGTCTGGAAGGCAGACAACAGATGGGTATAGGAATCACTTGATTATTATTCTATATTGGAAATTATTATAAGCACCTATAAAAGAATTGAAGATCAATTGATTTGAAAGTTTTAACTATTATTCTCATTTTGTTGACAACTGGCTACGATCTTTCATTCCAGAGAAAGCTCCCGTTTCCCAACGTTTCTCTGCAGCAAACTATTGACAGCTAGACCAGTGTCAAACAATAATGTTATGTTTGCATTGAATAAACATCCCATTGCTACAATAGTTGTCTGTCTGCATTGATATGAGGTTCCTCTGCTGGTGTTACTGTTTTGTGTTGTTACTTCCTAAATATGACCTCTCAGGTATTCAATGTCTACTCATGGAGCCCTGATAAAGAAAGAGCTGCAATTGATAATGAATAAATTCCACCCAAGGCATTCGGATGGGAGTCACATGTAAAATAATGGGTGACAGAGGGTTTGTGCAGGTGGACAGAGCAACAGGGATACTGTGGTTGATGACACCCACACAAGTGGCCAACAGGCGTTTTAGAGAAGGTGAGACAAGGGTGAACACACAATATGTTGGAACAAGGTCAAGCTGTGTAAAAGCTGTGGGATAGCCCTAATTACCATCCACAATTACCACACACACACACGCACGCAGGCACACACGCACGCACACACACACAGATCGATTCAGGACCAACATATATTAAGAGATCTATTCTAATTTAATGCCATGGGTTTTTTGTGCAGTGTACCGATGCATAACCTATGAGCACAATGCAAAATTCAAATGTCTTTAACACAACTCAATCGGTGCAATATCAACAAAGCCATTTCTTTTTGCAGGTCAAAAGTAAAAAAGTAAAAATCAGGTCAACGTGGTCAAGGGATGGGGAAGTGGAAACAGGAAGTGAAGGAGATGCTTTCTTCCTATTGAGTAAAGGGCTTAGTGGTGGATATCAGTTGATCGGAGCACATGGCTGTACCATAGGAAGTGATCCACCACAGAAGCTCTGGTTACCAGCCATGAATGAGAAAGCAGTGGGCGGTGTTTATTACGCTAACTCAAATATAACCGCTGCAGGGAGCAAGGCCACAAGCAACCTGCACTAGCCTTAAAACACTGGACGAATACAATTAGTACTGCAGTCTACAACCGTTACGTATAAATAATCCTGCCAGAAAATGTGTCGTTTTTCCTAAGCATCCAACATGGGGAGCAGTCCAGAGAGACAAAAAGGTTGGGCCGTCCTGAACTTCAAAACCAACGAGAAGGAATGTGTGAAATATTTTCTAATTTGCACTGATGATTGATGGGAAAACGTTGTGCAAAGCGACGGACTGGCACACAGACAATCTGTCCATGGCAGCCAGATGGGGCTTCCTGTTCTTGTGAAGAACAGGAATATTTTCTCTCCTCCCTCAGAAAGAATGATTTAATATCCTGCAAATGTGCACGAGGGAAGGCTCCAGCTATAGCTCTCTGATGTTGCTCCGGTCCGCCTCCTGTTTCCTGAGACCTGCTCCAGCAGACAGCAAGGCCTTGCAGAGTGGGGTCAACACGACACAAAGAACTGGCGTTATGCTCAAGAAGATGGTAAAGATTTTGAGAAGATGTTGATTTTAAAGATGAATGGGTGATTTGGGGTTAGGGGGCCACCAGACTCATTTAAGTTCCAATGGTTTTCTTCTGGTTTCCCATAGAAACATGAATACAAATATTTAATAATGGTGTTTGTCGTGAACTTGATGAGCAGAGAAAGTGTTTTGTGGAGAAGTCTGAGGGCAGGATTTGGCACGGGTCACTTGGGACAGTGATCTTAAATTGTACAAAAGAATGCAACATTCAGTGAGTGTGTTTTAGTTGCTCCACACCATGGCCATGGCCATTTGAAGTGTTGACATGTACTCAAACACATATGATATACATACACACACGCATTAACTCTTGTGTGTTCTGTGTAAATAATATATATATAACATATAAACTATATATATAACGATATATAAAGTGTACCAGTGGTAATCATAGGGCTGTGCAGAAATGGCAGAATAGCTAATCACTATAATCATAGATGTACCAGAAAGAACAAAGAATATATGTCAAAGATACCGACAAATGTCCACAGAATTGTTCATCATGTCCCCTTGGTAACAGGAATCCAAAATTAAATGATAATGATAGTAGCAGAACCTAGCCACCCACCACTAAAGAACCACCTCTTTTCTGTCAGAACTCAACACCTCGGGAAGACAACATGGACAGAATGATCAGCAAGGCTCTTCCCTCCGCTACCCTGAAACAACACAGGCGACGCTCTGCAGACAGTAGTGACATAGGGAGACACCAGTTGATTAAAAATAAATGTGTTAAAAAAAACTATACATCCTGGACGGTGTCCACACATGCAAAACACACACATCCATAACACAAGCTTTCAACAAAAGCTGAATATACACCGAACCCAGTACTGTACTGTACAGTACAGTACTGTACTGAAACCTGTTTCAAGACTTCAGGGCACTGAGTAATCCCTTACCCGGGAGTGCTTATCAACTCCTTGGGGAGTTTTAGTTTTGTATATAAAATATCACCTTGTGTCCCCGGCTGCACACAAACACCTCGTCGTCGTCGTCCTCCGACCTCTTGTACCCGCGGAACGTGTTCAGCACCCTGAAGGTGCGGCGCATGGCCGCCATCCTCCGACAAACTCCCAGGTCCCTTCTGTGACCCACCCCCCACACCCTCTGCTACACCACCAACTACCAGCTCTCCCCGTTAGACAACACCCCAGCCAATATCTATCTGTAACTCTTCCTCTCCCTTCTCTATATCTCTCTATCTCTCTCTATCTCTGGCCTGGTTGTCAAGCTGCCTGGGCTGAAGAGGAGAGGAACCTGACACCACGGTGACAGTGTCTGAGGCAAAGGGGAACAGGATATGTCTACGGCGGGAGATAGACAGAGACACACACACACACACACACACACACACACACACACACACACACACACACACACACACACACACACACAACACACACACACACACACACACACACACACACACACACACACACACACACACACACACACAAAGCTGATACAACAGGAAATGACTTGGCGGTAGGCTTCCTCTATAGCAGATAGATTAACCCGCCAAACACGCAGTTGTTTGGTTTTTGTTGTGATTGTTGTGTATGGTTGTCGGGTGTGTGTTCCACTCCTGCAGTCTTTGTGTGTGTTTTACATGCATTCGTTTCAGCAGTGCGTGTGTGCATGCAATGGACCTTTCCCTATTCAAGCGGCAAGTCCCGCCCCCCCTAGTTACTGTTGCTATGTCCCCCAAGCTTTCCCACACACTGTGCAGCATGTCCACTGAACAACGCCCCCTTGATGATGATTCTCTCTCAATATCGTTGTATGTTATTTGCCAAATGCCGCTACTTTATCTAAGAGAGTTCTACAGAAAGGCTGAACTATTTTGCTAAGTGTTGGCGATCTATGAGGAAGACACAAACGCCTCACAAACTCCACATTGAAATTCGTCAGGACAAAATGGTGGAGTCCTACTGCACATGTAAAGCAGGGTGAGTACGTTAGTGATGTGTTTACAATGAAAATAAGCCTAAGATCTGCTAACTACTAGCTACAATGGGCTAATCACTGAGCTATGCTAATCACCCGATGGCGCGGTAACAATCTGGTCCTAGCGAAAAAAACATTTCACTGCTCAATGTACCTGTACACTGAAATAGGTGACAAATAAACCTTTTGAATTTTAACTAATTAGCTAGCTTTGTAGCTTTTTGTGTCGGCGCTGCTGTAAATTGATGTGTGGAGTCGCTATCAACCATTTGATTGTTGCACTTGTGAACTTTCAGTGTTTTAAGTAAATCATAAAAACCACTGCATTCAGTAATTGTCTTATCAGATACAGCACCTGGAAATAACTCCGACACAAAAATGACAGAACCACTTGGATCACATCCAGTCAATGCTTTGAGGGTTGTGCTTGACTTATAGTCACTATAAAGCTGACTCTGTAAAGCCAGTGCAGATGACACCTGGGTCTTACATTCAGTACCATCAATAATGACTAAAGTAGAAGGAAATTATTTTCTAAAGTTTTCAGGCATGTTTTTAATAATAATGTCTCTATGAGGCCATATGTATTTGTCCAAATTTAAAATCCATAAGCTCTATCCATGTATTAAAAACAAGTCCTGCAGACTGCATGGATACTCCAAATCTGGATGAAAGGCGCTCCCTGTAATCTCTCTGGATATCTGTGGTCATTATTGCACGTTCCCCAAGCGCATCTAAGAACCATGTTGTTCTAACTAAATGTAGCTGTAGTCTAATCTATGAACACAACAACGCGGTTTAAGCAGCCTCACCTGGGCTGATTTCAACTCTGGGGCTGGGTGAGGCTGCACTCATGTGGTGCATTGGCTAATCAATGCAGGCAGGTTAAACCAGCCTTCACCACACACACTCAAGAGAGCGCTAATATCTTAGCAGCTACCATCTCCTCTGCCAACAAAAAACTAACGTCTTGAACTAACATCTGCGTGTGTTCTGGTGTTGCAGGAGCCCAGAAAAGCCACTTACGTGTAGCAAGAGTCCACTGCTACATACGTATACACACCTGAGGAAGACGGCTCTGGTCATGGACCGAGGCCATGACAGCACCGCTACCTGCCTGCGGGCAAGTCTCTGCTAGGCGACAGCCGTGTTTATATATATATACTGTATATATTTGTTATATATACCATATATATAGCACCAGCTGTTGCACCCAAAGACAATGGGTGGGTGTGGGTGGGGGGCGTGACTTAGTCCCCACCAAAGGTGGAGCTAGGCCACCACAGTGCCTGAGCCAAGTTCTTTCTCTGAGGCCAGAAGAGATGATTCTCCTGACAGAAGCAAACCACAGCGTGAGTGGACGTTCAGCGCAGAGACCAACACAGTGAAGAATACAAACAGCCAGACAGAGAGAGAAACAAACAGAATGGAAGGGAACAGGAAAGCGCATGGGGAGTTTAAAGCACAGCTTTACCATGATAAACCAGTCATTTGTGTGGTGAAGGGTGGCCAGTTCTGTAGATGCATGCCTCTTTGAGGAAATTTCCAATATATATAATATATATATAATATATATATATAAATAAGAGAGAGAGAGAGAGAGAGAGAGAGAGAGAGAGAGAGAGAGAGAGAGATGGGGGGACAGAGGGGGCGTGGTGGGAGAGGAGAGAGTGAATAATGCAGGCTTATTTTATTGCACCCGCAGCTCGCCTTCCTCATTGATGAATGAGCTGCCAACCTCCAGAGTACAAAAAAACCCTAAAAACATAACAGCGAGTATTGCTGTGTTGTTAATCTGAACGCATTGTGCCGTTCGTCCGCTCTAAACCCATGTGCATCCACACAGCTCTCTGATTGGCTATTTAAAGAATAATGCAGTGGTTGGAGTTGAGCGTTGTATCTGGAACCAGGGGATGTGCATGGTGAGAAGAGAATCTGATTTGATCTGTCAGCACAGAGGGGGAAACAGCTGCAGCACACTCCTAACGCCACTAGGTGTCTCCAACAGGTTGTGTGGATGACAGAAAAGGACAGGCAGGATGTGTGCCTGTGTGTTGGCATCACTCAACCAAGGCAAAAGTGTGCATGCAGGCATGGCATCTAAATCAACAAAGAGCATCTCCCTCTCTTTCGACGCATGCGTCCTCCATCCCTCCTTCCACCTCTCCTACAGGTTCTTATAGGTTCATCGGGTAACCTTGTCCCCTCCCTGGTGACATTAACATACCCTGACAGATGTGGGTGCATCATCCAGACCTGGGGGGTGGACACGTGAGGACGTCTTCTGGATGCTATATACACTCACTTCTCTCTCTGACACGCACACGTATGGGGATGGTAATGATGGTGGTGGTGGTGGGGGTCCATATGACCAGATTAACCTTTCCACCTCGCTAGGTGCCATATTGACATCATGTTCACCCACGCATCACATCTGTGGTGCTTCACATGCCAAACACACCCCCCCCCCTTACTCCCAACTCCTACGCGAAGCCCCACCATCACTCTCTGCCACACACACACACGCACGCACACACACACACACACACACACACACACACACACACACACACACACACACACACACACACACACACACACACACACACACACACACACACACACACACACACACACACACACACACACACACACACACACTTTTAGACACCTTTCAACTTGCATATAGAGCCAAGAGGGGTGTGCAAGACGCCATCATCACCCTTGTAAACCTCCTATATAAACACCACGCTAGGCTGCTTTTTGTTTTCATCAGCATTTAATACTATCCAGCCACATGTTAGTTGAGAAATTAATAAGCAATTTTAGCCTCTATTAGATCATAGTAGGTTTTGGTTCTTGATTTCCTCACAAATAGATCTCAGAGGGTGAATGGTGAATTTTCTACGGAGTTAACATCCACTGGCCCTCCCCAGGGTTGCATTCTGTCCCCTCTTGAATATTTTACACACAAATGACGCCGTAGCCATTATGAAAACAGGCACATTATCAAGTTTGCCGGTGACTCTGTAATTGTCAGCCTTCTTCCAGAGCATGAATATGGTCATGGCCCAGTTATGGATGATTTTGTTTCTTGGTGTGAAATGCTTTTCTACATCTTAATGTCTCCAAAACAAGACATATATAGACTTCAGACGACTTCCCCCAGTTCCCCAGAGCAGTGTTGTTGAGGGTCAGGCTGTGGGCATAGTAACCTAAATACTTGGGGACCATTATTGATAATCGCCTGAAATTTGATTTTAATACTGAAATGTTGTGCAAGAAAGGCCAACGACGACTCTTGGCTAAGCAAACTGTCATAATTCCAGGTTGATAAGACCTTAATGTCACTATTTTACAGAGCTATTATAGAATCTATTATGTCTTTTTCTATTATCTGCTGGTATGGCAATCTCCCTATTAGAGAGAAGAATGCCCTTGCTAGGATTGTGGTGGTGGCTAGTCAGGTAGCAGGTGTACAGTTCAGTGGTCTGAGTAACAGTTAACACAAGCAGGTGCTTAAAAAGCAATGGCCATCCGTTTGGAAGGTGCCCATACACTCAGCTCAGAGGCCGACGCTTAAGTGCCCCTATTGCCTCAAAAAACAGGTACAAAAACTCCTTCATCCCCGTTTCCATTCAAGTCATGCATGCCGATAGTAGGAGGAGGGAACTATGACCCTAGTTCATTACCCGCCTGAGGTAGGCCCAATACCACACTGGAGACTCAATATAGTATTTTTTGTTGAACTTTTAGCCTGTTTGCCTGTTACAGAGGAGCTTTTTTCATTTTACTTTATTTATTTGACTTGTTGGGTGTCCTGTCTATGTCATATTGTATGCTTTATGTTGTGTCTGTGTATGCTTGCTGCAGCACAAATTGCCCATCCAGGAAAAATAATACATTTGAACTTTTAACTTCTTTCTCCTTTTAAAAAAAAAAAAATGTCCTAGTACATTTACATTTACATTTAGCAACAAGTACCCCTTGCAATCCTTCAAAGTACCCCTAGGGGAACACATACCCCATTGGAGGAACACAGCTCTAGACTGTGGACTCCGGTGGTGTCCAGCTGTGATGTTATTTCCCTTCACAAAACATTTATCACAGTAACAGGCTGTTACATGACCGACTGGCCTGTGTACAACCTCTGAGGGGGCCGGGGGGTTATTGATTAATATATTGAATATTGATTCACTCCTTGAATCATTCACTCTTCTGCACACACACACACACACACACACACACACACACACACACACACACACACACACACACACACACACACACACACACACACACACACACACACACACACACACACACACACACACACACACACACACACACACAGAGTGATTGAAGTGAGTCAGGTTGATCTTTAATTGATCTTGTCTTGAAACACCAGCACTTTGCTTCCGTCTTGTAGTGTCGTATACAAATGGCCATGTGAATGTGCGGCGTGGCGGTTACTCTCCGACCATGCCTCTTTAATCAACAGTAATTTGACCTGATTGCTACACACATTACAACCAAGACTCTCTCCAGAAACCTCCAAACGCTCCATAAAATGTTAATGAGGTGGCACTGGTCTGGGCCCATGCCTGGTCCAGGCCGCATATGGAGAGCGCACGTTGGCTTGGTCCAAGTCCCAGTTTGACAGGATGGGACATACATTCTGCGCTACGCCTGCCAGTTCTTGAGCCGTGGGTATGGTGGTGGTGGAGGGGGGATGGAAAGAGTTCTGCTCTTGGTCGTGGGGGTTTAGTTAAATGGCTGAACAGAGCTACGCAGTTTGCTTCAGGTTACACATTAGCTGAAAGAGCATAGGTCCTGACATAGCATGAGAACATTATAGAAATGGAGAGGGTGAGTCAAGTTGACAACAAGAGAGACAAACACGAGAGACATGTGTATGTGTTAGTGTGTGCCTTTCCCTCACATGCCAACACGCTGTCGTGTTTAAGGACTGACTTCTAGTAAAGCACAAAGCAGGAGAGAAGGAAACTGTGTGTGTGTGTGTGTGTGTGTGTGTGTGTGTGTGTGTGTGTGTGTGGTGTGTGTGTGTGTGTGTGTGTGTGTGTGTGTGTGTGTGTGTGTGTGTGTCAGTCAAACGTCATGGGGTCCACTCGGCTCACATTCCCTATTCGTGGGTAAACAATCTTAGCTTGGTGAACACCTTCTGCTTAGAACCCAAAACATCAGAAGGGTGGTGAGGCCGTGCATTCACACTCTGTACAAGCAACCTTTTGCCCGTCTGTTCCACGGGAGGTTTCTGTCCTCCCGGAGCACCGGCACGAGGCAGGGCGTGACACAGACTCACTTCAACCATCTGTCTTGTATGTCCCGTAGTACCACAGTCAACAGTCTTTAGTTCGACTAGATGGGGTTAACACGTAAAAAAAAAAGCCATCTAAACTCGCATTAATCCACTGTGGCTTTGGTAGGCATGTTATCGCTCTCCACACAGGAGGAAATAACAAGTAAACGGGACTATGGCGAGATATGTCATCCATCTACGAACCAACACTCCCGCCCGGTCCTAAACTAAAGTGACAGAACAGGATTTGATGGATTTCCGAGGGAGCTAAAAGACGGCTTGGGAGAGGAGTGGAATGGAGACGGGTTCCAATATGGGCTGCAGCGGTCAGACCGGCTGCCAGCTCTCTGACACTATCCATTCGTTTTGTCCACCGCCAAAAGGATCTGGAGGAAGTAAAAAGGGGGAAAGCAATTTTGAATGATTGAGAGTGCCAGAAGGACAAAACACAACAATGCTTGGGTTGGAGTAATAGCTGGTGCCTTGTGAGGTTAGTTGATTCTCTACTATGCCACCCTCTCACTCACGAAGGAGAGACGGTAAGATGTACAACAGACCTGCGCAACTTGGCATCTTGTCAGCACTTTCACAGTATGAACAAGGTGACAAAACACTCACTGTATCTTTCCCCCACTTCCCACAATCCCTTGCGTTTCTACGTTCCACGGAAGAAGACGACTGCAGCAGGGAATTAGCAACATTCCTCCATACGAGGCAGCTGACCACTAAGCCTCTGGCTAATGGATAATCCCACCTTAATACCTTGAGCCCTATTGGTTCCAGCTAATTACGATGGCTCACGCAGCCATACTGTGATTGGTGAAGAGGGGTGTGTTATGTTCACAGGGGGCTTGGTTTGTCCATACAGTAAGAGGAAGTGGGCAGCAGCCCTGGGGTCAAAGGTGAACTGGCCCCGGGCCCCCCAATCTGCTCAATGGCTGTGACTTAGTTGGCTCCTCTGTCAACTGTGGCTTGTAAATAGTCTTTTTATTTTGAAACACACACTGCGTGACATGGTTCCTGTTTCAGATGAAGTCGACATCACAGCAATATGTTAACGTGTTTTGTTGCCAATTAATGGAAGCCACAAGGAGCACCAGACATGTCATGATTTCCCCAGAGAGGAAACTAACTTTGTTTGTCACGTTCCAACAACAGCAGTGCAGCCATGACCAGATCTTGTATCGCCAAAATATCATCATCATTTAGATAAATACAAATAACACCCAAGAACACTTCCTTCACAAGTAACTCGTGAAATGTATTTTATATATTGAGCAGTCCAAGACTGTACGACCAGTAGAGGGGTCTCCAACTCCAACAGCGTATTAATTCCCAAAAGGCACATATGGCTAAACATGTAAACAAGTATCAGAACAAATGGCATTCAAACATGACGTTACCTGGCTGTCTGTTTTACTGTGGTGAGCACAATGTAAGCATTTGTGCATTTGTGCCTGTATGTGTGTGTGTGTGTGTGTGTGTGTGTGTGTGTGTGTGTGTGTGTGTGTGTGTGCGCACGCACATGTCCAGGCCTGACCAGAGTCTGAACCTGAGAGTGGAGGAGTAGACGAAGAGGGGGAGGAGGGGGAGGAGGAGGAGGGGGGAGGGAGGAAGAGGAGGAGTGCATGTGTGTTTTGTATGGGGGGGGGGGGGGGGAGGAAGAGGTGTGTGTGTTGTGTGTGTGTGTGTGGTGTGTGTGTGTGTGTGTGTGTGTGTGTGTGTGTGTGTGTGTGTGTGTGTGTGGGGGGGGGGGGGTAACTTCCGCCATGGAGAGCAACAAAGCAGGAATGTGGACATCGCTGTGCCGGTGTTGGCTTTCATCAGACATCTGCTGGCCCAGGGAGCACAGTCTCCACTACGTATCCGTGACTCCCGGCTTCCCACAGGCCTTTCAGCAACGCAGAGCAGTTACGAGGGATCCAGCAGTCTGTCATAGCGTCCCCCACATGCACCAACCACCACACACCTTACCTGCTACCTACAATAGTGACCTGTAGTCAGTATTGTAGTCAGACCGGTAGTATCAGATAGCATCAGCTAGCTTACCCTCATCCTGGGTTCATGATAATAACTTTATCCAGGTGGAATTTCAGCCAACGATTGAAAGAAGAGCTGTGTGTTTTGGGGGTTTGTGTTTTATCACACCAATATAGATAATCGTGTTAACATGTGTCTCCAGGTGGTATTCATACATAGTGTCCAAGGTTGGCAGGTATGACGCACAAACAGCAACTGCACACTTAACTCTTTTACTCAGTGTCTTCAGGCTTTTGACATTAATGCACCCAGCAGTAAGCAACAAGAATCTGCAAACTGCCAAGAAGTCACAATTTACTCTGACAGAGGTCATGGTTACCTGGAGAACGCTTTAATCCAGACAGTACGACTAGCCTGGTAGACTGAGTCAGGCCTGAGATGTGTTGATGTTGTGATGGTGCAGGAACACAAGGAACTCTTGGTAAGGAGAGGGAAGACAATGACGCCCCCCCCACCCGACCAGCTCAGGCTGACCAGCTGACTATGACAGTCGGGGGGCAGGGGGGGGGGGGGGGTTGAAAGGAAGGAGAAAAGAAAGGATCCCGGACTGATCACGGGGGTGTCGTCATGTGGTGGTCGTTCGATTGCGAGGGTGTGGGGGTGATTGTGATGCCAAAAGAGAGAGGAGAGATGTGAGTGAGAATGGAAGGTTTGGGACAATGGGATGGAATGAAGTGGCAGAAGGTGGTACAGGGGCTTTCTCAGACAGCTGTGGTTACCGCGGGGACAGGAGGTGATGCCTTCATATGGCAACTTGTCGAGGGTGGAGTGTGGTCCAATAGGAGAGTGTTTCTGGGCAACATGAGAGATTGTGCTGGATACGGTGGTCGGTGTTGTCAGGTCACAAGATAAACCACAAAACACACTCTGCAGCCGTAATGCATGCGACACAACACACACACACACACACACACACACACACACACACACGCACGCACGCTGCTGCCACATAAAAAAATATCAGCTCAGTCCAGCCAAGCGATCCTGTTCTGACCAATGAAGCGGTCAAGGTTAACCCACCGATGACTCAGAAATACGTAAAGGTCATTCAAATTCCTCCACCTTCTCCTTTCTTCTGCCACAGGTTCCCTTTGATACAGAACCCACCCCCCCACCCCCTCCACTTGCCTCTTATGTAACCTGAGGCCATGACACAACAGGAAGGGCAAGGCATGAACAATGAAAATGACCCAGAGCTCTAGCTAACAAAGTTCAACCCAACACTAGTTCATGAAACTCTGAAATGTCAATCAAGTAGATTATTGCACGCCATACGCAGGCCATGTCAAATTCAGCGCATTACCATTGGTGTACACATGGTCATTGGTGGATGTGTGTACATCCATGGCACCTACGGCAAACCCATTTATACCGCTAACATCCAGCAGGCTTAGCCACACAATCCATCATTTGACACAGCGTTCAAGCAGCAACATGACAATCTCAAACAAGTTGCACACTGTGGTGCCCTGTATATATTGTCATGAGGTCCACAACGTGTTGCCATTGCTAACCCAGATCGGTGTACCTGCTTGCTCCAATTTCCCCATCCGCCAAGTCGACTGAGGACATCATCTCCATCACAATGCACACACACTGACACACGCACACGCACACACACACACACACACACACAAGCGACCAGCAGCTACTCACAATGTAGTGGGGGCTCCTCAGGTAGGAGAACATGGTTCCTCAGAACGTGGTCCGGCAGCGCGGGCCGATCTAATCCGATTGGGCCGAGACCAGAGAGGGGTGTGGTGGGTGAGTTGGGAGGTGAGGGGGCGAGGGTGGAGGACCCTGCCCCTTGGCGCGGGGGAACGTGCGGGATACAGGTGACTCTAGCCGTGGCGCTGCAGGCCTGCCTTACCTCCGCCTCTGGTCGCCACTCGACACAGAGTGGAGCAGCGAGTGGCCTCAGCAGACGATTATAAGATCTGAGGTTCTATTTAGAGCCCTGGTGCTCGACTTAAATAGGAGCACTCATTAGCTAGACGACCTCGGAGGGAGTGGGTGAGAGAGAAAGAGAGAGGGGGAAGAGGGCGAGAGCGAGGGGAAGGGAGGGAGGAGGGAGAGAGCGACAAAGAGACTAGGATGGAGGGTTGAAGGGTGGTCATCGTCAGTTCCCTCTACGGGCCAGTTAAAGGTCAGAGGTCATAACCCCTGCAGGTCATAAAGTGGGTGGTTCACACGCTCCTCACGCGCTGCTCCTGACGTTTGCACCAAAGCTCTGCTCAACACAAATGCCTTTGAGCAATACAAGCATTTTGAATGATCCTGGGGGCTGAATCAAAGTCTACACGGCGTATTGAGAGAGCCCCTCACAGCTGCTGGGTGGACCAGCAGGAGACTGCACCGTCTCCGCCGGCGAAAGCCAAACTGTCTTGTTGGAATATCAGAAACACAATCAAAACAAACACGTGGTCACTGCCAAAGAAAATCACCATTGGCCCATGTTTTCTCTGTCTCTCTTTCTACTGCGGGGAAATGATTATCAGTATTAGATTTCAGAGGTTGCATAACTTTGCACACACACACACACACACACACACACACACACACACACACACACACACACACACACACACACACACACACACACACACACACACACACACACACACACACACACACACACACACACACACACACACACACACACACACGAAAACGAAAAACAAAACAAGTAGAAGAGATCACAGCTGCTCCCATAGCTGGCCTGTTGACAGCTATAAACACATTCAGCCAGAATAGACAGCGATGGTGCTGGCATATTAGTATAATTATGTTACACATCAATCATGTAATACTGGTGTGTATTTGTGTGTGTGCATGTGTGTGTGTGCCTAATCGTGCGTGTCAGTCCACATGTACATGTCTGCAACTTCCCTGCAGGACAGTACGGAGGTCCGGTTTCACACCTCTCTGGAATGTGACCTACTTTCCATGTCACCCGGCACACTCACCGTGGACACGCGGTCGCGCACCGCCGCATGCCACTACACACGGGGTGTCACTCTGTATTTGTTAACCGTTACAAAATCCTCAATTCCATCTCCATCTCTCATATGCTTGAGCACACACAGAAATACAGGAGCTAAGGATGTGTGAAGCCAACCTGCATTAGCGTGGACAGAATTAGGACAAGCAGCTAGACTTCAGCTTCCGTCTATCAAAGCCCAGTGACTTAATGATATCCTCTCACACAGGTAACTGCACTGTTCCTTTCCATTACTATATACCGTTACAAAAACACAAGAACAAAAAACTTTTACAGAAACTAAAACTAAAACAAGTCTTTCAACACAACGCCACAAACGGTATGTAAGACAAGAGAAGAAATCTGAGGACTCAGACAATCGCAGGGTGGGGCTGAGAGAGAGAGAGAGAGAGTGAGAGAGAGCAAGAGAGAGAGAGAAAAATCAAATATGGGATCCAAAGTGTCCTGATAACAGCACCACGGCATGCCATCCCAACCCAAGAAAATACAGATGAATAATAAACTTGGTACATAAGGCATACATATGGATATGTGTGTCTCTGTGTAGGTGATTCTCATGCACCAGATTTAATGATCCTGCTCTCCAGAATGTGACCCAGATCGTTGCCACCCTGAATCTCTCTCTCTCTCTCCGTTATTCTAATTGTGTGTGTATGGCAAAAGACATGTGACATGAATTATTCAGGACCCGCCCCCTTTTCACTCACTCAAACATACACACAGGATTTTGGCTATCAGGAAACTGGGAGACACACACTTTATTGGTAAAACACAAGTGGCTGAACGGCCCAGAAGCCTCTGCTGTATCTGGGGACCACATCGTCGTCTCCAACACGGTGCTGTTCAGGCCAGCAAGGAGATGAAAATACCACAGCGTCCGTACGGCTTAACGGCCACCAGAAATCAATGCTCGAGGTGGGAGGGAGAGAGGGAGAGAAAGAGAGTGAACGAAAGAGAGAGCAAGAGCGAGGAGAGATAAATAACAGGATGAAGGCTAGATAGGATGGGAGAGGACAAATAAGAGCTCACTCGAGAGGTCTGACAACTGATGGGCGGAGCACACACACACACACACACACACAGTTTTCATATTAGGGCCAATCCCTTTCAACATGAGCAGGGATTTTCACTTTGCACATAGTTGAATACCCCTAATGTGGAAGACAAAAATCTATATTTTAAGTACATGCATTCAAAGCTCCTTTTGGATCTACAGTTTTAAGCAATTGTGCTGATATAAACACAGAATATATCCTACTGGAATATAGCCTACTTGCTAGTATGTTTGAAATACACAAGTACTTGATACACTGATACTTGATTGTTCGAGGCTCATTTAAATGTGGAGGTAATTCAAATATAACCGCAATGGAGAAGGTCAAGAAAACAGTCTGCCGGGTTCCACGATAATATAAATGATATTCTCATCCACCACGTGGAAAATACCAAGTTTAAAACCACCCACCATGACTAAGGACCTTCTGTGTGTGTGTGTGTGTGTGTGTGTGTGTGTGTGTGTGTGTGTGTGTGTGTGTGTGTGTGTGTGTGTGTGTGTGTGTGTGTGTGTGTGTGTGTGTGTGGAGGTACAGTATGAGCATTGTCACCAGTCCATCCAGCTCATCGTTCACTGGGCACTCTGTCTGTCTCTCTCTCTCTCTCTCTGTATGTCTGTCTCCCTCTCGTCTGTCAGGGGAAAGCCAGTAAAAGTAGTGCGCCAATAGCCACTGTAAGGTCATTGTTCAGTAAAGACATAAATAGTGGGCAAGAGAGAGGAAGACAGCGAGAGCGAGAGACAGAGAGAGAGAGAGCGGGAGGCAGAGACAGACAGAGAGAGAGAGTGAGTAGAGAGAGAGAGACAGAAATACAAAATGACCCTTATCTCACAGAGAAAAAGAAACAGAGAATGCCTTGTCATCTGCAATGCTTTGGTCACATGACTGGACCTGGAAAAAAACTGGAGCCATGCCATCAGCTGAGTTCTTGGCCTTCCTGTCATACACTGAAAACATGACCACATGCTGACCCGCCTCCCCTCGCCACCCTGCAAACCCCATTACGGCCGCTAACTCCATCTTCTGTCCAATAGAAAACCTCTCTCACAGACTTGTCCATGCATGCCAGAAGGGGCCTAGCATATGCTAACCTGCAGCTGAATCGCCACAGCCCGGATGTGACCAATGATGGTAGGAAAAGTAGAAACGTTAAATGGTAAATGGATTGCATTTATATCGTGCTTTATAATATTGGCCCACATTCATCGATTCATATATACATTCATACACTGACGGTGGCGTCAACCATGCAAGACAACAGCGTCAGGAGCAGTTAGGGTTAGATGTCTTACTCAGGGACACCAACACTTATCCAGGCAGAGCCGGGAATCGAACCGGCAACCTTCCAGTTGCCAGATCTACCTCCTGAGCCACTGCCACCCTCAAAATGTAATAAAATAGGCAGGCACAGAAAAAAACTAGAAAAGATTCCTAGAGGAACTGGTGCAAATTGTATTTTCAGAGAAGGCCAAGGCATGAAAATATGTTTTATTAGAGTACTAGCGGCAAGAAGAGAGACCTGTTTGAATCCCGGTACCATCTGCAGAAGGCTTCAGCCCATATGGAGCAGGGTCACTTCTGTAGAAGCCTTCTGCCAAGCATTCAAATGCACATTTACATTGTGAAGAAACACAGATCTTGGTCCAAGTGCTTGTCATCACTCGCATCGACTACTGCAACTCTCTCCTGGCTGGACTCCTGCCTCCGCAATCAAACCCTTGCAACGCATCCAGAACGCAGCAGCGCACCTGGTGTTAAACTTACCAAAATTCTCCCATGTGGGGGTTACATGGGAGAATTCCGTGACCTCCACCACTGTCTCCCGGTAATCGCTCGCATTAGATTCAAAACACTGGTACTGGACTACAAGGCTGTCAGCAGAACTGCCCCTACCTATCTCCAAACATTATTCAGACCCCACGCCCCAGCTCGAGCGCTCCGTTCAACAACTTTGGCTAGATAACTGGTACCACCTTCACTAATAACAGGCGCAAACATCGCTCTGCCAAGTCCAAACTCTTCTCTGTTCTGGCTCCGCAGTGGTGGAATGAGCTCCCGGCTGACGTCAGGATGGTAGAGTCATTCACCAGCTTCTGCAAGAAGCCTTCCAAGATTCAGATGTCTTTATTGTCATATGTAACAAGTACAATGGAATGCTTAGTCCTCATTCGCTCCTGCAGTATTCTTCTAAACAAATTCTAAACAACTCTAAACAATTAGTAATGGTACCTAGTAAGTACAGTAAAAGGTTTTCTCCTGAACCCTATTCTTATGAGCAGAAATACTAAAACAGCTCTACACAATTAGTAATATAGTAAGTAATAAGTAATAGGTAATAGTAAAGTCGGAATACTCTGGCTGTTGGTGCAAAAATGTATTAAAAGTGTCCATGTGCAGTACAGTAGTATTCAATCCTAGCATAAAAATGGTAATTAGTAGATAGTAGCAGCAACATGTGAGCAACATCCCTCTCCTAACCCAGTTTGTACGTCTTGGCATTATTAATAGTACTTAGCATTGTTTAGCATATTGTATGTTCTTAGATGTTGGTAATGCACTCAGAATGGCACGTCTGTTCTTATCTCAGACCTTCAGGCAACTTAACGGCCAATATAGAGGCTTGTTGTTGATCTGCCAGCCAATTTCCCGTTTCTCCTGCCTTCCCCCCCATTGATCCCATATTGAGGGGTGTTTGCAACCATGGCGATGTATTCAAATCAAGACAGCAACCACCACTTGAGGGCCTCTTCTCTGGGTGGATGGGGGGCTAGGGGGCGCTGATTGCCATCCCGCCCCCTGATGGATGTTGGAGAGATTGGGAACTCACTTGGCCTCTCGAATTAGCTTCTGAGGAGAGAATACTGTGGAATGAGCAGAGCTCCTATTTGAAGTGCTGATGTTAGTTAAGTATTTGCATTATGGGAAACATGTTCCCCTCTTCTCTGCTATGAACAGATGTGCTCTCTAAAAAATCCATCCCTGGGAACAACAGTCAGCATCTAACTATATAATGGAAGGAATCTCTCTCTGAGTTCAGGGAGGTTATAGAGAAGGACTTTTGGTTGGCCTCAAGGAAGTTCTGGCAAACTGTCCGGCGACTCAGGAAGGGAAAGCAGGGCTTGGCTCAGGCTGTGCTCAGTCGGGGAGGAGAACTGCTGACCCAGACTGAGGATATTGTCGGGCGGTGGAAAGAACACTTTGAGGAACTCCTGAACCCGACCAGTACGTCCTCTGTGGAAGAGGCAGAGTCTGAAGACTCGGGGGAAGCCTCACCCATATCCTTGGCAGAGGTCGCTGAAGTAGTCAAAAAGCTCTTCAGTGGCAAGGCGCCAGGTGTGGATGAGATTCGCCCTGAGATGCTGAAGGCTCTGGACATTGTCGGGCTGTCGTGGCTGACACGCCTAGTCAATGTAGCGTGGAGGTCGGGGACAGTACCTGTGGAATGGCAGACCGGGGTGGTGGTCCCCATTTTCAAAAAAGGGGACCGGAGGGTGTGCTCCAACTATCGGGGTATCACACTGCTCAGCCTCCCCGGGAAAGTTTATTCCAGGGTGCTGGAAAGGAGGCTCCGGCCGATTGTCGAACCTCAGCTTCAGGAGGAACGTGGAACAGTGGACCAGCTCTTTACCCTCGCAGGGTTGTTGGGGGGGGCATGGGAGTTTGCCCATCCAGTCTACATGTGCTTTGTGGACTTGGAGAAGGCCTATGACCGTGTCCCCCGGGGAATCCTGTGGGGGGTACTACGGGAGTATGGGGTACCGGGGCCGTTGGTACGTGCCATTCGGTCCTTGTACGAACAAAGTGCGAGCTGCGTCCGTATTCTCGGCACAAAGTCAAGCACGTTCTCAGTGGGTGTTGGACTCCGCCAAGTTGTCCCTTGTCACCGATTCTGTTCGTGATCTTCATGGACAGAATCTCAAGGCGCAGCCGAGGTGAGGAGAGTGTCCGGTTTGGGGACCTCAGAATTGCATCTCTGCTCTTTGCAGATGATGTGGTTCTGTTGGCTACATCAGACCGTGACCTCCAGCATGCACTGGGGCGGTTTGCAGCCGAGTGTGAAGCGGTCGGGATGAGAGTCAGCACCTCCAAGTCTGAGGCCATGGTTCTCTGCCGGAAAACGGTGGAGTGTTCCCTCCGGGTTGGGAGTGAGTTGCTGCCTCAAGCGAAGGAGTTCAAGTATCTCGGGGTCTTGTTCACGAGTGAGGGCAAAATGGAGCGGGAGATGGACAGACGGATTGGTGCAGCGTCTGCAGTAATGGCGCTGTACCAGTCCGTTGTGGTGAAGAGAGAGCTGAGCAGGAAGATTTACAGTTCCATCTACGTTCCAACCCTCACCTATGGTCACGAGCTTTGGATAATGAGATTGCGGATACAAGAGGCCGAAATGAGTTTCCTCCGCAGGGTGGCTGGGCTCAGCCTTAGAGATAGGGTGAGGAGCTCAGACATCCGGAGGGAGCTCGGAGTAGAGCCGCTGCTCCTCCGCGTCGAAAGGAGTCAGCTGAGGTGGTTCGGGCATCTAATTAGGATGCCCCCCGGGCGCCTCCCCTTAGAGGTTTTCCGGGCACGTCCAACTGGGAGGAGACCCCGGGGCAGACCCAGAACCCGCTGGAGGGATTATATATCTCATCTGGCCTGGGAAAGCCTAGAGATGCCCCAGGAGGAACTAAGAGTGTGGCTGGGGAGAAGGAAGCCTGGGGGGCCCTGCTTAGCCGGCTGCCACCGCGACCCGGCCCCGGATAAGCGGATGAGAATGGATGGATCTCTCTCTGTATTCATGCCTGTCCTTTTGATTTTCTCAACAGTCGTTCTTTCGATCGACTTCTTCCCACTTGGTGGGTGTATCATCAATGTAGCCTTGGTTATCTCACCAAACCAATGCGTGTTCAGTCACCACAGTTTTTGCAGAGTCTGTGTCACTGTGTACACTTTCTCCACCCCCCCCCCCCCCCCCCCCCTCGCGAGCACATATTTGTTTAACAATACGGAGTGACAGTGTTAATTTCGTTAACGAAATGTTTGACGAAAAATATGCGTTAACGACCTTTTTCCCATGACTAAGACGTGACGTTGACGTGACGAAAACGGATCTTTGAAAATAAAAACTGTGACTAAATCTATTTTTACTTTCGTTGACGAGACGAGACGACTAACGGACATTCAAAATTGAATGAATTATTAAAGAGTTTGATTCCAAAACGCGATAAGCGCCATTTAAAAAAAATAATAATAATAAATCGTTTCCGCAAAACGCGACAACCGGCTAGTTTCTCTGCATTATATTATTATATTATTATATTATTATATTATTATATTATTCCCTTTCTTTCCAAACTGTGATAAACGCCACGACAGATTTTCAGCAGACTCAGATATATCCGCTCGGCCAATCACAGCGCGCCATTCCCGTGACTTAACTAGCCTAGTGACAGCTGTCAGTCCTGTCAGAGACAACACACACACACACACACACACACACACACACACACACACACACACACACACATATCGTAAGAGATTTTAAGCGAAATTATTCATTGAATGAAATAATGAATAACTTTGATGGAACAGAGGAGCCGGTGGTTGTTTCTACAGTGGGAAAAAAACAAACCATCAAAAGATCATCATAGACGGGAGAATGTGAAGAAAATGCGACATTCCTGGCGGTGGTCGCTAGACCTTATTAAGACGCAGAAGCGCCTGGTCCACACACACACACACACACACACACACACCAATAAGACGGACTGTAGTCACACTTATCAAGCTCATTGCTGGTGATCTTGATCAAAACGTCCAGTCTTTCTACGCTCATTCAAGTAAAGTTGAACAGGACCAGGCGCTTCTGCGTCTTATAACAGTTAATAAGGTCCAGCGAGGGGGGGGGGGGGGGCAGGCGCGCATTGTCGGGTTTTTATCAATCAGATGAATGCATCAAATCGTCGCGCAGTATGTCGATCTATGCAATACATCATTAGAAGGATACCCGGTCTGTTGTTCACAGCAGTTCCGGTCATCTTATTTTTTAAATGTGACTAAAACTAGACTAAAATGTTCTGAGTTTCCGTCGACGAAAACTAGACTAAAACTAAGAAGGATAAAAATGACTAAATATGACTAAAACTAATATGCATTTTCGTCTTAAGACTAAGACTAAATCTAAAATAGCTGCCAAAATTAACACTGCACACACAGTACATTTGTTGAAGGAGAGACAGCAATATATCACTGTGGTACATAAGAATAGCAGGTTTCAATCATTCATAAGTTGCAAGGTTAATAGAATGAGTTTGTTAATTGCTAGGTAGCCTGCATAATAGCTGGGATAAGAGCTGAGCGCATTCACACCAAGAACATACTACCCCTACCTATCTCCAAACATTATTCAGACCCCACGCCCCAGCTCGAGCGCTCCGTTCAACAACTTTGGCTAGATAACTGGTACCACCTTCACTAATAACAGGCGCAAACATCGCTCTGCCAAGTCCAAACTCTTCTCTGTTCTGGCTCCGCAGTGGTGGCATGAGCTCCCGGCTGTCAGGATGAGCGAGTCCTCACCAGCTTCTCAAAGAGTTCAAGATTCACGATTTCTTTACTGCCATATGTAACAAGTACAATGGAATGCTTACTCCTCATTCACTCCTGCAGTATTCTTCTAAACAAATTCTAAACAACTCAACAATTAGTAATAGTACCTAGTAAGTACAGTAAAAAGTTTTCTCCTGAACCCTATTCTTATGAGCAGAAATACTAAAACAGCTCTACACAATTAGTAATATAGTAAGTAATAGGTAATAGTAAAGTCGGAATACTCTGGCTGTTGGTGCAAAAATGTATTAAAAGTGTCCATGTGCAGTACAGTAGTATTCAATCCTAGCATAAAAATGGTAATTAGTAGATAGTAGCAGCAACATGTGAGCAACATCCCTCTCCTAACCCAGTTTGTACGTCTTGGCATTATTAATAGTACTTAGCATTGTTTAGCATATTGTATGTTCTTAGATGTTGGTCATACAAATTATCAATAATTATCGATATCGACCGATATGAAACACTTATATCGTGATACAGTTTTCAGCCATATCGCCCAGCCCTACAACACACTCACTCTTAATCCTGACATGTAAGAAGATTGGGTTCTATTATTAGTAGTTATCTGTCTCAAAACAACCTAGACCCTCATCAGTCAGGCTTCAAGGCCGCACACTCCACAGAGACCGCCATGCTCGCGGTAACTGAGTCCCTCCATGAGGCCAGAGGCTCGTCCCTCTCATCTGTGCTCATCCTTCTTGACCTGTCTGCCAATCTCAACACAGTGAACCACCAGATTCTTCTCTCCACTCTGGTAGAGCTTGGCATTGCTGGATCTGCATTATCCTGGTTCACTTCCAACCTGACAGATCGTACCTATCAGGTCACATGGAATGGCTCCCTGTCCAGACCCTGCATCCTTGACACCGGAGTCCCCCAAGCCTCAGAACTAGGACCCCTTCTGTTCTCCTTATACACTAGATCTCTAGGCTCTGTAATTTCATCCCGCGGCTTCTCTTATCACAACACCCAATTGTTCCTACCTCCCTCCATGGACACACTGCAGTTCGCCTACCGGCCAAACAGATCCACAGACGATGATGTCTCCCAGTTAATACACAGCTCCCTCTCATCTTGACAGTCGGAAGGGGGCCTATGTGAGAATGTTGTTAATTGACTTTAGCTCTGCTTTTCAACAAGCTGATTGAGCTGGGTCTGAACACCTCCCTGTGTGCCTGGCTCCTGGAATTCCTAACTGCCAGGCTCCAGGTCGTCAGGGTGGGTAAACACACCTCCCAGACCCCTCACTCTGAACACAGGATCCCCCAAGGGTAGAGTCCTCAGCCCCGTACTGTGCTTCCTCATACACACATGACGTGTGGCCAGGTCCAGCCCCAACACCATCGTCAAGTTTGCGGATGACACAGTGGTGGTGGGCCTGATCTCCAGTGATAAGAAGGCCTACCGAGAGAAGTTTGCTAAACCTGTCACTCTGGTGCCAAGGCAACAGCCTCATGCTGAATGTCACCAAAACTAAAGGAGCTGATTGTGGACTTTTAGGAGTAAACAAGAACTTCTTATGGACTAACACCGCTCAGAATTAATGGGACTGCTGTGGTGCGGGTGTGCAGCTTCAGGTACCTGGGAGTCCACATCGCAGAGGATCTGATCGGACTACACACATTGACACTCTGGTGAGGAAGGCGAAGCAGAGCCTCTACCACCTCAGGCAGCTGAGGAAGTTGCTATAAAGACTGTAAATAGTGTCAATATTCAGATTCTTTCCCTTTAATTTGTGATATTTTTATTCACTGCACATCCTGTGTGTGTGTGTGTGTGTGGTGTGTGTGTGTGTGTGTGTGTGGTGTGTGTGTGTGTGTGTTGTGTGAGAGAGTGAGATGGGGGTGGGGGATTCCCTATAAACCCAGTCACACTTTGGTAGATGATTACCACACTGTCCAGGTTAATCCTACGAGGCTAATCCGCATCCGCATCCGCACACGCACACACACACACACAGCTGTCCCCTAATCAGGACAACATAACCCCCAGTCAGCCATACATGCTGCATGAGATGATGTTGTGGTGCAGCCAGAGAGCAACATACGGATAGATCTGTCATGCTGAAAGTGAGAGCGTCTAGGGAACTGAAATCCTGCTGTCATCAGACGTCTGGATTTCACAAGTCTAGAAAGCAGACGGACAACCCCCATGTGATGACGAATTAAGAGTTGGCAGAAATTAGTGGCAGCAGTGTCTAACAGTGGACACTTTGACTCCAGAACATGGATAATAAGATGGTGCGGCCGTGTCTAGTCGGCGTTGTGATATCTCCACGGAGATTGTGCATCTTCTTTTTGCACAAATACATCCACACATCGATACAACAAAGTTTCTGGGATAGTTTTTATATCAGAGTTCAGGCACACTGTCCACCTCTGCCCAGCATTCTTATAGCTAATGTCCAGTCTCTGGAAAATAAGTTAGATGATATATGGGCGAGGATTCGATTCCAACGGGACATAAGGGACTGTAATATTTTTTGTCTGACGGAAACATGGCTGACCCCGCCAGATCTGTCATCTGCCCGACTGAGCCATTCTGTTTTCTGAGTGAACAGGATGGAAGAGTCAGGAAATCCAAGGGTGGGGGGGTTTGCTTCATGAACAACTCTTTCTTGCTCCTGTGATGATGGTGGGGGACTTGAATAGGGCCAATCTGAAGAAAGTCATGCCAAACTTCCATCAGCACATTACGTGTGCTAAATGGGGATAAAGAATGTTGGACCACTGCTATACGCCATTCAAGAAAGGCTATAAGGCTGCCTCTCTCCCCCCATTCGGCAAGTCGGACCATGCTGCCATTTTTTTGCTGCCGGAGTATAAACAAAGGATAGCACAGGAGGCGGTAAAGACAAGTGAAGTAAATTGGTGGTCCGACCAAATTAATGCCGTTCTTCGGGATGCCATGAGCGAAATCGAATGGGACATGTTCCGATCCAGTTCCAGTGATGTCAACGAGTTTACGGACGTGGTGACGAGCTGCATAGCAACGCTAGTGGACACCACGGTTAAAGTGAGATCCTTTCCTAATCAAAAACTGTGGGTCGATGGATCCATCCGTGATGCCTTGAACGCCCGTACGGCTGCCTACAACTCCGGCCTCGTATCTGAGCACACTCTCGCTGAGACTGAGCATGACGTGCTCAGGTCACTAGGGGGGTCTCTAGGAAGCCTTTACATTATTTGTAAACAAGTGTGGTTGGGATTTCTGTCTGATCAGGTGGTTAATAAGAGCCGTTTTACACAAAGCCAGCCAACCTCCAGGAACACTTAAAGAATTGCTGTTTAATTAAATTACAAAATTGGGCTTAAAAAATCTGATCACATACACACAGAGGAGTGCAGGAGTTGAGTTCATATAAATATAAAAGATGCATGTGATCTCCTGATGGAATAGAGGAGACCTGCAACAAACATGCCCTGCTGACCCCAACGGACGCAAGAATCATATGACAGGAAGACAATTAGGCACATTTTATTTCACATCTGTAGTAGGCCTACACGCTGTAACCTGTAGTTCAGGCTGGAAACTGCAGTGTATGCTGTAACCTTTAGTTCACTCTGTAACCTATAGTTCAGGCTATAACCTGTAGTTCACGATGTAACCTGGAGTTCTGTCTGTAACCCGGAGTTCAGGCTATAACCTGTAGTTCAGTCACACAACACACACACACACACACACACACACACACACACACACACACACACACACACACACACACACACACACACACAAACCACCACACACACACACACACACACACACACACACACACACACACACACACACACACAGCATAATTATCACTCAGGCCCGGAACACAGAATGTGAGGAAGGAAAAATAGAAAACAGACAAATTACAAAAAAGAAAAAAAAAAATGTCTAGCCAGTGGTAAATCCTAAGAAATCTCAACAGCATTAAGACTAATTGAATAAACAACACTATGGAGCAGACTAAGTCAAATCTAAGTCAAATAACAGAAAGCCAGCCTCACAGATAAACACACAAACACTTCACAGAATCCTTGTCGCCAAGTTGTCAGTTGTTGCTCCAGACAGCCAACAGCGTGCCATCAAATCAGCAACGTCTCAATGTTAGACACGCCTTCAGATGTGCATGCTTGCCACCACACTGAGTGGCCGTATCCCCTCGATGCACGCCGTCCGGAGGAGACGCGTTTTCTGACTTGTTTCGGTCAATTGAGTGTGAGCAAGGCCAGTGTGGTGCAGCCTTGGTGCACGGAGGCATGGCCAAGCGACAGCCTTGTCTTTACATATCACTTGCCTGTTATCAGTTGTGAGGGAGACAAACACACACACACACACACACACACAGAGGATTGGTTGCCAGACATCCTGCAGGCCCCCGAAGGGTGGGAGCTAGGATCCACGGTAATAATAATAATAATAATAATAATAATAATAATAATAATAATAATAATAATAATAATAATTGAGAATGGATCATGGATCATTGATAATTAATATGTAATACTTAATAATTATTAATCATAATAATAATAATTAAAAGTTTGTTCTGTGTTTAAGGACAGTCTGGAAATAACAGTGAATAGTGGAAAGTTCTGAGGACAAAGGACTTGCTGAAAGAATCACTCTGGAAGGTCTGATATACAGAGCGCGCACACACACACACACACATACACATACACATACACATACACATACACAAACAATATGAAATCATGTCCAAAGCTCTGCTGGACCAAGATGCGCAAACTGATGTCAAGCAAGCAGAGATATTAAAAAACAATGATATATATTAAAGAAACACACACATTTCTCCTGCACTCTATCACAAACTCGGGGGACATGCGTCTTCCCAGACCAGGCAGATTGTGAGAGACGTATCTCACTCTCCTTGTATCGGAGTAAGTTCATATTGCTCCACTGCATTTCCCCCAACAACACAGGAGGCGTCACCTTGTATCCCCTGGGCTGGTGAGCGGTACTGGAGCACGAGGATGCCGCGTGACCCTCTGGACGCCCGCACAGCGCCGCTCCCTCACAACGGCTCCTCCTACGCACGGCGGACATGTTTCCTGCTGCTGCTAATGAAACGCTGTGTGGTGCCGTTCAGCCCATTTAGTTCTACATCAATCTCTCCATATGAAAAAATAACCGATGAGAAAAAAAAGATGAAATGCGACATCAGAATAGCGGGGGGGGGG